>CM031237.1:266374640-266849640 GCA_018340775.1 Taxus wallichiana var. yunnanensis
GGATTTTTAAGGGAACCCATGTTGTTTTTATGAATTTGGTTGGTGGTTGAAAGCTCCTCTCACGTTTTTTCATGTTTCTCTCTCCTGAGCTCGAATTTGCATTTTAAAAGCCAAAATTGGCTCATTTTTAACAAGTTGGACATATTTTCTTTCTCCGAGACCTCTCTTTTCTTCCTCATCAGGTAGATTTGTGGATTTTTTACCTTTTCATACAACTACAACACCCTTTTTCCTCCTAGCCATTGTAATGCATTGTATTGGACCTGGAATGATAATGTATGCTCTGTGATTGAATTTTCTCAATCCTTTCATGTGTTTATCATTGTCTCCTGATCTCTCATTAAATTTTGGAAATCTGTGCATGTTTTGTGTTGTATTTTCTTGTGAATTGTGTATATCTTGTAATAGCAGATGTCTACTACTCCTTTGGTGCATCACCTTAATTAGACTAGGTTTATTTTTGCATTTTCTCAACCCTGTCTCCTTGGCAAAGTTAGATTAGGTTATAGGTAAACCCTCTGCAAAATGTTGTGCACACCTGAATAGAGGAGTTGAGGAACCAGCCTCTAATCTAGAGGATCTTTTCTAGTCTTGCAAGTCCCACACTTGTGTGAAAAGATCCAATGTTGTGCAATCACACTAGATGCTAAAATGTCAACTAGAAATCTGATAGAACATCTAGAGGGTGCTGCTGATTTGCACTAATAGTTTTGGCACACCTGGTGGGACCTTAGAGGTCTTCATCTTCATTGCAACAAAATTGATGTGCATTTTTGTAAGTTTCTTGCTTAAAAGAGCCCTGAATTGCACATCTGGCGACTCCAAGGAAGAAGAATCGACTAGTTTTAGTAGTCCAGGCCTGAAAACTCATGAGAAGAATCACCACAAGGTCAAGAGTTGGAGAAGAAGAATTATTGTTTGAGTATCGGCAATTATCTCCAAGAAGAAGACAAAGAGAGAGGAGAATTCAAAGGTCTCCATCTCCACTAAATAGAACTCTATCAAGTCCTCCACCTGGTAGACCTTTCATCCAATCAACAAGGGTTCTAAGGCCAATCAGAATGACACAACATAACCCCTATGTCAATTTCACTGGCAGCAACCCACTTGCTCTCAATGCACAAAATCCAATCCCAGTTGTAGCATTGAAGAAAATTCCATACTTTACTAGAGAGAATCAAACCACTCCTTGTGATCATGTCAAGGATATTGCTAATATTTGTGCAATCCATGAGATTAATGAGATGTAAATTACTGTCAAACTATTGGCATCTTCATTCAAAGGGAAAGCTTTGCAATGGTTCAGGAGCCTTGCTCCAGGCTCTATCCAAAATTGGAACCAGTTATGTATAGCCCTCCATGAGCAGTTTGGAGAAAAGGGAGATAACTTATCTCTTTTGGAACGATTGACAACTATCAAGAGAGCTCCCAATGAGTAGTGGATCGACTTCAACTTTAGATTTCAAAGGACGTGGGAGAGAAATCCAATGGTAGTAAGGAAAAAACAGAAGGTGCTTTTCTATATTACCTCAAAGCTTTAAATTTGATATTTCTATGTTAATTCAATCCATGGGAGGCACAACTATCCTGCCGCTATAAAGCATTGCCATTAGAGCTGAAAATTGTCTCGATTCAAGTTGGTAAGCTAGCTCTTAGGCCTCCAATTCCATTGTATCCAAATTTAGAAAGTCCAAGGACTAGTTAAGTGCCTAATTTAGCTCCTATTCCCACTCCTAGAAATCGAGTTCAAATGAAGCTACTACTTCATCTTCTAGTGCCTCAAATTAACTTCAAGAAGTCATGAAGCAATTACAAAATTTAGGTAATGAGTTGGTTACACTCAAGAGGTAGTAAGCCCAAAGTTTTATACCTTCTTATCAGCCTCAAGCTCAACCTAACAGGAAGCCATATCAGCCTCAAAGACCACCCAATCTGGTTGTAAATCAAAATCAAGCAAGGCCTCCTGCCAACAGACCATTTCAGCCCTATAATCCCAATGCTACATCTACCTCTAAAGCACTAGTGCCAAGACAAAACAACATAGCTTAAGAGTATGATTGGTGTTTCCCATGCAATAAACCTCACAACCACCTATGTGCTTCAATGGTGATCTAAATCAAGCCTTAATGGTAACAAAACCAAAGTGTAGAGGGTGAAGGGAGTCAAGGAAATAACTAAAAACAAGGAACATCCCAAGCAAAATCAGCTCCAAATGATACCACACTTGTGAACCTGGTAGGCGTAAGAATTTTGTGGCATGAATCAAAAAATCTCTCAAAGTGTTGCAGCCAACACAAGGTCAAAAAGGAGAAATTTGGGTGAGGGCATTGGCTCTCCAAGTGATCCACAACCTTCTACCACTCCACAAACTGTTGGCAAACAAAATGCGCAGTTCCAAACATGCAAGGAAAGCCCAAGCCACCTCTCAGACCAACTCAGATGCCATTTGTTGCTACCCATGTGCAAGGAATGAATGTGCATGCCAAAGGACAGCAGAGAGATGCTTCATCTCCATTCAACATCATTAATTAGATGAAGAAGACAAATGTAAACATATCAATGTGGGAATCACTATCCATCCCAGGCCAAAGAGATTTGCTACAAGCTACCATGAAGGACTGGTCAACTTCAAATCAGTAGGTCCACATGCAAGAGAAGGTACTCAAAAATCTTGCCTAGCTTGAAGGGAATTATGGAGGACAACAAGGTAAAATGTTGAATCCCCCTCCATTCTATGTTTCATTGATCATTGGGGACAAATTAGTACACAATTGCATGATTGATTACGGGGCAAGTAGTTCAGTAATGCCCAAGAAAATAGCTAATCAGTTGGGCCTCCAATATGAAGTCATATCCAAAGGGGTAGTGTAATTGGATGGGACAGTAGTGACAACAGTGGGAGTGATTAAAAACTTGAGTCTTACTTTGCATGCATGCCCCAACATTGTTGTTTTGCAAGATGTCTCAGTGATAGATCTTCCACCACTCTTTGCCCTATGTTTGTCAAGGGATTTCATAGCTAAGATTGGAGGTTACTTATCTACTGATTGGTCACACATGTTGTTTAGAACAAGATATGGAACCAAGGCCACAATCATATCTGAGCCTATTGCAAACTTTCACATTGAGCCTCACACTCCAAGCCAAATCAATACCAATTGTTCAAAGCATTTGATCAAGAGGATTATCCAAGCACTGATGAAGCTGACACCAAAGTTGGAAGCATCCTAGATTTGACTCTTGATGAATGGGAAAGCAAGGTGTATGCTTTTGATCCTTATCAAGAAATAGAAGAATATGAGCTAGGAGTCTATTGCATACATGAAGAAAATCAGCCTATTCCTAGCATCACCAAGCCATACCACAAAAATGAAAATGAGGTATGGCGCAGTTGTTTTTGATGGATCAAGAAGTAGACAAGGTGCGGGAAGGGGAGATATGCTTGTTTCACCTCAAGGAGTTAAATATTATTCAGCTTTTAGATTATAGTTTGCATGTTCTAATAACACTCACCGAATATGAAGCTTTGATACAAGGATTGCATTGGTCAATCAAGAGAGGAATAAAGAACTTGCAAGTCTTTGGTTACAATGAGCTGATTGTCAACCAAGTTAAATGGCAGCATGCTGCCAAGAATGATGTGCTCAAGTGCTACAAAAATAGGGTGCGAGACCTCATTGAATATTTTGAGGGCTTTAGCATCAAATCCATCCCTAGAAAATAGAACCAAGTCACGATGACTTGCAAAGGTTGGAGCAGCCTTTGATGTTGTTGAAAGCATTAAGAAAGAAAAAGTACAACCAAGAATTCATGTGATTGTAAGTCCTTCAGTGCCAGACAACAATGTAAGTTGGAAAGTGTTTGAAAATTATCAACAAATCATCCATTTCTTACAAGAAGAGGTTGAGTTCTCAGCTAAAAATTAGGAAAAGTTAGAACAACAGTATGGTGATCAAGTGGTACAGCTGAGAACCAACAAACTACTAAAGGGAATTGTCACTTTGGAGTCCATTTTCAATCCTAATGATCAGTTTAGGAAGGAGAAAGCAAACATCCAAGTCAAGGGAGAAGATTCAGTGCCCATCTTAGTGGGAGAAGGCAAGTCACTCCAAATTGGTAAAGTGACAACTGAGCAAGAAAGGTATGAGTTCATACAGCTTTGTCAAGAGTTCCCTGATGTATTTTCTTGGAGCTATGAATATTTGAAAGGCTTCAATCCCAAGTTAGCTCAACACACTATTGAATTGGACCCAAGTGCTAAACCCATCAGAAAAAACAAAGGCCAGTCAATCCACACATGGAGCCTCTCATGAGAAAAGAATTGAATAAGTTGATAGAGGCAAGTATCATATTCCCTATCAAGCATTCTAGTTGGGTAGCCAACTTGGTTCCAGTTAGAAAGAAGAGTGGAGAAATCAGATTGTGTGTTGAATTTAGAGATTTGAATAGAGCATCTCTCAAGGATCATTACCCACTTCCTTCTATGGAGCAGATTTTACAAGTTGTTGCTGGCTCTGAAAGGTTTTCATTGCTTGATGGCTATTCAGGGTACAATCAGATCATGGTGAAGGAAGAGGATCAGTTCAAGACAGCCTTCACAACCAAATGGGGGACTTATGCATATAGAAAAATTCCATTTGGGTTGTCCAACGCTGGAGCTACATTCCAAAGGGAAATGGACATGGTGTTCAAGGATTTGATTAACAAAATGGTGCTGATATATCTAGATGATATCACTTTTTTCAAAAAATGTAGTAGACCATCTCTTTCATTTGAGACAAGTGTTCCAAAGGTGTAGAAGATTTGGGGTATCTTTGAATCCCAAAAAGTGTATTTTTCTAGCTCATGAAGGAAAGCTCCTTGGCCACATTGTCTCCAAAGAAGGATTAGTAATTGATCCAGAAAGAGTTGAAGCCATAAGAGCACTACCATTGCCAAGCCATGAGAAAGCCCTTCAAAGTTTCTTGGGAAGGATATATTTTGTTCGGAGGTTTGTCCCAAATTTTGTAGCCCTTATCAAGCCTATCACCAAGATGTTAAAGAAAATCATGGCTTTCAAATGGACAACAGAGGTCAAGGAAAGTTTTGAAGCAATCAAAGAGGCTATCTCACAAGCTCCAACTCTTATTAACCCAGATTCTCTCGAGGATTTCATCCTCTATGCATTTGGAGGTGATGATACTATTTCGTAATTTTTGTACATCGTAACAAAGACAATGATGAGCATCCAATTGCTTTCTTCAGCCAAATCCGGAGGACTATGAGGTGAGATATTCCTTCATTAAGAAGCATGTTCTTGCAGTGATTAGGAGCTTGAAGAAATTTAAGCATCGGTTTCAAACAACAAGGTTCAACTCGCTGGTTTCTCATGTGGGAGTTAAAGACTTCCTCCTCAATAAATACCTAAATGAAAAGAGATCGTGGTGGATTACTCGTGTCATGGAGTATGACATTGAGATCAAAGTCACCAAGTTGGTCAGAGGAAAAGGATTGTGTGAGCAGTTGGTCTTGAGCAAAAAAACGAAGCATGCAATGAGAAAGAGGTTGTTTTGGTGTTGCAAGACAACCATGAACAAGGAAGCACTCAAGAAGAAAATGATGGTGTCCTCACTCCTTGCTAGACCCAAGACATAATGCACTTCCTACACATAGGCCTATGCCCTCCAGAGATGAACAAAACCAAAAGGAGACACTTCAGATTGTAGGTTGTCCCATATGCCCTTGTTGATGGTGTTTTATTCAAAAGGGATGTGAATGGAATGCTACTGAGATGCATTGGTACAAATCAGATTCATAGAGTGTTGGAAGAGTTCCATGGTGGATCAGCTGGGGGTCATTTTGCACCAAGAGTGATAGCTCTCAAGATCATGAGGGTTGGCTATTATTGGCCCAAGATTTTTAGTGATTGTTATGCATGGATCAAGAGGTGCAAGAATTGTGCATTCTTCATAGGTAAGGAGAGACTAGCCGCCCTTCCATTGCATCCAATTTCAGTTGACCAACCATTCATGCAATGGGGTTTGGACTTCATTGGAGTCATTAACCCAAATTCAAGTTAAGGATACAAGTGGATTCTAATAGCAATAAATTACTTCACCAAGTGGAGTGAGGAAGTAGCACTCAAGGAAGCAAATGAATCTAGTATCCTAGAATTCTATGAAGGGATAGCAACCAAATTTGGCATACCTACTACAATAATATCAAATAATGCATTGGAATTCATTAGATCCAAGGTAAGTGAATGGGATGTCAAGAATGGGATTTACCTAAGAACTTCATAAAATTATTATCCTCAGGGTAATGGCCAAGATGAATCTACAAACAAGAACTTGTTAAGGATCATCAAGAGGACTCTTGATGAAAATCAAAGGTCTTGGCATACTAAATTGAAATCAGCCTTGTGGGCTGATAGGATAACTCCCAAGAGATCTACAGGTAATTCTCCATTCAAGCTTGTTTATGGAAGAGAGGAAATTTTTCCCATGTCACTTGAGTTGCCAACATTGGAACTCATGAAGTAGTTGGAGTTGTTGGAGTTTGGGCCCATGGAGGTTAGATATGCAGAATTGATGGAGCTCCAAGAAATCAAAAATCATGCATCCCAAGCAATGGAGAAGGATCAAGCTTTGATCAAGAAGACTTTTGATAGAAAGGCCAAGGATAGATCTTTCCAAGTTGGGGATCTAGTGTTAAAATGGGATGCAGACAGAGCAAAGCCAGGGAGGCATTCAAAATTTGATGCCATTTGGAGTGGCCCCTACATGGTCACAAAGTGTAAGGACAACAATGCCTTCTAATTGTCTACATTGGATGGTGAAGAATTACAGATTTCGATTAATGGAATTCATCTAAAGCATTGCTACTAAAGGAAAATTCTCCACCTTGTACATATTAGCTTAGGTTTTCATTCCTCCAAGTGCTTGTGCACATTTTTTTGTTGTATTTTAGCTTTTCTTTCCCTAAGTGCTTTGGCACAAGCTTGTTGTTCTAGGAAATGTATTTTGTAGGCCTTGCTCCAAATCAGATGGTGTTCTACCCTCCATCTTCCTCCTTGCATTGTTATAATTAGTTGGGGTACCAAGTAGAGAATTTTATGACTTCATGCCCAATGGATTTCTTCAGGAAATTGGTAACTTCATCCAACAGGTAGATGACCCCTCTGAGTCACCAAATTGTTATCCAAAATAAGCCCCTTGCTTAGTTTTTGGCTAACTACCTTCATTCCTTCCTCCCTTGTGCCTTTGTCAGATTTTTTTATTTTTCAAGCACTCAAAACCTTCTGGAAATGGTTTCATTAGATAGAGATACTTCTTAGCTTTCAGAATGCTAAAGTTTTCCTCCTAACTCCATGTATTTTTGAAGTTATGGCTTAAGCGAGAATTTTGTGGGAAATTTTCCTAGACATGCCCACCGACCAATCGAGAGAGTGCCACATCAAAAAATGGCAGGAGTGGAGGTAAACTTGAAAATTTTCCAAGGATTGGTCAGGGTTGGCACACCAAGAATATTTTGGCCGAAGGCCCGCCAACCAATGGGAGGAGGCCATGTCGGCATCGGAATGGCGGGGCGGAGATAACTTAAATTTTTTTACCAAGTATTGGTGGGGTGGACCAAAAATATTTTTGGCTCGAGAGCTGTCCAAGAGTTGGCCACGTGTTTGAGGCCCATTGGAGATTGGACCGGTGGGAGGAACTTAGAAAATTTTCAAAACTCATGTGCAATGGGAAATTTTCCCATGGGAGGTCCGCCCCGAATCACAACACGCCATGTGTCCTCGGAGCATCGAGAGGCAGAGGCACCGAAGAATTTTTTTCCCTTTCACCCAACTATGGAAAATAATTAAATGTAAGCCCACCTCCAATGGCCCATGCCAATGAATAAGCGCCATGTGTCCATGTCGCGGTGAAAATCTTAAGGCGAGTCCGCAAAGGGAAAAGAGCTTGTTTAGCCCGCGCCAATGACAAAGTGCCACATGTCCTATTCGGGAGTGGTTGGTAGTGATGGGAAAATTTGGAAGCATGCCCCTGAGGGCCAATCAGATCATGCCACGTGGCATCGGAGCATTGGGTGGTGGGAAAATTTCAAAAATTTTGCCCGACAATTCGAATTTTCCCTAGTTTTTCCCTAAATGTTCAGAGGGGCATAACTTTCTATCCAAAGTTCAATTTTTCACGTTCTTTATATCATTGGAAAGCTGGAAAAATTATCTACATGATTCAGAGATTAATTTTGAATTTCAATAAAGGATTATGGGAAAAAATTGGAAAACGCCTCTGGCATGTGGAAACCGACAGAAATGACATTTCAACCACCATTTTTAATGAGGAATGGCTCGCATTCTCTCCCAGCATGGTCTAAAACATTGGGAAGTGGATTTTTAAGGGAACCCATGTTGTTTTAATGTAATTTGGTCAGTGGTTGAAAGATCCTCTCACATTTTTTCATGTTTCTCTCTCCTGAGCTTGAATTTGCATTGTAAAAGCCAGAATTGGCTCATTTTTAACAAGTTAGACATATTTTCTTGCTCTGTAACCTCTCTTTTCTTCCTCATCAGGTGGATTTGTGGAATTTTTACCTTTTCATACAACTACAAGACCTTTTTTTCCTCCTGGTCATTGTAATGCACTGTATTGAGCTTGGAATGATAATGTATGCTTTGTGATTGAATTTTCTCAATCCTTTCATGTGTTTATCATTGTCTCCGATCTCTCATTACATTTTGGAAATATGTGCATGTTTTGTGCTGTATTTTCTTGTGAATTGTGTATATCTTGCAGTAGCAGATGTCTACTACTCCTTTGGTGCATCACCTTAATTAGACTAGGTTTATTTTTGCATTTTCTCAACCTTGTCTCCTTGGCAAAGTTAGATTAAGTTATAAGTAAACCCTCTGCAAAATGTTGTGCACACCATAATAGAGGAGTTGAGGAACCAGCCTCTAACTGGATGATATTTTCCAGTCTTGCAAGTCCCAAACTTGTGTGAAAAAATCCAATGTTGTGCAATCACACTGGATGCTAAAATGTAAACTATAAATCTGATAGAACATCTAGAGGGTGCTGCTGATTTAAACTAACAGAAGCTTTTACGTCTTCGAATGATGTCTTTCCTTCTTCACTCCATAAGAACGTTTGGGATCCTTTCATCATATCAGATATATGACGAGTCTTCTCAGCAAAATCAAGAATGAAGCGTCTAAGAAAATTTACCTTTCCGAAGGAGTGAACACCGGTCTTGCTTGTAGGAAAAGTAAGGTTTTGAATAGCCTTCACTCTTTCAACATCTATCTTGGTTCCTTCTCTATTGATGACATGTCCTAACATGCTTTCCTTTGGTGACCCCAAAAGCCCGACTTCTTAAGATTTAGCAAAATCCGTGCTCTCGGCATCTAATCAAGACTTGCTCTAAATGATTGCGGTGATCACTTCATTTCTTGGAGAATACGGTCAGTTCATCTAGGTAAACTATGATGACCTTTCCCATCATACCTTTAAACACAAAATCCATTTCTTTGAAAGGTGGCACCGGCGTTGATTAAACCGAATGACATTGTCTTGTATGCGAAGGTACCCCATGGAGTGGTGAATATTGTTTTGAACTGGTATTTAGGTGTGACTTGAATTTGATTATAGCCTAAAAAACTATCAAGCATAGACAACATTTCGAACCGAGTTTCTTGCTGCGCAAGACTTGATCCATTATTGGCAGTGGATAGCTATCCTTTAAGGATGACTGGTTCAAGTTAGGAAAGTCTATGCATATGCATATCTCGCCATTCTTCTTCCACATGGGTACAATATTAGCAACCTGTGCTATGTCATGAATTGGAAAAATAATTCTTGCATCCAACATCTTCTGAATTTTAACCTAGATGGTACCGAGATCTTGGGGTTGTAATGCCTTTGCTTTTGATGGAAAGGCTTGACATCATCTTTGAGAAGAATATTGTACTGAATGTCCTTTGGCTTATATGACTTCAGATCAACATAAGACCATGCTAATACATCCATGTACTTTTTCAGAAAATTAATGAATTTTCTCTTTTCCTCGTAAGTGTGCAAGACTTCCCGATATTCACGGAACGAGGATGTTCTACAGTACTCAGATTGATGGATTCAGTTTTCGAAGAAGAGGAAGGATCATCCTACCGCTTTTTCTTGACAAAATGGTCATGGTTATCAAATAATCATTCTAAGGAAACCAAACCTTCAGGAATCTTATTCACTTTGAGTTGTATCACGGTTTCTTTCTCGATTCATGTGCTTGAACGGTGAGAGACTCTTGACACACGAAGTTGATCCTCGAAATGGATATCCTTGAAGTTGTCGATTTTTCCGTAAAAGCGATGAGCTGGTTGTCATCATTGAACACTTGCCGGTGTTGTGAATTATCTCACACACTTAGGTGAAAAACCATTTCAATGGTATATGTATCTTTTTAGCCTTGGGTGAGGGAGCATGAGAGATGCTAATATGGCCAATGAATCATCCATTTCATTTTGAGCCCACGGAACTACTTTGATTGTGAAAGCGTCAAACGCTTTGATGCTATCCCATACTACATTGTGGTAGTGCTGAGCCGGTTATTCTTTACTTGGTATATCCCTTTCACACGATTGACAATCAACTCAAAGCATCACCTTGTACTTTTAGATTTTGATTCTCTTCTCTTTTGCAGCTTACATACCAAGTAACAAGGATTCATACTCGATAGTATTGTTAGTATTGGAGAACTACTATTTGAAAGAAAAAGGAAAATATCCTCTTCGGGAGATATAAGAACAACCCCAACACCGCATCCAGCGGTCGCGCTACTTACCATCAAAGCGTAATGTCCACACTTTGTTGAGATCCTCTTTCTAGATGAGAACATCAATTCTATCCGAGTTGATGGACAAGAAGTAGTTCCCATGCCCGATGATTCGAAGAGAATCGAGCCTCGGTGGTCATCAGAATTGGTGACTATATATTTCTTTTGTGATTCTCGGTTCCATATGTCCGCATCACTCCTTTGTGAGGATCTTTTCTTTGGACTAGTCCATAAGAATTTCCCACCGACTTCTTTTCGTGAAGATCCTCCTTAGCAATATCCCGTATCTTTGCTAGAATATCAGCTACGAGAATAGTCATTTTTACCCTTTTCTTAAGAAATGTCGCGAATGTGAACTACGCATCCTTGATCTGACCAATCAATGGTACTTGTTTGGTTTCCATGGAGTAACATCTACCGAAGGGCTTAGTAAGCATGAGGCCCAACGCATTGGTGACTTTTGCGGCATAATGTTGTCAAAAGCTGTAGAATCAATTATATAGTTGCTTAGTTTATGACCATTGATCAGGAGGGATAGGTAAAAAGGCTCAATTTTCCCGACGCAGAAGTTGAGGCAACATTTACATGGGACGTAGGAGGCATGGGAAGAATTCCTTTTGGGGAAACGGGAAGAAGGGCGGAAACTGGTCTTGGATATACTTATTTAATCTTACAAGCTGCTCTGGGTTGGACTGAAGGTATTCAACCTCAGACATTTGGATCTTGGTCTTTTTAGCGTGATCAATTATATCAAATGCAACCAAGGGTTGTGCTGACGAAGGAATGAGTCCTTCATTTCACGTTTGTGGAGGAGGATTCTGGTCTTTATGGAGGCCGGAGGAAGGCTGAACTAGGGGACAAAAAGGAGGAAAATATTTCTTTACAAAAGGTTTAATGAGACGGTTGAATAGGAAGGGGATTACCTCTTTTAGTGATCATTGGCGGTGGACTGCCACAATCTTTTCCTTTTATTTTTCAAAGGTAGCAACCTTTGCGTCTTTTCCTGCGAGTGAGTGAAAACTACATACGATTGTCCACTCGTGTATCCTTGAGTACCTTCCTCCTCATCGATTCCTCATCTTCAAATTCCATATACCCGATAATAGAGTCACCGGTCGGGTCATCGACATCTTGATCATCTTCACCTTGTAATGAAGGTTCTTCATAATTTGGCTCATCTTCTTCAATTTCAACCAAAGCATTAACTAGAGGGGCTTCGATGGATAACCTTTGAGAAGTAGCAGTAAATGTGTCCTTTGGGGGGCATTGTTAGGAGTGAAGTTCCTCCGTGGGATATCCGATACGGAGTGGTAGGCGATGTTTGAGCTAGCCGCTTCTTGATGAGAGCAAGTCATTCACCATCTTTCGGCATGTTGGATCGATGAAGTATCCGAGAAGAAGTTGAATCCTTTGATTTTGATGGCTCTCATCTTAACTCACTAGATATAAGGAGATTGTCTTCTATCCGAATGGCCACAACTTGAGTAAGAACCAAGGTTGGTATTTTTGTTGTAAAAGTAAGAAACTTACTCTTGAACTCACTACGTTCACAAAGAAACACTTTTGATTCTCCAATGTTGGCATCATGGCAAGTGGCACACGGTTGATGAGTGCATTGAATCTGGTGATAAAATCATGCATGGTTTCTTTAGCTTCCTTCTTCATGTGATTGATTTTTGTGATACTATGCAAATGCATCTTCGAAGGCTTGTACCTATCTTTAAATGCAATCTGCAATGTAGCCCAATTGGTGATGGATCCAATTGGTAAATGTTAGAACCACTCATCTGCAGGCCCTTATAAGGTCTCAGAAAGATACATACCGACATGTCCTCATGAGTCACGTCCAGAATGTTGCATGACATGATAAATGTAGATATATGCGCGTCTATGCTTTGATTTCCGCTCCCATCAAATTTTAAGAAATTTTTGTGATTTTCTGAGGGAGGGGGTGGATTGGATGCGGTAGTGCTAGAGGACCCATGGTGTTTCCCATGGTACAAGTAGATTTATCGCCATTTAAAAAGTGGGAAAGAGAACACGATTAGGGAGTGTGGTTCCACTTAGCAAAAGGGCACTGCAAGTCGATGTTGAGGCACCCTGTGAAATCTAGATTTTTTTGTGAAGGCGAGGCACTTCTTGCTGATCGATCTGCTGAACTTAGTGATGTGAATCGTGCTAGAGTGATACTGAAATTGTGCCTTTGAAGTAGATCAAAGATTGGATCAACTTCTCCACGAGCTCTTCTACCACGAGTAAATTGTTCACCCACTAGTGTATTCACTCAGATTTGCAACAATCAAGAGCAGATTTGCAACAATATTTTTGTGTTCGTACTTGTTGATTTTCTGATTTTTCTAGTAAAAAATAGCAGCATGTATTTTTTTAATATTTAAAATTTTTCTTCTTGATAACAACCAATTGCGGTATTTTAACAAAGACTAATAAGGATAAAAAGTGGGTTAACTTTAGAAGATTGATTTTCAGATCTTTGACCTGAATTTACAAGGGTTTTGAAAAATATGGAAAACGTTAGAATCTCAGATCTATGGAAATATACAAGTTTTTGTAAAAACTCAGCGAACTAAAAACTCTTATCTAGGCCAGATCTATGGATTTGTATAAGGAAATTTTTAGTTTTTGTCACTTCGCAAAAATTTTAATTTTTAACAAAACTTAAAATTTGCAACGGTAGTGATTTTTACAGTTTTTAATTATTCCCTTATTTCGATCCCAGAGAGTCGCCAAAAACTATTGGTTTTAAAATTTGTCGGTTAGGCAGTCACGGAGAAAGCAGTCAACAGTGTGCGGGGCATAGCCCTCTTTGAGACAACAAAGCGAAACGGTTTTATTGCTATTCTATAAAGTAGGAATTTGTGCAAA
Source organism: Taxus wallichiana var. yunnanensis (assembly GCA_018340775.1). Lineage (NCBI taxonomy): Eukaryota > Viridiplantae > Streptophyta > Pinopsida > Cupressales > Taxaceae > Taxus > Taxus wallichiana. The sequence continues at coordinate 266,388,333 of CM031237.1, forward strand.
TCTACACTATTCTAACCCAGGGGGTTTGGGATCTCATCCCAAGTAGAGGTAGTTCAACTACGAAGAGCAGAAGGTAAGCGAAATAACGGAGGAAGGATAGATCTCGAAGGGAGAAAATAAATGAATTCCAAAACAAAAGGCCAGGAGGGTTTATGCTTTGAGATGGTAGTAAATAGAGCCTAGCTTACATGCATAAACAATTAAAGCAATACTGATGAACATATGACAATAATTTAGGAATGAATCCAACGAGAATAAGAACATAGATCTCACTTAAGAAAAGATCGGATGTGAATAAATCACATATTTAGCAAAAGTCGAATATGTATATTAATCTTCTTACATGTTACAAGAAAATACAAAGTTTTCTGTTTTCACTTCTATTTTTCATACAAAAATGTCCACATAGAATACAACAAGTATTCCAATATTTATAGAAGGAGAAGGAGGAAGAAGATGAAAACCAACCACTATTTACAAAATATCTTACAAGATATTTACAAAATATCTAAAAAGTCAAAAGTTGACTTTGGGCAAGTTGGTGGATGACAACATCCCATGATGCAACATGGATGATGTCATTGTAAATGCCAACATACTTTTAAATATTTTTACAAAAATATCGAAGTGTACATAAGAAGAGAAACTATTCGTCATCATCTCTTTGCTTGAATGGAGTGTCTTGCTTCTTATCGGGGAGGTGATGTGACACTAAGCTCGGTATTCCATAAACTTGCTAATCATTGTCTAAAGTTGATTGTGATCTGGACCCTTGAAATGGTCTCTAATAACTTCACAAGTTTCTTTTTCAGTCTTGAGCTTGTCGGTGTAGCCAATGAAATTGTGGATATCTAGGAGGTTATTGATTAATTCTCGGTCAAAAGTGACCTCTGGCGCCAATCCTTGGGTTACGATATCCTTGAAGAGCTTGATTGTATCATTTTCCTCCCTCAAGGTGAATGCCTCGCTAAGCATCTTTGGAGCCATCTTTGTCCTTTGAATGCTCCATATATTATTTTACATCAATGCTTCATCCTTGATTTTATCTATCCTCTCTAGGATATATTCCATTTGATCCACCCGGTAATCTAATGTGATGAGAGCTTTATGGTGTGCTTGTGGGTGATCGATGACGCCGACCTTTAATAGGTTTTTAGTTGAACAGTCGACCATTGATTGAAATGTCTTGTGTTGCAACCTTGCGTTGTCCAACTCCTCGGAGAGGGACCCTGGTACTACTTGTAGCTCTTTGTTTGCCTGATCTATGCCCTGGTAGAGTCCTATGAATTTCTTGATTATTTCCTCACTATCTCTGAGGATTTGCTCTATCTAGGAGGACACTACCACGCCTTGTTTTCCAATCTTGGCATATTAATTTATCTTATCTTGACTGAGGACTTCAACAGGCTCGGTGGCAGTCATAGGAGGAACATTGCCCATTCTCTGTAAGGCTTGGAGGAGATGTTCTTTTTTCTCCTTGAGTGTTCTCTTCTCCTCCTTTGCTTCTTTTAGCTTCTTACAAAGAGCATCTATGCAGATAAGGCCTCTCCTTGTAGGCTCTTAGATGAGGTTCCCATCGTGACTTGAGTCACTGTAAAGTCTATAGGAGACATATCTTTCTTCTCTTTGGTGGGATCAGGATATGCAATCTCCATGACCCTCTCTCCCGAAGTGCTCTTTGAAAAGTGAGTTATCACTTTCTACTTCTTTGGTCCCTTCTTGAAATAATAGAGAAGTCCATGGGTGCTATGGGAACCTTTCTCTTGAGTTGACCCAGATGGTCAGAGATCCAGCTTGGACTTATGGGAGAGGGAGAAAAGGAAATAGAAGAAGGAATGGGAGTGAAAGGGGAAGCAACTAAAGAGGACGCAGGGAAGAACGTTGAGACGTTTGGTTGTGGCATCGATAAGGAGTCTAACATGCTGCTGCTTGTAGGGCTTAGAGTTACTATAGGAGAAGAAAAGGTCATGGAGGTGAAAGGGATCTGTAATGGAATAGAGGGAACACTAGGCGATAGATCGCAAGAGAGGAGAAAATGGAGCAGGTGGGAGATGGAAGGGAGGAGAGAAGAGGAGAAGAAACATCCATTAGAATAGATGTTTCGATGACAAGGAGGAGGAGAAGGAGTGGAAAAGGAAGAGGAAGAGAAGAAGGTACATTTGGGCACCTCAATGGTTGTAGTTGTGACCATATCCACGAGTGGATGTTCCGTTGGAAACTTTACTATTTCTTCTTCATCTGGGGACACTAGGTCCACTATTTTCTTTTCAGAAGTAACAGGAGGGCTTTCAGGAGCTTCTTCCTATTTGTTTGGTTCTCCCTCCTTATCTTTTCCTTTTCCTTTCAACGCTGGGGCATTCTTGAAGGCACTCTACCTAATGGAGAAGTAGTAAAATCTACCTCGAGGTAGGTGAGACCATTCTGTTTGCACCAATGCTCGGTGCTTGCTGGAATGTGAGTTTGAACCTTTCTGAATGGTCTTGGTGCCTTAGCCTGCATCGATCTCTACAAACGGCCAATCATCCCCATCCATATCAAGGTAAACTGATCAATTTCTTGATCAAGATCTTGGAATCCTTTTGGAATGATGGCCACGCCATAATGTTTGATTTCTTCCAAGGCCAGCTGGGAGTGATCCTTTCGCCTGATATCTATTTCATGTGTCAGGTCGATGTAGATGTCCTCAATCTCAGGAACATGAATAGGATCAATTTTCACCCACAGGAGACAGCTCGAAAATTGAAGGTAGGCTTTTTGGGAAGTTGTGCTTTAGATTCAGCAATTCAAGCTCGACATACATTTCCCATGCTTTGGCCAATGTGGGGCAAGTGTATCAGCCCACTGTAAGGGGGAATGGAGTTCCTCCCTTCTTTATCTTCATGCATTTCTCATGGTATGTGATTAGTTGCCTCGACAACTCTAAGAGAATCAACTTGGGCCTTACATACCATGGTAGCTTTGTCGGTTCTCCTTCGAAGTTCACCGCCCTGAGATATGTGAATGTGGGAAACTGTGTAAATAATGCTCCCCACTTCTTTGTGAAAGTGCTCACACTTGGGCTAGTTCGGCCATGTCTCATGTTTGGCCTCAAGAAAAATCACCTCATAGAAGAAGGCGTCGTTGATTTTTGAGAATTGAGGGATGTTGTTCTCAAGCTTTGAGCTCTGGGTAGTATTCGTATATTTTTACCTAGGGCCAAACCCATTCCGAGCTAGTCTGTGAAATATTTTTTTGATCTTTGCAAAGATATACAACGTAGGAATTCATATAGAACTTCCCAGTTGTCATGACTGTTGAATTTGTTGAGAGATGGTGTCATTGATGATTTCTCCCTAGCCAAAACACTGATCAGGAAAATTATTGCTCATGGTCTCCAAGTACCTCAGCATCCATTTATGGAAATTATGGGCATCAGGAAGCCTAAACACTCTGCTTAGGAAGGTGATTGTGTCACTCAGATCCTCATTGAAGTCACTACGGTGGATGGTTTGTGGCCATCTTCTCATTGGAGTTTTGTTCTTGAGATACTGACTCATTCATCATTTGCATGCACTTGTCCTCATTTTCATCCCATGCCTTTTTGCAGTCTTCTAGGCTTATGGCGACATAATGCCTATGGTAAGGAATGCCCGAGGTTATCTCGAAATGCCAAGCAGTTAGGTCGATGAATACCTTTCCATATTTGTCTTCGACACATCTTGTGTCTTTTTTATAGCATCGAGCCACCAACATGATGAAATCATTGTTTACAACACTTATTGGCAGCCCAGCTGCGAAGTGCAAACCACTGCCCACTAATTTGTTCATTCGGGGGCCACTGGTAACATCTTTAGTTCTGGCCCAAAAGTCTTCCATATCAATGTGTCCCAACTTGGAGTCTCGATATCGAGATCACTTTTTGCATATGAGTCGAGGTATCATGACTTTACGATATTTGTATTTCATTTCTTGTTCTCATCAACTTGGCTTTTTCTTTAGACATTGTTGGCTTTTTTGTCGACGAAGACATGTGTGAGCTCGAGGATAGCTGTTGTTGCTCTGCAAGAAGAATCAAGGAGGTCCAGCATAGAAGAGCCATATCAATCATCATTTCATTCATAATGAAAGCTTTCAGCAAGAAGAATGAGCAATTATAAGGCTTAGGGCGCAAGGCGCAAGTTCACATCATGCTGAAGAGGCTAAAAAAGACTGGGTGCACTTTTGGGGATGTCAACATGTAAAAAGGTGCGCCTATGTTGACAGGAGAAAAGATACACTAAAGGAGTTATAAAGGGGTGCATTTTTTCTATGTGTTGCATGATGAGAATGTAGCACAAAGGAAAGCGCAAGGCGTAGGTTTACAACATACAACATGCCATGTTGATGTTAAGGGATGTCTTTGCACCTTCAAAAAATTGCTTTATTGGGTGTTGAAAAGGATGGTGTTGCATGGATTGTAAGTGTGCCCAAGGCACAATTTTGGAATATGTTGCAAAGGAAATCAGTGCGCAAAGGGAAACTACTTGGTGCAGATTTGGAGGACACAACATTCAATGTTGATGTTGTGCAGGATGCACCTACACCTTAGAAAAATGACTATGTGTTTATGCTTGGCGCGGGTTAGGGATGTGTTGAAGTGGGGACAGTGCACAAGGTGTGGATCATGGGGACTACAACATGTAAAAATAGTGCGCCAAAGGAAAAGATGATTTTTACACTTGTGATTCCTTTTCTCTTTACATGACCTTTTCTCTCTCTTTGATTTTGAAAAATGGCAGGGAGGAGAGGGAATTTTTGCAAGGAAGTAAGCGGTCTGTCTGGGGATAGCTTCTTCGAGGTAGATTTTCTTAGATTTACTGAGATGCGAAAGAAGGGATAAGGTGGTTTCGAGATGGTTATGAAGTGGTAGTTAGGTTTTTCGTATTTTTAGATTTAACTTTTTAGAATTATAACAATCGTAAAACCTAACAATAACAAGAAACAAAAGACAAAACAACAAGTATGATAGAATCCACTTACTCGGTTTAATAAAAGATGAAGGATGACGTTGGGGTCCACAAACTCAAAAAATGGCACACGGGGGTGACTAGGACAACTGACAAGCATAGAGGAATACTTTTTCACAATTTTTAATTTGTGAAAATGAAAGGTGTTAACCGCATATTTATAGAAAATTTGGCATTAATTATCTCACCAAATTTCTTTGGTGCAATTTTAGAATGTCGACACAAGTTTAAATGTGCCTTGGCGTAAGTTTGTTGGCATTGACATAAAACTTATAGCACCTTAAGTGCACATTCCATGATGTCAACACAAAATTTTCTGCGTCTAGGCGCACATCTTATGATGTTGACATGATGCTTTCAATGCCTTAGCACACTTTTTAGGTGCATGTTTAATGATGTTGACATGTCATTTCCTGCGCCAAAGGGGTGCAACTTCATTGATGTTGACATGTCATTTTGGGCACCAAAGGATTTTCTAAGGGGCGCACATTTTTCTTTGTGTCGACACAACATTTCTTGTGCCCAGTTCAAAAAGCTGAAAAATGGCTAAGTTCTTAAAACTTGATTTCCGAAAGGAGTTTCTAGGCCATTTTGAACATTGTCAGACCTCTTCAGGGGACCAAAACAAAATTTTGGTATGGTTATCTGCAAAATTTCCCTTGTCAATTTTACAGGATAACAAGTTTCGTGTGGATTTGAGATACGCGCCCATGATCTAGGTTGTCTCTATTGGTGTGCTTATGCATGAGGTTGAGGAGGGATCCCTGTCATGCTTTCCTAGATGGTGGAGTTCCTGATGCTCTAGCTCCATGTCTCCTATGTGAGCTCCAAATCCTTCACAAGCCATCTCTCTCCTCAACGTCATCCACTCTGTAATGTCACACTGCTTCTCTACCTCCCTCTCACACGCCTCATTATACTTCAGCCACCTTTCCTCTCTCTTCCTTTCTTCCGCTAGGTCTACCATCCTTCACCCAACCTACCCCGGCCCCGCACGTGGTGGGGTTTAGTTAGCCATCGGTTTACTCTCCAAATTAAAAGTTACCATCAGGATCTTGATCGCTAGTGGAATGCCTTGTAGGTAAGTTCCCCTTGGATATCGTAAAAATTGGAATTTAGCTACCTTTGGACATGAATAAGTGGAAATTGTGTGCTCCAAGATATAACTATTCAAAAAACCACATAACCACTTATCCATAGCTCGATTCCAAATTAGATCAACATCGTAAAGGGCTTAAAATTATTCTTGTGTCAGAGACAAGTGCACGATACCTCCAATTATTGCTTAGATGCATACGCAATCAGCCAATCATACAATTCTACTAGAAAGATAATGAAGAAGCTCTCATATAAACTTTCATACGTGTTTCTGTTTCTACCCACCCAAGTGTGTTAAAGTCATATCTAGTGCTGAAATGCCATGCGTATTCTTCTTCTAGATCGTTTATTCACTCCTCAACACTTGCTAAGGTCAACCGGTATGTCTTCATCGTGAACCATCCTGAAAATAACTGAAAAAGAGGTCCCGACAACGGAACCAATGATGCAGCCTAGAATTCAGCAATACAAGCCCAGGCATGCTGACAAATCACTCATCCTAGGCGAGCGCTCACCACAAACATGCAAAGGTACCAGGCCCCTCTTTAGGGTTGTTGTTGCAGGATGTTAGCATCATGAAGACTTTAATCATTAATATCTATGGCTAATATACCTTCCTATAGTACAAAATCAAATCTAGATCTAGAACATAACAGAATTAATAGATAACCATAATGGAATCAAGCATGTAATACTGAATTATAACCATGAGATCACCTTGTTTCAGTCCATAATATCCATGTAAATTAATTGTAGTAAATACACAGAAGCTTCATTACAATAACAATAGTATACGCTCATGTGCGTAACAGATCTAGCAACATAATCTCACTATACCCTAGTTCTCACACATATATCTATATGCTCTCTCTCTCAATACATCCATCTCTCTTTCTACACAATTTACTACATACTTATAAGGGTGGGGAATTTCCCTTCACCACTTATCTAATCCCAAAATAGGTCGCATGGTATTATTAACCATGTGCGTAACAAAAATAGGCTTACGTGCAAGAGTGTTAACAAAAGATCTCCCTTAGTCAACTATCAGTTCACCATTCTATCTTTAGCCTACATCCATGCAAAAATGCTTCATAGTTGATCATCCAAAATAACCAATGTGTGTCGCGCAAGTCTCGATTGGCTTGAGTGCTCCACATGCTATTTCCAAAAATATATCCTCATCATGAAAACAACTAAGTCCCAAACTGTCTCCATTTTGCGCACAATCCTATCTCGATTCTTCCATGCCTTTGAATGTGCTTTGATATCCCATACAAAACTTGTGAATTACCTTCTCTAGGTGCAAATTCAGTGATCAAAAAAGAATGTGTTTGAGCATCTCCGGGAAAGCATAGGCATAGTTGATATACATGGCAGTGAAGATTAAAGGGGAGTGTTGGTAGACGTGGACATCCACGTATGCATACCTAATCTCCTCTGCCTTGTCTGACAAACCACTCCACCCACCGCATTTAATTCCTTCTCCTAACTTCTTTCGTATGCATCTAGACACTTCCATTTTTCTAATCTGGAAGCTTCTGCGTTTTTTTAAATTGTTTCTTTTTGCATTGTAAGAAGAGGGAATACTTTGTTTTAGAAAGAAGAAGAAGGCATGTAAACAAGAGCACAGGCAGCTCTGTTCTTTGGCAAATACAATCCTTTTTTTGTCTCATTGTATCTGATTTGTGAAATATAATACAAATCTACTTTTCATGTATTGTATTTTGTTTTTCTTCCTCTTATGGACAGCTCTGTTATGTAAGATTAAAAGTAATTTCTGAATTTCTATTTTCTGTATCATCTTGTCTTTCTCCACTAATAAGTGGCTTTCTTTCTTCATGAGTGGCTTCATTTCTCTCTTTAAACATTTTGGGGATTTCTTTGCATCCAAAGCATGACAGAAATTGGTATTTTTTATGGCGAGACATAGATAGAGAGAGGTAAGTCATTTTTTTTTTGCTTTTTACTTTATATATCTGATTTGGAATATTCTCTAGTTGTTTGTTTAGATTCCTTGTGTCTGTTGATTTTTGTAGGCTCTTGTTTAGGACATTTTAGGTTTGATTTCCCCATGAATTATAGGAAATTCAATACTTTAAAAGATAAATGTGCCCAATTGAAGGTTCAAATCTGGTTTGTTTGATTGATTTTTTTATTGTATAAATAACTCAAGGTTTAGATCTAGTTGGTAGAAATGTTTTAAAAGGTTAGGTTTCTCTAGTATGGGATTTAGATATGAATATATTCGGTAAGGTAGGGTTTACATATCATTTACTATTATACTGGTGTAAACTATTGCAATTTGGAATGTTTAGACAGAGAGACGCAGTAAGTCATTCCTAGTTTTTTCCTTTTCCCTTTATTATGTAGATTTGGAATATTCCATGCTTGTTCATTTAGGTTATCTCGTATGTGATGATTTTTTTAGGCTACTATTTAGGAAATGCAAAACTTTAAAAGATAAATGTTCCTAGGTGTTTAACTCAAGGTACAAATCTAGTTGGTTTGAATTATTTTTAATTTGCATAAATGCACTATAAGTGTCTAACTCAACCTTTAGATCTAGTTAGTAGAAATGTTTTATAAGGCTATATTTCTCTAGAATGGGGTTTAGATATGAATTTATCCTACAAGGTAAGGTTTACATATCATTTACTTTTATGGATTATTTACTATTGCAATTTAGAGTTTTTTTAGTCGTACTTGGATGAGGTTAGTTATATTTTTTTATTTTATTGAAGGTCATTTTATCTCATGGATGAATGTTCCTACAACATATGATTTAGTATTTTTGAGAATGAAATATATTGTTTAGGTGTCCTGCTAGGATTCATATTTTTGATAGTTGGTCCTCTACATGTAAGGTACAATATTTAAGTACTACTTAAGCTCATTTGGCAATCCAACTTATTAGTTTTTCTATATAATTCTTGGAGTTGTAGTGACTCATTTTAAGAAATAAAATTCATACGGGGGATCAGTATACAAAACATTTAACAACCTTCTTGAGAAAATTTGAACAAATAACTCCTAGACATCCTCTAATTATCAACTTAGCGTGCACCACAACCACAATGCATCATAAGTGTTACTTATGATTTATATGCTTCATGTGCATAAAATTTCAAATGAAAATAAATACTTCTACTTGTCATGTTTGATTATACTATGGTTTTTGTGCTCTAAATCAATGATAAACTCTACCTCGGGTTGTCCTAATTATGCTATTATTTCTATGCTCTAGGGGATTGTATGATCATCTTCTATATTGTGCATAAAAAAGTCCCTTATAAGTAATACATATAATTTCTATACTTCGGGGGTGACCGTGACACTAGGGACTAGAATCAATGAGAATGTTTGGCTTATCTTATTATGTTATGATTTATGTGCTCCAAGGGAATTGTATGGAAAAACATATGAATGATTGATTTCTCTACATCGTTCTACGTGAAATATAAAATGGTACATTTTATTGCCTCTCGAAATCCCATTGGAATTATTCTCTATATATTGGATAGTGACAAATAGATCTTTGAAACTTACTTATGGTATTTTTAAAAATTGTATGGACTAGATCACTTTATTTCAACTATTGATGCTTGTAGGATATGTGTGGTTTGTATCATAAATGAAAGATTTTTATGATTGTTTCGCATTTTGAGGAATTTCTTATGTGACACCTATCTTATAAAAAAAAAAGGTTTGATTTTCTTATATTCTTATAATAATAAAGCTACATAGAATGTTTACATTAATTAAACTTACGGTTCTACCTAAAAATTCACGATGTTAATAGTTTTTTATGTAAGAACTTTTAAATGAGAAATTATATGAATTATCTACAATGGGTGATCTATATTAAACAAACAAGGGTAAGGTGAGGATAAATATTTCCCTCCAACAACTATTTATAAATGGGGGCTATTTTTCTTGATAAGTAGAGTAAGGATAAGATGTTGACACAATGGCGTCCTCTGTCGTGCCAAGTTGGATCAAATTAAATTTTGTGATTTCTCTAAAGGCAACCTTGGAGACGCTAGATGTAGATGTGTGTTTCGTAAAGATGATTGTCATCCTGTCCTAGCTATGGCATTTGATTGTGGTGTAGCTTCCAATAATTTTGCAGAAGGCATGGCCTTATGGCGGGTTTGGCTGAAGCTAAGCACAGGAAATGGTCTAGAATTTGGATTGAAGGCAACTCTTTGGCTATCATTAAGATAGTGCAAGGAAACTCAACTCATGCATGACAATTACAATCCATTTGTGATAACATTCAGGAAATTTTACCTGATTTTGAGGAGGTGAAATTTTCTCACATTTGTCGAGAAGGCAATAAGGTGGCGGATAGTTTAGCAAATATTGGTGTCATGCTTTGGAATAAGAGTCGGGTGACAACTCAATCATGGGAGTCACTTTTCCCTTATGACATTCAAGGTCTTATGGTTAATGATGCATGTTTGGCTTCATGCAGAGGGGAATATTAATTACTAAGGTTGTACCCTTTGTTTCCCCCTTCCAAAATTGATAGTTTTTAATGGAAGGATTTGGTTTTGGATTTGGAGCATGACACGTATAAAGCATTCATTGGATTTAGGGACAACGTTTGGATTTTATGTTAGGTATTGGTAATATTTGGGTTAGTTTTTTCAGCTTCTTTTGTAGTTTGGTTGGTTTTCCTCCAGGGTGTGTCTGGTGGGTTGTAGCTTGTCTAACTTTTCCTCCTTATTTTCCCATGGCATCCAGTGGTGACTCTGTGGGTGGATCTAGGATGAAGTAGCGCCAAGATCAAACTAGTCCTAATTTGGGTGAATCCTTTTGGAGTGGCTCAATGGGAGAATTAAAAATGTTGCCACGAGGGGTTGGCTAGAGTAGGTTTGATCAGTGGCTGAAAACATAGAAGATGATGAAGAAGAAGTGGTAGTTTGCGATAAATTGAGGAAGTTAATCTTTGGACCGAGATAATCTATGGGTTGAAGGAATGTGTTTGATCGAGCACGGGGGTTGAGTGTGGCCAACATTATTTATAACTCGGTCAACTAGCTTCTCCTTCATAAGGAGATGAAGGACCTCGAAGCGAGGGTGGTTAGATTTCAATTTCATATACTTGCTTTGAATCATGGAGTGAAAGCTCTCTCTCGTGGCTTGTGCATTAAATTTATTTTCACCAATAATCTTTACTTTACCAAGGATGGACCAGGTCTAGGTTAAATGATTAAAATTTCTTAATTTATCTGTAAGGTCAAATAATTAACATTCAACTAGGGAGGTGCCATAATTTAATTTACTTGGTTAAATGCCTTACCCTCTTTAATCAAACTCAAACCCAAAAGAATCAACCTTATGCTTAGTTATTTTAATTCCATAATCTTAATAACTTAAAAGTCCATTTCATTAATTTCCTAAAAACATACTAGGAACTAAATAAATGACTTGCACACCAAGGTAATTAAAAGGCCCCATTCACCCATCTACCCATACCTTTAATTTTATTTAAAACATCTATAATATACATTCCTACCAAACAAAAGTAGGGTTGATCCTCAACCCTTGGATCAATTCAATTGTGGCCACTAGATCCTAGGGTTCCAAACTAACCCTAAAATCCTTATGAATTTTTATTTACTCCTTTCATTACCCAAGTCTCCTCATTTGGTCACTTTTCCTTTGTTTAATTTGCAGGTTGGAGAGATGGAAGCCATGGGAGCAAGGAAGGAAGAAACTATGGAGGAATTCTACAAAGAAATCAAGCTTAGTTTAGTTTTAGATTGTAGGTTTATCATTGTATTTTTTTCATTCAAGGATTGAAGGGATTTCCTTTCCAAATCTATTTTATTACAAAACTATTTGTATATTGAGTTCTCTATTTGGGGAAAACCCTACCTCCATTAATATATATGAGATTTAACACTTTTAATTTTCCATTTGAATTTTTACTTGCTTTGAACAATGAATTTTAACCATCATTTTTGCTTGTTGGAGATTTCCTCTTGTAATTTTACATGCTTAAAATTTAATTAGACCAAGTTAAAATTTACATAGGCATGGATTTATGTTTTTCCAGTAAGTGATAGAAACCACCCATAGTAGGCCGGCGGTCCTGGGACCGCCGCCCCACCTAGGTGACAATTCATGAACCGCCGCCTGCTGAGAGGTGGTTACGAGACCGCCACCTTGCCTTGAGCGAGTGGCGGTTACGAGACCGCACTCTGCATAGGGTGGCAGTCCTATTTCTTAGAAACAGAACCTTCATTTCTAAGATTTCTCAAAAAAAAAAGTCACTAGAGTGTTTTAAAATTCATTTGAACTTAAATTTATGCACCTAAAGTTTCCAGTTGTAAGATTTAACTCATCTATTCATTCCATAGTAAAATTATTCCTCTCCTTTTTAAAGCATTTTCTATTTTAATAGTAATAACAACAACTACAAGATCATTTTCATTTTGTTCAACAAATTTTCTTTCAAGTCCAAAAGTAAAAGGAACTAAATCTACTTCTAATATTGTTATTTTCCTTACTACAAAATGCAACATTTCAACATACAATATACTTAAATTTGTGGCCTCTTTTCCATTTCCACTACAACTTATTTGTTCAAATAACTACTAACAACTTTATTCCACATTCAAGTTTTCATGCATACACTATTTGCATCTTACAACTTCTATATTTCTTCTTTCTCATTTACAATAATACAACTACAAAAATGAAGGTAATTTTTTTTCTTGAGCATTGCTCATTCCTTTTAAAGCAAATAACTTACTTTCTCACAAACAAGTTTTAACTAAACTTTTAAACATGATTTCTATTTGGATTCATTTCTTTCCATACTACAATTTAAAGAGAAAGGAAATTTTACAACTCTTCAATGAGCTTCCTTCAAATAATATTACAACTTACAATACAACATTTCCTTTAAACAAAATACAATATTACAAGTCTTCCACCTTGAGTGGGAATAACAAGAAGGTTTTCTCACAAGGAAGGATTTCTTAAGGACACCACAAAAAGCTCCAAATTTCACATCACCAAAAGAGATCTCCACCAATGCTTCATTTGATCACAACAAAAAGGGGGGGAGAGGCAACACTCTCCACCCAACCAAAATTCCAATGAGGAGAAGAAGCCATCCTCCTCATTGGCCCCGAGCCCCAACCACATTGCAATGAAAAATGGATCCAACTCATGGAAACAAAACAAGCTTCCACATCACAATACAAATATTTTACAACCATACCAAAAAACACAATCAACACAACTACAATCACAAGAAGGAAACTAAAAAATATACAAGGCTTCAAAATGCAAAAGCCAAAGGAGCAAGATCTATGGGGAGGTCACTTATGCCTCCCAATGGGAAATGGGTGCCCACCTTAAAACCCTCCAATATACATCTCAAAACCCCTACACACTCTTATTCCTCCCAAGAACCTCTTATGCCTCCCACATTCTCTTATGCCTCCTACAATCTCTTATGTCTCCCTCAAAAAACCAAGTAAGAAATGCAAGCATTTTCTTGTCCAAGGTGGGGCACCCAACCCAACTCCCTCCAAAACATGAAATAAACTCTTATGCCTCCCTACATGTAAGATCCCCATAGTCCCCTCCTACACCACACTTAGGAAATCTACCCAAGCACCCAACAAGCATACCAAAAACACTCAAAAAAAACATACACATATACACAATAAAAAAAACATTTAACAAGAGTTTAGCTCCTACCTTTCCATGGTAGCTTGATCCAAGAGTCACACACCAAGCTTCTTCAAGCCCAAACAATCACCAACAAGCTCCAACAAAATCCACAAGCACTCCAAAATCCTCTCCAACTCCAAAATGCAAGAGCACAAAAGAATGAAGTAACCCCCAAACAAGAAAAAGAACTTGAATAAATAGAAAAGGGAGAGAGGAGGGTGAGGTGGCTCCATGTAGGATGCCACATCACTCATCCTCAACTCCACCTCACAAGTCAAACCTCAACCCCAATGCACAATAAATTGGTGGGTGAGTGAAATGACAAACTACTTACACACACAATCTAAGCCCACACCCCCTAAGGAAAAACTTTAATACCATGTAAGAAAAGTGCAATAAATTTACCTTTTTTTGTCTTCCCAAAACACATAATGGGGTCTATTTTTGACCCCCAAACCCATAGGTAGGGTTGGTATAGTAATTTAAGAGGTGTGGGACAAGTTTAACTTGTCCCACAAGCCTCCAAAATTGGCCCTTAAGGCCAAATCCGAATTTCCATGAAGGGGTAGAGTGTACAACACTCAAGATCCCAAGCACTCAACTTACAACACATAACCCAAGAGCCATCAAATCTAATAAATGAAATTATTTTGTCTCATCCATAATTAGTTTAGTAAAAATATTAATTTACTAATCTAGACACAAATTAAATAATTAAGAAAAGGAGGATACATCACTATAAAATCACATACTAAAATTAAATAAAGGAAATTAAATAAAAGAAATAACACACAACCCCTTGGTCACAATTGGAGGTGATCCCCCATGGGGACCCCCCTAACAACAATTCAAACACACACACAACAAGATACATGTTGCCATGGTGACCCTTGTTGAATTCATCTAGCATTCCAATGTGGTTGGTCTCCAATCCCCCCGTTGTTTGTTGTGATATGTTTTCCTCTGCAAACACACAATACCCCTCTGGCCTCATGGCCATATTAATGATGTCGAAGTAATAAAACACTTATATCTAACTATCAATTTCAACATCAAATATCATAACTACTATTGCTAAGACCAAGTAATTTAACAATTATTCCAATTTTCAACATTTCGATTCTACTCATACATCAGTTTGCAACTAAGATCATAAACCAACTGAATCATCAAATTTAAGCAATACTTTCACTCATTCCCAATTTCACCAATCCTCCAATATCAAAGAAATCACAAAAATAACTTTGAACATCATAATAAAAATCAATACGAAAATGATTCAAAATATCGACATATATTTATCTGACAACACATCATTTTCTTCCATACTGAATGTCTATCAAAAGTTAATCATTTGATTACAATAATGTCTATCCTTCAATTCCCATATCACAATGTGTTAATGTCATTCATCTATTAATATCTGGTAATAATGCACAATAGTGTCTATGTGTCTAGTCACAGAGATAAACCAAATACAACAAAACAATATCGAAGAGTAATGCTATCACAATCAAATTATGACAATGCAACCATTCTAGCTAATTGTTTTATCCTTAAATGCCCATCAGGGTCCACAATATGACATATAGTTAAAATAATAATAACCAAAACACAATGGAGTCATGATGCCCCACACATCTTATTAGTATGCTAATTAGAATAAAGCAACAAGGTTTACGATTATAACAATTCAAAAAAGATAATCATGGTTCATTTAGTGTTGAAGAGAAGTGGGCATTACATCCCCCTCCTCTTAGATTTGACTTCCTCCCGAGAAGTCACAGAGAAAGGGTTAGGGAACAATGCAAAAGAAATAGGATCACATCCTTTGTGGAATTCCTTTTCTTCAACAAGTGTGGGTCTACAGAACCCAAGTTTGGTCCAATGCAATTTAACAAGAAGAAGGGAGATTGAAAGGGATGAGTCCTAAACTTTCTTTTAGTAAGGTTGCAAACATATAATTCTATAGAGTAACTCTACGTGATCAACCAAGCTCCAACATATAGCATCAAAACATGAAATGGTCAAAGGAGTCTCAAAAATAACCACCAAGAAAAGGAATAACCGGGAGAATTTCGTGAACTCGAAATGACCATATAGTCTCCCATGGATCCCACATACTACAACAACACAAGTTAAGGCTTCCACTAAGGTTAAGTTATGCTTTCAAAGTTTGTTATTTAGACAAGGCTAGCAAATATCAACCATGACCATCAATTTATATGAGAAAACATGTCTACTCAAAGGTCTCACAATTTTGAGATCACACAAGATGAGGTTTAACAACAAGGAAGGACACTTAAGTTAGCCAACACATTTACGATCAAGAAAACTATTCATGGGAAGCACTTCTATAACCCAAGAGGGTACAATTAAATTTTCATGGAAATACTAAGAAAAACATGACCATAAGGTTTTATATAACTTGATTTTACATTCAAGAATGAACACACAACACTAACCTAATTTAGAAATGTCAAACATTTAGAAGGAATTTACACTAGAACTAACATATCAATACAATAGGCACCACTCACTCTACATAACACAAAGGGATTTATTTATCTTAAACCCTGCTCAAGTTTGAAATAGCCATAAGAGAGCACATGCATAAGTCGTAACACCAAAGAGCACTCAAGGGAGCTAGAGAGAAGAAACAAGTAACGAGAGGGGTCCAACTATAGCAGAAGTGCATCATACCAAAAGTGAGTAAAACCCTTATAGAAACAACTTGCACTTTCCTTCCCGACGGAAAAAAAAGGGAAACAACCACAAGGTGACTCAAAAAAAAAGAAGAAAAGAGGATTTCCCAAAGTTATCTCATATCCTTAACATATGTTGCCTTAAAATTACAATGACCTATGTCACCAAGGACTAAATCAACACACAAGGAGGTTGTTTTTCCAAAACAAGAGATAAGACCCAATCCTAAAGGCCACAACTCACACTCATCGAGTTATGAGGCAAACAAGGGTACGATGAACCAAACTCCTACAAGGGAAAGGCACATACACTATGAACAAGGGAGTACTATGCAATTAGAACACATCACTATCAACAAGGTGTTTCACAATTTGGGTAGGTGGAAGAACTAAAGGTTCAACTATACATTGCACTCAATACATAAATCTTACTCATTTTATAAATCAACTTATTAAGTCAAAGTTATAGTTTTTCTTGTTAAACACAATCCTTATGAGTTTTCTTAATTAAAACTTCCTCCTATTATGACATCACAAGTTTGTGTTATAAGGAGCACCACTAAGGTGGGCATGATATCTCGCCATTTGTGAATAGGTGGAAAAAAATTTATTTATTTTTACTCCTAGGGAAGGTAGATGGAAAAATTTTCTTTCTATTCTTCTACATAGCTTTTATTTCTTCTATTAATCTACCAAGGTTATAGCAAGGACCATTTTCCTTTTTCTATGTTCAGTTTATTTGTTAAGTTTCAAGGTCAAATCTCCTCAATTATAGTTTTATAGTGTTTGGGTGAGTCATCTTATCAATTAAATTTTAATGGGAAGGAAGAGTCAAACATATCACATTATTACTTTTATGGGAGAGAGAGATGAATCAACACATCACATTTTTAATTCTATAGGAACAAGAGACATTCAACATAGCAAACACATCATTAATTTGTAAGAACTAGGAATCTATCATTCAACATGTACCACATCAATATTTCAAGGGTTTACCAAATAATTACAAGCATCATTAAACATTCCTAGTGGGTCTCTACAAGTCTCAAAAGAAGTTACAAGGAAGACCCATTAAAGAGGCATATTTACTTTTACGAATTTATGAGGTTTAACAATGTTTGTTGTTTAGGCTCAAACATTTTACTTGCATAATAAGACAAGGAAAGTTTTCAAATCAACACCCATATTTCCACAAGATACCACCAACCAAGCAACAAGATGACAATGCAAATTTTACTCCAAGGACACCACATTCCCATTAGAAAGCATCAAATGCAAGAGGACAATCAATTAATCTATCCAAACATGGACTCTATGACCAAGAGTTATAGTTTTAAAAGAAGAAGCACAAGATAAGCACCACCGAGATTAAAATATTAAGATCTACCAAACTAACATCTCTAAGAGAAAGGTTCAAAAGACCCAACAACATCCATAAGTGTCTCCACGTAATCCAAAGATTAATAGGTCATAAAGTTTTATTCATAACAATCTAAAAGGTTAAGACAAGGGTAGCCTTATTTATAGGTCAATGAGAGAAAAACTAAGCACACTTAATTAAACACATTTCCCGAATGGGCTTAAATCTAACCATAATTACCAAGATACATACAATCCACAAGTCAATACTTTCTTTATAAAGAAACAAGGAAACCATGATAAACTTAGCATGCCATCATGGAACATCACTACCAAACAAACACTTATCCACTAAAATATACAATCAACCAAGAGTCAATCCGATCCTAACACAATCCATAAGCCCATAACCAAACACATCTACTCTGACGAGGATAAAAGCTCTTACCAGGTTGTAAGAGAATCACCACCACAGCTATCAAACTGCCAACTAGACCGCACTACACAAAAACTCTCTCTCTAGAAAGACTGAGTAATGAAAGAGTTACTCCAAGATCCTAGACACACTCAAGGTTCCATCTTTCCAAAACCAAGGCATAACTTAAAGCACCTAAGAAGACATTCAAGGCACCTAGGGTGTACCCCCATACATGATGGAATGTCACAATACAAAACAATGTAGAACCAGCTCAACAACATGCAAGAAAGAATCACGTAACATTTAGCTAAGTAGCCAATAGAAATGAGCTCGAGTCACCGATCAAAGTAAAAATCCAAGAAATATTGGCAATCAAGGAAAGTGGCTAAGTAGCCACATTGCAATGTCTGAAAATTCTCACAAAAAATATAAATAACTAAAAGAGCCTCAGAGCTTCTCAATCCAATCATAAAAAAGATGTTGGTCCTTGATAAAATAACACAAATTTACGAATATAAAAATATAAAAAGTCAACATCACAATCACTTCGCAGCCCTTCATGGCCACTAATAGGGGTATTATACCTCGAGCTCGTTATAAGAATGCATACGCACAAGCTGGATCAAAAGTGACACCAAGACCTAATATCCACTTACTCACATGGGGATTAAGTCACCAAAGTGGAAACCAAAACTAGTTCTCTAACCACTGAAGGAAAAGGGGAGCTTTAGGTGACTAAACAACTTCTAATTTACTCTGTTTGACCCTAAACACAACCACTAATGCCAAACCACAAGACTCACACCATATAATTTATCATTCCAACAAGGAAGATTCTCAAAGGGTTTATCGCATCATACGACTAAAGAAAAAGTTAGTACTCATCAAACAACATCTTTTCAAAGGAAAAACAAGTTCTTGTTACACCAGAAGTTCGTAAGAATATCCATTTAATTTAACATTTTTAGTTATCCAAGTTTGAAAAAATGCCACTACTAGAGTGAGTTCAAAATTTGAACAACTTTATTATTTTATTATTATTTTAATCACGGAGGTTCAAATCTTGCTAATTAGTTTTGGGTTTCAATTTTGGCCCAAGGTCCAAGCGTTGAACCCATGGCTCTGATACCAAGTGTAATGCCCACAAAAATGATTCTAGAACACGTTAAAACCCTAAACACTTAACCCGAAAGTTATGGAAATTTTTTTTTTTTTTAAGTTAAAAGGTTACAAGGGTGTCAACCCTTAATGTGCATTAAATTTATTTTCACCAATAATCTTTACTTTACAAGGATGGACCAGGTCTAGGTTAAATGATTAAATATTCTTAATTTATCTCTAAGGTCAATTAATTAACATTCAACTAGGAAGGTGCCATAATTTAATTTACTTGGTTAAATGTTTTTCTCCTCCTTTAATCAAATTCAAACCCAAAAAAATTAACCTTATACTTAGTTATTTTAGTTCCATTATCTTAATAGCTTAAAATTCCATTTCATTAATTTCTAAAACATACTAGGAACTAAATTAATGACTTTGCACACCAAGGTAATTAAATGGCCCCATTCACCCATCTACACATACCTAAATTTTATTTAAAACATCTATAATATACATTCCTACCAAACAAATGTAGGGTTGATCCTCAACCCTTGGATCAATTCAATTGTGGCCACTAGATCCTAGGGTTCCAAACTAACCCTAAAAATCCTTATGAATTTTTTATTTAATCCCTTTCTTTACCCTAGTCTCCTCATTTGGTCACTTTTTTTTGTTTAATTTGTAGTTAGCTGGAGAAATGGAAGCCATGGGAGCAAGGAAGGAAGGAAACTATGGAGAAATTCTCAAAAAATCAAGCTTAGTTTTTTTTTAGTTGTAGATTTATCATTGTATTTTTTTTTCATTCAATTGAAGGGATTTCCTTTCCAAATCTAGTTTTATTACAAAATTATTTGTATTTGAGTTTTTCTATTTGGGGAAAACCCTACCCCATTAATATATATGAGATTTAGAGTGCTTTTAATTTTCCATTTGAATTTTTTTCTTTAAACAATAAATTTAACCATCATTTTTTTTTTTTCTGGAAGTTTTTTCTTAATTTTACAAGCTTAAAATTTAATTATACCAAGTTAAAAATTACACAAGCGCGGATTATGAATTTTCCGTTTAATTAAGTAAGTGATGAAACCACCCAGAGCAAAGGGGTGCTTGGGACCACCGCCCCACCCGGGTGATGATAATTCATGAACCTCCGCCTTCAGAGTGGGGTTCGAGACCACCACCTTTCTTGCCTTCAAGTGGTGGTTAGAGACCATTGCCTACTTACATAGCATAGGTGGCGGTCCTATTTCTTAGAAATAGAACCTTAATTTCTGAGATTTTTAAAAAAAAAAAAAGTCACTAAAGTGTTTTAAAATTCATTCTGAACTTAATTTTATGTGCCTAAAGTTTCCATTGTAATATTTAATCATCTATTCATTCCATTAAAATTACTCATTTTAAAGCATTTTTTTTCTATTTTCTAATAAATGGTAAAACAACTACAAGATCATTTTCATTTTGTTCAACAAATTTTTTTCAAGTCCAAAAGTAAAAGATCTAAATCTACTTCTAATATTGTTATTTTTCCTTACTACAAAATGCAAATTTCAACATAAAAAATATTTACTTCAATTTGTGGCAATCTTTCATTTCCATTACAACACTTATATTAAATAATAACTATAACAAATTTATTCCACATTCAAGTTTTCTTTACATACATTTATTTACATCTTACAACTTCTATATTTCTTCTTTCTTTTTACAAAATACAACTACAACAATGAAAGTAAACTTAAACTTTTTCCTTTTTTCTTGAGCTTGTTTCATTTTTTTAAAAAGCTTAAAATAACTTACTCACAAATTTTTTAACTAAACTTTTAAACATGATTTCCATATTTTGATTCATTTCTTTCCATACTTTACAATTTAAATTTTAAAAGGAAATTTTACAACTCTTCAATGATCTTCCTTCAAATATTGTTACAACTTACAATAAACATTTCTTTTACAAAAAAATACATTATTACAAGTCTTCCACCTTAAGTGGGAATAACAAGAAGGTTTTCTCACAAGAAGGATTTTTTTAAGGACTCCAAAAAAGCTCACAATTTCACATCACCAACAAAGAGCTCCTCCATGCTTCATTTGATCACAAAAAAGGGGGGGGAGAGGAAACACTCTCCACCCAACCAAATAATCCAATGAGGAGGAGAAGCCATCCTCCTCATTGGCCCCCGAGCCCCAACCACATTGCAATGAAAAATGGATCCAACTCATGGAAAAAAACAAGCTTCCACATCACAATACAAAGTATTTCACAACCATACCAAAACACAATCAACACAACTACAATCACAAGAAGGAAAAACAAAAATATACAAGGCTTCAAAATGAAAAGCCAAAGGAGATAAGATCTATGGGGAGGTCACTTATGCCTCCCAATGGGAAATAGGTGCCCACCTTAAAACCCTCCAATATACATCTCAAAAACCCCTACACACTCTTATGCCTCCCTCAAGAACCTCTTATGCCTCCCACATTCTCTTATGCCTCCCTACAATCTCTTATGTCTCCCTCATAAAAAAACAAAGTAAGAAATGCAAGCATTTCTTGTCCAAGGTGGGGCACCCAACCCAACTCCCTCCAAAACATGAAATAAACTCTTATGCCTCCCTACATGTAAGATCCCCATAGTCCCCTCCTACACCACACTTAGGAAATCTACCCAAGCACCCAAAAAGCATACCAAAACACTCAAAAACAATACACATATACACAATATAAAAGAAAACATTTAACAAGAGTGTAGCTCCTACCTTTCCATGGTAGAGCTTGATCCAAGAGTCACACACCAAGCTTCTTCAAGCCCAAAAATCACCAACAAGCTCCAAAAAATCCACAAGCACTCAAAATCCTCTAACTCAAAAAAATGCAAGAGCACAAAAGAATGAAGTAACCCCAAACAAGCAAAAGAACTTGAATAAATAGAAAAGGGAGAGAGGAGGGTGAGGTGGCTCCATGTAGGATGCCACATCACTCATCCTAAACTCCACCTCACAAGTCAAACCTCAACCCCAATGCACATAAATTGGGTGGGTGAGGAATGACAAATTACTTACACACACAATCAAGCCCACACCCCTAAGGACAAACTTTAATTACATGAAAGAAAAGTGCAATAAATTTTACTTTTCTTCCCAAAACACATAATGGGGTCTATTTTTGACCCCCAACCCATAGGTAGGGTTGGTATAGCAATTTAAGAGGTGTGGGACAAGTTTAACTTGTCCCACAAGCCTCCAAAATTGGCCCTTAAGGCCAAATTCGAATTTCCATGAAGGGGTAGAGTGTACAACACTCAAGATCCCAAGCACTCAACTTACAACACATAATCCAAGAGCCATAAAATCTAATAAATGAAATTCTTTTGTCTCATCCATAATTAGTTTAGTAAAATGATTAATTTACTAATCTAGACACAAATTAAATAATTAAGAAAAGGAGGATACATCACTATAAAATCACATACCAAAATTAAATAAAGGAAATTAAATAAAAGAAATAACACACAACCCTTGGTCACAATTGGAGGTGATCCCCCATGGGACCCCCTAACAACAATTCAAACAACACACACAACAAGATACATGTTGCCATGGTGACCCTTGTTGAATTCATCTAGCATTCCAATGTGGTTGGTCTCCAATCCCCCCGTTGTTTGTTGTGATATGTTTTCCTGCAAAACACACAATACCCCTCTGGCCTCATGGCCATATTAACGATGTCGAAGTAATAAAACACTTATATCTAACTATCAATTTCAACATCAAATATCATAACTACTATTTCTAAGACCAAGTAATTTAACAATTATTCCAATTTTCAACATTTTGATTCTACTCATACATAGTTTGCAACTAAGATCAAAAACCAATTGAATCATCAAATTTAAGCAATACTTTCACTCATTCCCAATTTGTCAATCCTCCAATATCAAAGAAATCACAAAAATAACTTTGAACATCATAATAAAATCAATACGAAAATGATTGAAATATCGACATATATTTATCTTGACAACACATCATTTTCTTCCATACTAAATGTCTATCAAAAGTTAATCAGTTCGGTTACAATAATGTCTATCCTTCAATTCCCATATCACAATGTGTTAATGTCATTCATCTATTAATATCTTCCTAGTAATAATGCACAATAGTGTCTATGTGTCAATCACAGAGATAAACCAAATACAACAAAACAATATCGAAGAGTAATGCTATCACAATCAAATTACGACAATGCAACCATTCTAGCTAATTGTTTTATCCTTAAATGCCCATTAGGGTCCACTAGTATGACATATAGTTAAAATAATAATAATCAAAACATAATGGAGTCATGATGCCCCACACATCTTATTTCTTAGACCAATAGTGCTCTTCACGGATACTAAAGGGGCTTCAAATTTTACACAACTCCAATCTCATATCTATATGATCTTGCCCTCTCAAAAGCAAACAATAACATTTTCCTCATTTATAGCTCACAAGTTATTATTTATAACATTTCTTTGACTCGCAGATTGAAATTAACTCTCAAAGTTCAAAAGTTATTGAGCATAGTTATTTTATTAGTTTTATTTTCGGTTCCTTGGGTTGTCATGACTATGCTTATCAAGATGACATTGGAAAGTTGTGTATAGTTTGGCAAGTAAGCTTGAGATCACTTTGTGGGGAAAATCTAAGATAACATTGGGAATGCTTACTATCGTACACAATCTAAAAAGGCTTTTCAACAACACCATTAAATGAAAAAAGCCCTCTTCCAATGTGGAGCAATCATATAGTAGTTCATTTTTAAAGGTTTTTCCTCCTCTTCAACAAAAAATAGAGAAAGTTTGTATTCTAATAGTTCTCTTCATGGATACTAAAGTGGTTTCAAATTTTACACAACTCTAAGCTTAGATCTATATGAGCTTTCCCTTTGAAGTAAATAATAACATTTCCCTCATTTATAGCTCATAAGTTATTATTTATAACATTTTTTTTTACTCTAGTGGATTGATATTAACTCTCAAAACTCAATTTTTTTAGAATAGTTATTTTATTAGTTTCATTTTATGTGCCTTGGGTTTTCATGGATGTGCCTATCAAGATGATATTGGGAAGTTGTGTATAGTTTGGCAAGTAAGGTTGAGATTATTATGGGGAACAATCTAAGATAAAATTGGGAATGCTTACTGTTGTACACAATCTAAAAGAGGATTTTCATCAACACCGTTAAATGAACAAAAACCTCTTACAATGTAGAATAAATCACATATTTATTCATTTTTTAAATGTTTTTTCCTCCTCTTAAAAAGAAAAATAGAGAAATTTCGTAGTCTAATAGTTCTCTTCATGGATACTAAAGTTGCTTCAAATTTTACACAACTCCATGCTCAAATCTATATGAAATTTCCTTCTTAGAGGTAAATAATAACATTTACCTCATTTATAGCTCACAAGTACTTATTATTTATAACATTTATTTGACTTGAAAGATTGATTTTAACTCTCAAAGTTCAAAATTTTGAGCAGATTTAGTTTATTAGTTTCATTTTATGTGCCTTGGGTTGTCATGACTGTACCTATCAAGATGATATTGGGAAGTTGCATATAGAATGGAAAATAAGCTTGAGATCATTATGGGGAAAAATCTAAGATAAAATATCTCTCGGCCAAATCCATCTGGAAGCATGTCTAAATGTATTTTGATGATTGAGTATTTGACCTAGGTTATTTTTAAGTGTACTATTTTCATTTTTCTATTTCTTATTTGGATTTTCTTTTCTTTGTATGTTAATTACCTATCATTACTTATTGAATGTTTGTTGCAACTTCTTTAAATTTTTGATCCATATTTTTATGCTATTAAACATGCATTTAGAATTTTAGGGGTATTAGGTTTGTATGATCGTATCATTCAGGTATGGTATGTTTGTGTTTAAGTCTTTTGTTTTTATATCTTGATTAGAAAATATTGTATCTTGTATTGATCGTGTTTCAAAAACTAGAAAATAAACATATTAAATACTACATCTTCAACTGAATAATTGTAATTTGAAACAACTCCATTGAGTTGCATGTGTTTTTGAAATGTTTATCTAACCTTATGTTGAACTTATTTCATTGACATGTTCAATTGAATAACTCATACTTTTAATCGATTCCATTAAGTTTCATGTGTTTTTGAACTGTTTATCTAACAATATGTTGTACTTATTTCATTGACCTGCTCTATTTGATCTTGAAATGTACAGGTTTTCTTGTTTGTCAACTCTAAGTGTAAGAGGTACTTCCACAACCGCCTGAAGCCATCAAAGCTAACTTGGACTGCAATGTATCAAAAATAACATAAGAAGGTGATAAATTAATTATTCCTTTACAAAATGAATTAAGCACTATCTGTTATTGTAGTCCACTCATGTTTTTGTTGGTTATTACTAGGATATTCATGCTGAACAAGTAAAAAAGAAAAGATGCAAGACATCCAAGCCTTATTCTAGGTCCATTGTTGGTGATTCTTTGGAAGTTATCTAGAAGAAGAGAACTGAGAAGACAGAGGTTAGAGTTGCTTCCCATGAAGCTTGCTTTGAGGTATGGCCTCATCTCTGATAGTTTTTGTCAAAATTTTATGAACTTATAAATCCCTTCTATATTCTTGAAACCCTTATTACTGACACCATCTTTGACTGTAAATTTTCAGAGAAATTAAGGAAAGAATAAAGAAGAACAAAGATGAGAAGAAAGCAAAAAATGAAAATAAATGTAATAAAGACTTGGAAGGCACAAACCAAGATGCCTAAGGTTGTAATGCCTGAAGGTCCTAAGCTCGGTGGTGGAGGTGAAAAATGGTGAAGAGGAAGTAACAATTTTTAGTTTGCATTGATTTTTGGAGGAGTAATTATGAGTGCATTAGTCTTGTTACGCCCAAGACTAATTGCACTCCTCTCCCACTTTAATTTTAACTCTCTAACTGTGTGTACGATACCATGTAAAGGTTTAACAACATTTAGGCACCCTTTTGTATTTTCTTTTTTTTATATTAATAAAATGTTTGTGGACCCATTTGTGGGCACAAGATTCAACCAAAATTGGGTTTTATATATAATATTAATCAATAGCTTGCTCTCACTCTTGTAACGAAAAGAAATTAATTTATTTTTTATCCCTAAATTTCAATTTTTACTTGTTAAATTTGTATTGTCTCTAGAGATAATTTTTTTAAATTGTAATGTCTCTAGAGAGACAAAAATTTATAATTCACAATGTCTCTAAATAGACAAAAGTAATATCATCTCTCAAGAGACGTTAATATGTTTTAATTTATATTGTCTCTAGAGAGACAATAATTAGAGACACCCGCTTTGAGACAATATACAACTTTTTTATTGTCTCAATTTGAGACAATTTGGTTAACTATCATCTTTAATATTATTCCAAATCATCCCCCTTTGTAGTAGTGATGTCATATTCATAACCACTAGTTGGTGTGGATGGTATCCAAATACCCATGTTCTAAAATATATAGATTGGAGAAATTCCCATATGAATATTGTAATATTGGTCTCTCTTTATATGATCCGAGTGATTCCGACACATCTAAATGAAACAAGGTTTTAATTTTTTTCATATTCTAGAGGTCGACAAAGTGTATTGTCCATATCCTAATTTCCTTGATATGATGAGTGAATTAGAACTAAACATGGGCCAAAAATACGATTTCAAAAACATAATTCAAATTGCTAAACTTAAATAGAATATCGTAAATGCCATAGATTATTCTATTTTCACCGGGGTTCCTTGTCATGTGAGGTGTATTGAGAAAAAAAGATGATTTGTAATAGGTGGAATCCATTACTAAAGTGTAAATATGTGGTTGTGTTTGTTTAGGGTTTCTTTCATTTGGCCTACGAACTTTGTCATGTTTGTGTCAAGTTGAATGGATAGAGTACAAGATAAAAGTATTTAGATGTCACTTTTGGTTACCCTTCTTATTACCAATATCAAGTAGGTGATGGGACTCAAAACCGAACAAAGCACCCCGAGTTTTTATTCCTATATACTTCCCTAATGTACTTGAGCATAGTGTAGAAAGAAAGTGCGAGAGTAAGTCAATTCATGAATCTTGAACATGAGGTGGATATTTGATGGGTTCCTATCATGTCGTGGTTTGTGGTAAGCCTATTTAATACCATGGAAGGAGAGGTCCTTTCTTTTGGATCAAGGTCGCGAGTCACATAGTAGGACATGCTTCACGGGGGTGAGCATATTGTAGATGAGAATTAGAATCTTTTTCTATCATGTAAGCACCAAGGGGGAATGTTAGCAATTTGGTATTTACATGAGTGATTTTACTATGGTGATTGGTAAATCTAATATTACCTTAGTTAGTTAGCTCGGGTAGTTTGTTATTCTCATTTCCTATTATTTAGGAAGTTTTTTTAGCTACATGCTTGGCTATATAGTAGTCAAATACAATGTATGAAATACTATAGAGAATAAATTAGTATTTTGTCTAATCACTTGTTGTACAGCATAACTCCAATAGTTTTGTGAAGAAAGGTATCTAGACCAAGCCTACTAATTTCTCCACGAAAAGGGCATAATAAAAGCTCATTAAATGGATCCAAAGCGACAGAAACATGTTTCAGCCCCAACAAAATGTTTTCTACGATACCATCAACCTTCTGCTGCAGTATATCCTATCCTTACGGAATTATTCCTTCCATTGGTTGTATCTTTTATCTTTTCCCTCTGCAAACAGACAATACCCCCTCCCTCTTTGATATCATCAACCTTGTTTCATGCAAGAATATTAATAAGGATATCCCATTTTTGTTCTTTAATTGACTATGGATATATTTAAAAAAATAAACAAAGGTTACCCCATAAACATAGATCTCTACAAAAATTTCCCTCATCACCAGCTGTTCATAATATAGATAAGTTTTGTCGATGTAGATTTTGTAGATGTATGCGAAGGATTCAAACTCATGTAAACCTGTTTTTAAAAGGCTGAACCGGTCTTAAAACTTGTGTATGAATGATTTTACGTCATCGTTCATTGAGTGCTTTAAGTTTTTTTCGGTTCTCTTCCTGGTAGTCTCTTAGAATTGGTCAAGTTCTTCAACAATATAACCTTGTGTATGAATGATCCTACATTGTTGGTTGAGTGTTTAAAATTCCTTGATAGAAATTCTCAACTTTCCTTCTCATTTGAAGTTCTAGTGGAATTGTCTTTAATCTTTTCCAACATAAAACCTGTTGAGCCCAAGAGAGTTTTCCTAAACCCAATTTGAAGCAACAATAATTCTGTAACATTTTCAGAATGTATGAGAATTATGATATTCTTTGTCCTGATCAGCCTGTGGTAGATCTCTATCTTCCCATGTGGGCTAAACATTTGCACATGGCTAAAAAACCTGCTTTCAAGTGGGTCGATGAAGCAGGCGATGAGCAGTGCAGTTTGACATACTCGCAGCTCCATACTTCTGCATCTAACATAGCTTTAAATCTGTTGTCTCCATTGCAAAGAGGTGATACAGTTTTAATTCTCTGCTCCCCTGGGATTGAATTTGTGAAGATCATATTTGGATGCCAGAGAGCAGGGCTTGTGAGCGTTCCCATGCTTCCTCCTCATCCATCCTTTTCTTCTCAGGTCAACAATTCTTGTTTCAGAGTTCTTGAAGGCTGTTGTATTCATTGTCCTCTAGTTACAAAAGTATAAAATGTGGTGATTAAGGTGGTACATATTTAAATGGAAAATTGTTGAGGTGGTATATATGAAATAACAATTGTGGTTGCAAAGAGCATTGTGACATGGCAAAGAAACAATTTAAATTATTTTCAACCAGAGATGTCATTGTTTATGTGCTTCTATAAGATGACATATCTATTTTACATAAAATTTGTGAAGATTATGTCCACATATTTATTGAGCTTAAAATTATATTTTTTTAGTGTTTTAAGATTATTTTATATTATTTTATCTGGATACTGCATTATATATAACATTCGGCTTTTGCAGTTAGCAAAAACTGACTATTGCTGTATAGAAATAACAATTGCACTTTAAAATGTTGTTGATGGTAGTGAGAAACTTGCGATAAATGAGAGGTGAGAGATGAAACATGTTTGAGTGCTACAGAGAAAAAACTTATGTTATGATATAAGTAATTCTTTCTTTCTTCAAGAAGATCGCCATAAGCTTATCAGGATACTATGACAGACTCAGCCCAAGGCCGCCATAGCTCATCCTGCATATATTTTGAGTGTAATGAAGCATAATGATGTTAACGAGATGGGTATTCTGTTGAGGAAAATACAGTAGATATCTATTACTTCCTTATTCAATGCCAATGAAGAAGAGACAAGCTTATTCAATGGAGGTAACAGTAAGTAAATGGGGTGTGGAGCAGGAGACCTGTTTTTGATACAATATACTTCAAGTGAAACAGGCAGGCCTAAGCCAGTCCTGATAACAGCAGGATCTGCAGCACACAATGTAAAAGTTGCAAGAAAAGGCTATGATCTTGAGCCTTGGAGTGTCATGGTTTCATGGCTTCCTCAATACCATGACTATGGTCTCATGTTCCTTTTACTCACCATTGTTAGTGCTGCAACCTGTATTTTAACTTCTCCATTCATGTTCATCAAGAGACCAATCTTATGGCTGGAAATGGTGAGCAAATACAAGGCCACCTGCACACCAGTCCCATCTTTTGCCCTTCCTCTTGTACAAAATTACATGAGAAGAATATCAAAAGGAGAGCCTATGATCAACCTCAAACTAGATAGCCTGAGGAACTTGATAGTGATCAATGAGCCTGTCTATAGTACTGTTGTGGAGAACTTTGTGGAGAAATTTTCAAAAATTGGTTTGAGTTCTTCTGCAATGGCTCCATCCTACGGACTTGCAGAGAACTGTACCTTTGTGTCCACTGCATGGAGTCGCGATGTAAGCCAAGTTCCTCCTACTTACAGAAGCCTTTTTCCTTCTGCAAGAATTTGCTCACAATCGGAACTGGGTATTGAGATGATAGTTGTTAATCCTGAGACTTGTGAAGAAGTCGAAGCTGGAGAAGAAGGTGAGATTTGGATCTCCTCTCCAAGCAATGCAGAGGGCTACTTGGGAAATCCTTGGCTCACAAATGAGGTATTGTTGAATAAAATATTCGATTAGTAACAGTAAGAATAAGAAATGGTAATGGAAATGTGGATGTAAATATAAGAAAACAAAATATAAAATAGATTCCATTAAAATACTTTCATTTTGAAAATTTCAGAGTTAAATGAGGAAGAATAGGGATTAGGAAATGTGAGCACCAAGTAGGAAGTTAGGAACTTATAAAACAGTTTAAGTTGGAAGACAGGTGTAGTTTTTTTCGTTTTATCAATGGGACATAACATTATTATTATTTTTATTTTATTTATTATTCAATACAGTTATATTATTGTATTAAATTTGCAATGCTCCTGACAAAGAAGTGACAAGAAAACATGCCACGTCAGTCACAATAGGATTCAAACAGTCTAGAGATAATAAATAAATAAATTTACAGCAGATTATCTGAAAATATCAAACAAAAACACTTGCAAGTCATAGAAAAGAGAGCTAAATGACAGGAATCCTTATCATGAAGTTTGTCCGTTTTGAAGTTTGTCCTTTTTATCAGATATAATTAATTTTTGCAGCATTTTTAATTTTGCTTAATTCATTAAAAATGATTTTCATAAATAATTATTGACATTATGACATTTTGCTCATATACTTTACACTAAACACAAGAAAGTACTCTAAAACACAAGCTTATCTTTGATCTTAATAAAGTTCTCAAATATTTATCTCTCTTCTTTGCACAGGTTTTCCTTGCTAAGCCCCAAAAAGAGGGGGATGGAGGTTTCCAAGGAAACTATTACTTAAGAACAGGGGATATGGGAGTGATAGTAGAAGGTCATGAGCAGTACTTATATATAACAGGTCGTTTGAAGGATATTATAAGAGTGGGTGATTGCATGGTGCATCCCCATTACCTTGAAAAAACTACCTTCTTGAGCTGCACTCAAAGCTTGAGAGCAGGTTGTGCTGCTGCCTTTGAAGTAGATATAACTAAAAGTAACAGAAAGGTGATAGCAGTGCTTGCTGAATTGCAAAATTTAGAGCATAGATATCAAAGTGGTCATAATAATGATAGCATGAAGGAGATCTGTACAAATATTTATCTGTGTATTGGGAAGGAGCATGGACTATCCGTAGGATTTGTGGGGTTGGTTAAGGATAGATGTATTCCAAAAACTACATCAGGCAAGATACAAAGATGGAAAGCAAGAAGACTCTTATTGACAGGTCAGATTGAATTGGTGGAGAATATGTGGTTTGGTGTAGATTATGATGATAGCTTGTTAAAGCTTCCAAACACTGACAATTCTGAATTGGGTGATGGGTATTTTAGATCATTACTGTAACTCATATACGATGAGAATGTATTTTTGCTTGGTTGGGTTGAAGTTTTACGCTATATAATTTGTGAAATCTTATAAAAATTTAACTACTTATTGTTGGTTAGTTTTGAATAAAACAATTCAAATTTCCTTAGTTGATTCAACTACTTCTCTCGATTGTTTAAAAGACAGAGTATAACATTTTTTTATACAAATATGCTTGGAAATATTACAATGTGATCATGTTTAGTGAATAGTATATCATTCAGACCAAGAGCCAGTTATGCAACTGAAGTTTCATGTTTCCAAACTGCACAGTAATTTCCATTGCTATGCTTTTCAGATAAGTAAAAGAGCTATTGTATCAAAATAAGTCGTTACAAAATATACTTTACGAGTCAATACGATACATCAGTATGAAATAATGTCGTGAACTTATGGAATGCGAGGCAAAGTGATAAGTCTAGCAAAGGGTGTTAGACTACTCATAACTCAATAAGATAAACCTAATTGCTACCAAGGGCTTATTTGCTAAGAAATTGGCTACTAGAGCTTTCATTTGTTTTGTATGAATAAAAATAACATTTACAAACCAATGATAGAGCCTTTGAATATCACACAAAATATGGGCTATATTGACGGGATTAGGAAGATGTGAAAGTGTGTCGTGAGCAAACAAAACAAACACATTCAAAACATGTAGACAAAATTAGAACACAAACACTCAATAACACTAAATAGAGATTTTAGGAGAACTTCATTGCTCTTTTCATTACTTGTCAAAATCACCAACTATTAAATGCCATGTGGGGAAAAATTTTCAAGTCATGCATGGCAATAAATTCTGGTAGGTGGGCACAATTACACAATTTCCAACACTCCCCTTTATTCGGCTACCTATGTCTAATACACATAAACAATCTCTAAAGTATAGAACACTTTTCTAAGCTAAAGGCTTCGTGAAAATATTTGCAAGCTGATCTTTTGATCTATAATATTCAAGATAGATTTCACCATTGTTTATAAGCTCGTTTATAATATGATACCTAGTATCAATGTTCTTGATCCTCTTTTGAAAGAAATGATTCTTGGATAATGTAATGACTTAAAAAATGTCGTAAAAGATTTTTGTTGCTTCTTATTGATCATGTAAAATATTTGACATTACTCTGCGCATCCAAACTGGTTGACATGCTATGATAGTGGCTGCCACATACTCTACTTCTCTGATTAAATTGTCACTGATGGGTTGCTTCTTTTATTCTGTGATACTAAATGTAACTCAAAATAAAACACATATCCAAAAGTGCTCTTCCTCGATCATTTGTGTTACCTAAAAATCATTGTTAACATATCTAATTAACTTAAAGTCATCTAGTGATGTATACGAAATATCATATATCCAATTGTTCCAACTATACATCTAAATATTTACTTCCTAAATTTCCGGTTTGAGTCCTTTGGTGACTCCACGAACCTTGAAATGAGACTGAATTCATACATTATATCTAATCTTGTGGCTATCAAGAACATTAAACTTCCAAGTTTTTGTCCCAAGTTTGATCGATATTGAATCCCTTATCTTCTTTGCTTGGCTTGTTTCTTGAGGAAACCGGTATTGACTTAAGATTGCTATTCAAAATTCTAAACCTTTTCAAGACAACATTTGCATACTATGTATGATATATGAAAATTTTGTCCTCATATTGATTAACTTTGATGTCAAGGAAGTATTTTATCAAGCCAACATATGTCATTTCAAATTATCATTTTATAGAAAAATTGAACAAATCTACTAATATATTTCCAATCAAAATTAAATCATGTACATGATATAAATAAATGATCAAATTTTGACCTTGAGAAATTCTTTTGATTTCAATGTGGGCTCGCTTATTGATTTTGATGTACGCTTTACTTATCGTGTATGGCTTGATACAACTATTCTAGGCTCTTAGTATTTTCTTACGACCATAAAGATGCTTTTTCAACTTACACACATTGTCTTCATGTCCATAAACTCCATAAGTAGATAATTGTTGCAGTCAAAATTCTTCTTGAAAACAATTCAAGAATGTTGGCTTGAAATCTGTTTGATATACTTTCCAATCATTTTAAGATAGATTTCACCATTGCTTATAAGCTCTTTGATGATATGATACCTAGTATCAATGTTCTTGATCCTCTTTTGAAAGACACGATTCTTGGATAATGCAATGACTTAAATAATGTCGCAAAATATTTT
The DNA here is from genome assembly GCA_018340775.1 of Taxus wallichiana var. yunnanensis. Classification (NCBI taxonomy): domain Eukaryota; kingdom Viridiplantae; phylum Streptophyta; class Pinopsida; order Cupressales; family Taxaceae; genus Taxus; species Taxus wallichiana. The sequence continues at coordinate 266,422,376 of CM031237.1, forward strand.
TGTTGCTGCTTATTGCTCATGTAAAATATTTGACATTACTCTGCGCATCCAAACCAGTTGACATGCTATGATAGTGGTTGCCACATACTCTACTTCTACCGATAAAATTGTCACAATGGTTGCTTCTTTTATTCTGTGATACTACATGTGACTCAAAATAAAACACATATCCAAAAGTGCTCTTCCTCGATCATTTATGTTACCAAAAAAATCATTGTTAACATATCTAATTAATTTAAAGTCATCTAATGATGTATACAAAATATCATATCCATTGTTCCAGCTATATATCTAAATATTTACTTCCTAAATTTCCAAAGTGTGAGTCCTTTGGTGACTCCACGAACCTTGAAATGAGACCTGAATTCATACATTATATCTAATCTTTTGGCTATCAAGAACATTAAACTTCCAAATTTTTTTGTCCCAAGTTTGATCGATATTGAATCCCTTATCTTCTTTGCTTAGCTTGTTTCTTGAGGAAACCGATGTTGACTTAAGATTGATATTCAAAATTATAAACCTTTTCAAGACAACATTTGCATATTGTGTCCGATATATGAAAAGTTTGTCCTCGTATTGATTAACTTTGATGTCAAGGAAGTATTTTATCAAGCCAACATATGTCATTTCAAATTATCATTTTATAGAAAAATTGAACAAATCTACTAACATATTTCCAATCAAAATTAAATTATGTACATGGTATAAAAAAATGATCAAATTTTTACCTTGAGAAATTCTTTTTATTTCAATGTGGGCTCATTATTGATTTTGATGTACCATTTACTTATCAATGTATGGCTTGATACAACTATTGTAGGCTCTTAGTATTTTCTTATGACCATAAAAATGTTTTTCAACTTACACACATTGTCTTCATATCCATAAACTCCATAAGTAGATAATTTTTGTACTCAAAATTCTTCTTAAAAACCATTCAAGAATGTTGGCTTGAAATCTATTTGATATACTTTCCAATCATTTTGTGCTATAAGGGCTAGTATTGTTATGATTGTGAAAATTTAGGCCATTAGTGTAAGAGTCTCATTATAATCAATTCCAATTTGTTGTGCAAAGCCCTTTGGAACTAACCTTACTTTTTTATTTCTTTACATTTTCATCTCAATTGAATTTGGTCTTATAGACCCATTTCACATCAGCTAAATCAGCAATCTACAAAGTTTAATAAGTCATGTATCATTATTTTTAATGGAATAAATTTATTTGTTCATTACCTCTATGCAATTTTCATGTTCAGATTCCTCTTCAAAATATACAAGATAATGAGAAAATAAGAAAAAATAGCACATAAATCAACATTTTCTTCACCTTGATAGTGATCATAAACCTTTGTGAGTATTTTAGTCTTCCTTGAGATATCTTTAATGTGAGGTCTTGGTGTGGCTAGTGTAGGATTTGAATAATCACCGCCATCAAAATATAATCTATGGCTTGATGATTCTCCTTAATAAAATTTGGAGTGGATGAAAATTCAGTTGAGTTATCTTTGGGGAAAGATCTCAAAAGAGTGTGAAAAGTGTTGAGGAAGGTGTTGTTGGAGAATAGGGGGCTCGTTAGCTAGGAAATATCCTAGCACGTGCATTCATATTAAGGTAATTAAATTTAATAAAATCAAAGTCAATATACTGGTAGAAATTAGGGGTGAAAGGGTTTAGTTTACTAATATTTTGAATTAGGTATTGGGGGTAGGTTAGAGAGGTGGGAAAAAGGAGAAGTAGGGCTAATTGTAATATAACACTAAAACATTTAAAATTTATTTTTAAAAACTAATACATTAAAATTGTAATAGGAGTGTAGTCGTAAAGTTAAATTATAATCTCTTTTTGAATAAGGAAATCTCAATTAGGATATTCTTAACCAAAAATGATAAGATTGTAAAAAGCTAGGTTTGGGTATGTTTTTCAACACAAATGCTATTATTTCACCATCTTAATTATTTCACAAATTATGGCCCCCATTGCAGAAAATGACGACTCATAAAGAAATGTTTCCGAAATTATTGGAAACTTGATTGTGATTAATCATGGAGCTACGAAGGCCGGATCTCGGCATCTTTGGTGCAAGACAAAAAGACATGGAGCCTAATAATGAAGATTTTAAGAACATGTTGGGCGAGAAAAATCTCCCCGTCCCACAAAGTCAGATACCCCGCATCAACCGAGGCTAAAGTTAATCGATCATTCAGGGAGATCTAGCACCAAAAGACGGTCGGTTACCAAAACCATGAAAGTGGCCGAGAACAATCCCAGTGTGACCTTTGCGGATGAAGTCATGGAAACAAAGTGGTTTTATAAAGATCATGCCCTAATATGCAGATTTGTTGGTCTTTGGCCTAGCCTCCCTATACTCCATGATTGGATCTCCAAGCATTGGATCCCACTTCTAGCAGGAAGGTTAGATCTCTACCCATGTGCTAAGGGAATTTTCATTGTTGCTTTTACTTCCATAGCTGATAAGGACATCATTGCCAAACAACTTTGGGTTTGTCAGAAAAGGTATCTTATAATAAAACCCTGGTTTCCATCATTCAACCCTCTCACTGAATCTTTCTCCCACAAACCGATCTGGATTAGGTTACCTCACTTACCCCTTCAATTTTGGGATCAAATTTGCCTAATATCCATTGGAAATGCCTTGGGAAGCATCATTAATATTGATTCCCAAACCTCTGATTTCACACATACAACATATGCTAGAATCCTAGTTGAGATTGATACTTCAAAGGACCTTCCAACGCACACCGATCTTAAAGTACAAAATCATATTTGCAATCAGCCTTTAGACTATGAGGGTTTACCTTTCGGATGCATGAGGTACTTTTATTTAGGACACTTGTTGTTGACTACAAGATGATATAACGAAAGAACAAGAAGAATAATTGGTGGAGAAACACTCTCATGGAACATCTGGTTTTTAAATCTAAGGACATACTTGATTTTGATGTTGAGGAGGAGGTTATGATAGAATCGGTCCCTAAAACCCCCTTGAGATAGATCAAAACCATGAAAACAAGGAGCTATCTAGGAGTGACCCTCCAAGAATAGAAAATTCAAAAGAGCATGTAGCAAAGTAAAGGAGAATATTCCTCGTAGTCCTCCCTGTATAAACAATGCGTTTCAGCCGATCACAAATCTGAAAGTTATTATTCCTTTCCAAAAATTTCCTGATGAATGGATCATGGTTTGTAATAAGAAGAAAACTTCATGGTTTTTCCTGTCAGCAAGAGCTAATTAGTTGCTACTATATTGTTGTTTCTTTGTTGTGCTTTTGTTGTTGGCTTTTGGTTTCGGTTCTTCTCTTGACAGATTATTATTTTGTTGTTGGGCTTTATTATATTATCCTGATGTTGATCATTTTAGCTATGTTATAATTGTTAAATTTGGCTTTTGAGCCTTCTTGTACAAGGGTATAGTCCCTTTCAAAAAACTATTTACCCTTAATAAAAAAATTATTTGAAGAACTATCGATAAATGATTAAATATTACCATTAAGATAATTAATAATGTGTATTGAATGGATTCAAAATCTATTTCTAAAGAAAAAATATATTAATAAAATAATAATTTATTGGAAATAATGATATATATTTTGTTTGATATATTAGGGTAGAAATAGAAAGGGGTAAATGAAATTGTAATGGAAATATGGTTAAGTAAGGTACATGGAATAAATAGGGGTATTTTCATTTTAATAATATAATGGGAGGGTCTATTATCAAGTGAATAATTGGAGGTAAAAACTAACATTACATGTATTATTTAATACCCTTTGAACAAATGTGTTATACCATATTTCCACTTAGTGAATCCCCGTCCGTTGGAGTAGGACCTTGAGGAACCAATTGACCACATTGTTTCATTGTTTACATTTATCTTATCTTCACCTTGAGATATCACTACAAAAATGTTGATTTATTATATATGTTGTCATCTCGTGTTTCTTTTTCAAGAAAATCATCATATCATCTAGCAATAGCCTATCCGGTAATAGGATTGTATGGCTTGTATGAAATTCACTACTCACTTTAGCCAAAAAAATACATTTTTCACCTCTATTAAATCAAGTTTTTTCCTTATTTCCTTTTGCACATGATGAGCATATGCCACACATCCCAATATTGCCAAATGATAAATTTTTTGTTATTTGTTGCTCTAAGATTCTTGTGGGTCTCTCCCCTTTACACTAGTCTCAATTGGCGTTTGTTTAATTTGTAAGCAGTGATATGCTACAACTTTCACCTAATATTTGTTTGGCATATGTTTTTCCTTCGACATAATTTAGGACATTTTTCTCATCATTCTATGTTTCTCTCTTCCACACTATTCTATTGTGATGTATACCTAGTAAAAGACCATTTCTTTCAAATTATTTACAATCATTCAAGAATGCATTTGAAATATACTCTCCCATGCTCTAATATCAAAACTTTTATATAATGATTGGTTTGTTTCTCCACTTTGTGGCCTTAAATGCTCTAAAGATACCGAAAATTGATGATCTATGCTTTAAGAAATATATTCATGTTTTCTTTGGTAAAATCATCTATGAAAGTTAGAAAATAAAGGATTCAACTATTAAAGGGTTTCCATTTCACCACATAAATATGAGTAAGTTACCTCAAGTTGCGCTCTAGCTTTGTAGTATTTTCAAACTAGAAAAGAATCTCCATCTTGCTTGGTAAGAATACAACACTCATAGGATCTTCCTAACTACTCAATTGATGGTAGTCTACTCAATATATTCTTTGTTTATAATGCTCTAAAACTTAGCTATCTTAACCTTAGATGCAAGATCTAAGACTGGTCTTTGAATGAAACCTTGAATACATTTGCATCTATCACTTTAGAAATTATTGGAAACTTTTCTCTAGAAAAATCCAAAATTTTCCCAATTTAATGACTAATTGAGAAAATGTTCTTACAATGTTTTTTTAATCCGTGAGATGTTGTTGTCGTGAATCATTATGGAGAATGGAAAAAATCCCTTGCTGAGTTATCACGACATGACTTCTTGAGAACTTGTGCGGCATGCTTTTGTAATGAGATCTTGCTTGAGCTCTAAGCTGGAGTGATAGATTTATTAGTTGTCATGGCTTGTGCAAAAATTTAAAGCACCTATTTTGTGGTTAGTTGAGTAGTGATATTTAAACTAGGTCTTGGCCTTGTGAGAGGTCTTTCTTTCATGAGAGGTTAGACGAAAGCATTGGCCACATAAAGACGTATATCGCTCCTTTCGCCATTCAATTTTCCAAGTCACTTTATATTGGAAGGTGTTCTTGAAACTAGGCAAGATCTCAGATCTTGTGAGAGGTGATATCATGACATTGAATTCATTTCTTGCTACATAGGAAAATTCGGTATTAAAATTATGTCGATTAGAGCTTCCATGGGAAAGTTTCAATGAAGATTGACCATGAGATTATTATGCGGGGTTACGCTTAGTGAGAATAGAAGTTTCTTATAAAAATGGACTATTTAAATCATTTAAAGTACTCACTTCATGGAGTAGTTAGAGCGGGGATTTTTTTAAATATTTGGCATTAATACTCGTTGTGGTGAGATTATGTGTAAGCGAGGGTGTGGAGGAAGATTGAGCTTTCCTAGTGTTTGAGATGACCCAACATTGACAACTTCAAAGGACATTTTACAATAAATTTTTCAATGAAAACATGTGGTTTCGATTCATTTAGACAATGAGCTTTTACGTAGGGACATTTATTTCAAATATAAAATGATGGGTGTCATTATTCCCTTCATTTAATCAACTCTCTGTTGATGTCATATTCAAACCAGGGGTGTGTCTAAAGCTATATGCAACAAGAAAAATCTTGGCAATCTAGTAATTGATTGTAGGTATTTTGTATTTTATGGGGGTATTTTCAATGTCTTAAGGACTTCTTGATTAAAAACTTATTGGAATCAAACTATGAAAACATGTTGGAAGTAAACACACTTTACGTGAAAATGAAATTACTGGAAATAAACACACTTTACCTTGAAGTAAACACACTTTTCCTTGGAAGTAAACACACTTTGCATAAATGAAATAGATTGCTAAAAACAAACATTACATAAATAAACACATAATTGAGAATGCTTGGAAAATGATTGCAAAGAAATAAGAACTTAATCTAGAACACTGCAGGGATAAGTCTACAACAAATTTCAACTTAAGGAATTGAAAGTGATACAGAATTAACAGATCTAAACTATTTGCTTTAAAAATATAAATACCAAAAAAACGAGGATCCTATTTCTTGGAGGAGTGGGCCCTTGCTCCGCCTTGAAACAAGATTGAACAACTTAATTTTCTCTCAAAACAAGAATGGGTATTTTATTGAAAAAGTTTCTACATTACAAAAATGTATTGGATCGTGTATCAATCCATATCTATCTCGTCCCTATATCTATACTCCTCTATCTTCTTTATCTTCCCTTAATCTATCTACGGGTCTATATGTATATACTTCTTCGGGGGTGAATTTATGGGTAAGCTGAATCGCTCCCCTTTGACATGATGGAAATGAATCAGCCCAAAATAGATGTTGAATTGGAACATGGCTAGATGTACAATTGTGTGATAATTATCCTAGATCTGCAAGTATGGAGAGTCAAAAGTCTTCTAATCTGCTCCTGATTGATAGGATCATTGATTTGAAAAATCGTTGGCCGTTTGGAATAGATTCTTATCGGTTTGAAACTCTAGAAGAGTTATGGGACTAAAGGAAATCGTTCCGGTTTTAGAGAGAGTTAGGAGCTATCGTAGGAGTTCAGAACTAATTCTGATAATTTCGGAACTAATTACTAGAGTTCCGGAACTAAGTTCGAAGTTTTAGAACTAGGTGATAAAGCTGTGTGGTTGTGTAATGGAGTACGGAACTAGCTTAGAAGTTCGAAACTCTGCTGTAGTGAAACAAATGCTCTCAAAACATGTTGATTGCTTTATACTTCATTCTTTCATCCGATTGCGACACTGCTTTATTACAAAACTGAGTTTCCAAAATACTTTGTTAGGAACTACAGAGCTTTTAAACGTTAGAATCATAATCAACAAAAGATGGAAAATTACATCCTAACTTATATCAGATCAAGCAAAAGTCACAAAATGCATTCAAACTTAATCAAAAGGAGAATAAGATGAGATCATTTATTGTACATTTAACTAGCATATTCTGGCCTCATCATAAAATATCCTAGGGGAATCGTGGGAAGGTGTGTGCCATAACACCCAACACATCGGTGTGGCTCACACCAAGGATTTGATAAGATAGTCGAGTGGGCTTCACGTTATGCATGTCTCGAGCTTACGGAGTCAATTGAACACGACTCTCGGAAATGGAAATCTTGGCTCTCACCACACTTGAATAATGTAGCGAAATGTGATACTTAATGTGAATTGCATAATCCCATGAATCATTGAGTCTTTGAACACAAGTCGCACCCGAGGCCTTGGCTGAGGGAACATCGTCTTGGGTGCCGCACTCTAAATTTGACTTCCCCCATGCCTCGACAAGAGGATTGGAGATTCCCATCTGTGCCCACCAGTGGCGCAGTTGGATTAAATGGGCATAGGATTTTTTGCCAATGTCATGATGATGATCGCCAATATGGGTCGGTGTTGGATTATGGCGGGTGGTCATGGATTTGTGTGGAACTTTATTTGTTTTTAGTCGTGACTCTTCCATGGGAGGGTAGCTCTTATATTTTATGGCCCTAGGTCAGGTGTAAATACCCGCTAAGTTAAGCATTTCACTAAGAGGAGGAGAATAAACTTACCAAGAATCCCCTAGTAACAATGAGTGAATCGTGAAGAGCCTTGTATGAAAATCGGTCGATCTACGTCCCGAATTGTAGTCCTGTAGAAGCACCCTTAGTGACGGACTAGGCCCAAGTCCCCTAGAAGGGGGTTCTAGAGTGGGTTAGAGCCCCATCAGGCCTAGACCATGTTGTAGCACAAGGCAATGTCGGCGTGTCGGCGTGTCGGAGTTGTTTGGGAATGCATCCCTAATCGGGTGGTAAATTTAGTCAAGGGCTAAATACGGGTGAGAGACCGATAGTAAACAAGTACCACAAGGAAAGATGAAAAGGAAATTGGAAAGAGAGTTAAAGAGTGCTTTAAATTATCGAGAGGGAAGCGGATGGAGGCCGACAATAATCCTCGGTGAGATATGAAATGATGTGAGATGGTCCACCACTCAGCTCGGGTGGTGTGTCGGTCACAGGTCATCGTGGTGGCATAAGTACAACCTTTAAGCCGTTGAGTGTACCTCCTTCATGGAGGTCGTGAAATGAATTTCATGCCTTTGATAGGTCTTCGGGCATGTGCAATCGTGGTGTTGGCTTGCGGTCTTTCCATCCAACTTGTCAACACGGACTAAGGAGTCTAACATGTGTACAATTGGTAGGTTTGGAAACATGTAAGGAGCAAGGAAGTAAAGCGACAAGATGCCCTCTTATGGGTGAACCGAGGACCGACCCTAATCTTCTCGTGAAGGGTGTGATTATGAGCACACCTGTTGGGACTGAAAGATTGTTAACTATGCTTCAGCAAGGCGGCGAAGCCGAGAGTTGAGCTCAACTAAGTTAGTGGCTTCCTCATAAGCGGTGAATAACAGGAGATCTAAGTCGTGATGATGCTTAGAAATATGGGCCTAGACTCATGAATGTCTTCATCGGTAAAGGATTCATCTATTTTAGCCATGAAATAAAAATCGAAACAATGCCTAGATGGATTGGGTTTAAGCAAGTGGGTTCACCAAATGATTTAATTTAAATGGTATTAAATATAATTTCAGATTAACTACTGTAATATGTGATCTAAAAATGCTAATTTATAGTAAAGAAACACAAGCAAATAAGTATTTAAAAGTGAAACCCTAAACAAGATAGGAATAATTAGTTGATTTCCAAGTATACTAGACATGATCGGGGAAGGTGAAATACTAAAATAGATTGTAGACGACGTCATTGATGCTCACTAGAAATTATGGAACTCAAAAACAACACGAGGACATGGACTCTCACAAAGGCGGGCGTGCAGGTGCTAGCGATTGGATCTAGGTGTTGGTGGCCGTGTAAATTCTTATAAACTAATTTCTTCGTGTCATAAGAGGTTTGCGGTTATTTATTTTTTGTCACTTGATATTTGCTCTTCGATCACCAAAGCTACATCTAACCTATAAAATAGGATATCTACTGCACATGTCTTTAAACCACATCAAATCAAATTAAAAATGTAGAATGTGGAGTTGGATTGACCCGATGGTTATCTAAAGAGTGAACTTACTTGCTGAATGTTGTACTACATCTCGTAACCCATATAGTTATGTGTGAAAGTGTGTGTGATGATTCCCTAGGATTCCTTTATGTAAGTTATACTAAGATAGCAAGTTATATCTATAATGCTCCAAATGCAAATGTGTGAGATGAAATAGAATATAATTCCACTCTATGATGCGTACACATAAGTGATACAACCTTTGTCCCTTGAGTGAGTGTGCTATATGGATGCCTTGAATTTATTTTGTTCCTTTGGATGTTATCTTAGGTGATAGTATGTAAAGTTTAGTGCTTTGTACTTGATTTAGAAGAAGTTACTAAGTATATATATATGATTCCCGGTTTGAATTTCATAATTGAGAAATGGAAGGTGAGCCATAAGTGGAAATAGATTCCCAAAATATAAAAGAGACCCGAAAAGAGAGAGTACTTGATAAGAAAGGGCTAGGAACACCAAGGAGGGACGAAGCACCGGGTGCTGGTGTCCTAAATGGGCATTAGTGTCTGAGGCCATTAAAGATAAAATAGTCAAGTTCTAACAATGATGTAAGGTCAGAATACAAAAGAGAAAGTAAGAAATAAAGAAAAGAGGCCAAAGATAGTTGTCAAGCACAAGTTTTCTTGCTTCTACGAATCATGTATACACTAGTATGCTTTAGGACCTACAAATGTACCCAAGTGTGTGATTTTGTGTCTACAAAAGGAAAACATCCACAATGTGTGCAAAATATGATGTATGGTAAAAAAATACTTTTGACAAGGTGACGGGATTCAAAGAAAAGGTATAAATCTCTTGATGGTATCATGATGCAATAGAGAGGTTTCGATGACCAAAATATGTAAGGTGTGCAAAAGGGTTGAAATCACCGGTGATTACGGATCATCAATATTTTGGGATAGGAAATTGGCGACGATTTAAGATTTCAATGATTTTAAATATATATATATATATATATATTCCAATACAGGTGTGTGCAAATGGATCATTTTTAACATTTCGTTGTGCGATTTGAGAACTTTAGTTTATAGTTTTGAGTAGTTTTGAGAGATGGAGGTGAGCTGAAGCAACAGGAAGAGGACATGGACTAGGAGAGGGTAAGTAGCTGTAAACAAAATTGTTTGTTTTCATTTTTATGATTTTTTTTTTTTTTGTTCATTTTTTTTTAAATTATGGGGCAAGAACGTCTAATTGGCATCAACTTTACGATTGGTGGCGATTGGGTAGATCGTCATCGATCTATTTAATGAAAACGTCACCGATTAGCAATCGGTGGTGATTGGCTTGATTTTTGATAAAGTTACTAAGTGATGTGTTTTTTTGTGTGTTTTGTAGGAAAGAGACACCATCTATCTTCATGAAAAAGTCCCTAAGATGTTAAAGAGGGTTAGAGGAGATTGGACGGATGTTCGGTGGACTCATTTTATGGCCATTGGTTTAGGAGGATTCCGCCAATACTAGCGGATTCCTTGAGATGTAAGGATAATGGTTGAGTTGATAGACAAATGGGATGCAAATACATGAACATTTTGGTTCTCAGTATTAATGATATTACCATTACCTTAGAGGATGTATACAGGATTTTGTAAGCCTATCTAGGGTGAGCAAATAGTGCCCATCACTTGAGAGGCCCATCCAAAGACCATGAGACAGGTTGTATGGAGATGATGCCCCAGATATTGGGTATACGAGAAGGGGCTTTCATATTGAGAGCTACTATGATGCAGAGGTTCCGGGGAACCCAAACTAGATGACGTCGGTGGTTCTTTGGAGATTTCATGCTATAAATCATGAAATTCAAGGGGCAACATATTTTTCATGGACACTTGCAGTGTTGTCAGAATCTTTATCATGGAGCACCGGGCAGTATATACTTAGGGATGTGTGTTGATGGCTTAGGTATACCATGAGTTGTGGATGTTTGTGATTGCTCGGAGGTTTGGCATGGATGTGTGGTTTTTGTTACATTGTTGGGCATACGAGTATATAGTATTTGTGAGGCCAATAGGCCTTCATTGGAGAGCAAGATACCATGCACACGGTTTGTGGTGGGATTTGTGAGGTGTAGGTTTTACTATATGAGATATGTTGTGGTCGAGAGGAATCAGAATTATTATACCGATTGCATGCATGGTTTATTTATTAATGACATGGTTTGTGGGTCATATGTGAGATTTCCTAATGGTAGGGCACGGATGTAAATTTTTAGGATTGTGGAAGGTACGGTGGATTTGAGGGAGGGAAGAGATGATAGAGGCTATAAAACTCCTTAGGTGTGGAGGTAGTGAAGGATTCTATAGTAGATACTAGGTGATCCGATTGTATATCGGCGAGATAATTTAGAAAGGGACTTGCCAACACCTCTAGTGGATGAGAGGGAGCGAGCCAAGGAGGAAGGGGAGCCAAAGGGCCTATATATGGATGATGTTGGAGTTGCGGAGGTTTTTAGTGAGTGATGGACATAGAAGTGTGTAGTCTAAGGAGATATGGTAGTGAGGAGATAGAGGGGTAGAGAAGCGAGAGAGAGGAGTGTAATCGTGGCAATGAGCATGATCATTTACAGGCATCTCTTGATGCATTACGTTTGAGAGAGAAATATTGATAGTAGAGTGTGACACCACTCACCGGGAGTGAGGGAATCTATAGAAAAGAGCGATATCAGGCACGCTCGAGCGTGACACATTTCATCTGTAGAGGGAAAGGTATCGCCGATAGCGGAGGAGGTATTATGGGAAAAGTATGGCGAGGTGTGAGTCGGCATCGAGAGGCTACCAAGAGTGTATCTCAGGGGAGAATAACCGAGTATAGGGAAGGTTGTTGAACTTGTAGGAGGAGTGCCGGCACCGGGATAGATGGGACCTCTTGTTTTGTGACTATTGAGAAGTATTGTAAATTGGGGGAGGAGATGAGATACTACGGCCTACTTGTGATAAAGAGCTTACCAGGTGTACCTTGATATGCAGAGCATAAAGATAGGGATCGTAGATTGGCTCGTTGGGCCACCTCAATGAGCACTGGAATTATCGCGCAACCTCAAAGAGATTTAGAACTAGATGGAGGAGCGAAGGGAGGCCAAGGTCAAGAGCAAGTGTCTGATTTAGAGTTTACCACATAGTATGTGGATTTTGTATAGACGTTGTTGATATATATATATATATATATATATATATATTATGATTTTGTATCTATGTGTTGTTAAGTTTGTGATGAAATGTTGAGATATTATATAACTTAGATGTATTTGATATGATTTTTAATGTGATGTTGTATATGAGTCAAATTGTAGTGATTTTGATGTGTGTTTCAAAATGTATTGTGATCATGGTTAAGAATAATTGTATGTTTTCTTTTTTAACTAGATTTTATACGTATGTGATTTGATGGTAAATTAAATATGTATGATAATGCACTTGAGGCCTTGTAACAAATGTTAACATATAACTAATAATAATTAGTCACATGTAGTATCTTTTATATAGATGGAAATGATCTTATATACCTTATTTCGACATGGGAAGGGTCGATATGTTGTTTTTATATGGGAGTAGGTTCTCCTTTTATGGCTTGTGGGATTATTCCCCAGCTATATTTTTAATTGCGTAAACTAATTGATGTGGGAAGTTTTATTTGATGGGAAATTTGATCAATGTGGGAAGCTTTCCTAGGATTATTTTGATATTTTGACTTTGATATGAAGGTTGATCAATGTGGGAAGCCTTTTTGTAATGATTACGAGTAGCTATCCTTCGAGGGATTGGTCTGCAATTTTATTTTTATTTTTGATAGCATGTCCTTAGAGGGGTCGGTGTATATTTTTCTATAATTTTGATTAACAACTTAACTAATTGGGATCATTCTATATTTTGATGATATGATTAATAGTTGTCCTTCGAGGGATCAGTCTATATTTTTGATAATGTGCATCCATATAGATATTTTTGACTTTTATTTTGAGTTGAGGGTAATCCTAGTATACCATTTGAGGAGGGGGAAATATGTGTACACAAACTACACATGTGTGCCCCTGGCATGTCTTAAGTTGGTATATAAATGGTATGTGAAAGTAATGATTACGAGGTTCTTACTTATGAAGAAGAACTTGTCCATGTGGGAAATGTGATGAACAGAGCCATGGTGCTCATATTTAAGGTTGTAAATACAAGATACTAATGGAAGACCACATAATTCCAAATCATTACAATGGTAAATGATAGGTTCGTGGTGGAGTGAGATCTTTAATGTGACTAATGTCATGAAATTAAATGTCTTAACAATAGAAAGGAAACAAGTGCAATCCATTTAATGGTTCCTTTTAGGTTTACCATCGAGGGAGGCTAAGGATAGGATCCTGACCCATATTTGTGAGTGATGACATACGGACTAATCCAGTTATGGGAAAAATTCTATATTTACTACTTTAAAGAGTAATGACATTTTGATTCTCTTTAAGGAAAAGATCACCAATGTTAAAGTCATGTTTATTGTATGCTCGTTTGATGCGTGATATAAATGATGATTTTTAAGGGTCAGAGGTGATGCTCGTCTAACAATTCAAGTTGTGTTAAGAATTTTTGGTGATAATCCTTGTCAGAGATAAAATCTTAAAGGGATATGCGAGAGGATATATTTTTAACTTCAAGGGGTTGAACCACCTTAGATACGTAGACTAAAGAAAAGGCATTAGAACATGCAGGAGTATGGATGTTAAAGCAGATAGGGCCATATAGAAAATAGGATTTGGAGATGCCAATCCCTTCTTGCTTGATGAATGATTTTCATGAGGATTTTATTGAGTGTTTTGTTAGAGGCTTCTTATTGACCATTTCTTTATGGATAGTAAGGGGATGAGAATCTAAGTTTTATGTTATAGGTGTCACAAATTTTTGAATATTTTTATTTTTGAAATATTTTCCATTATCTGTGATAATTTTGTGAGGAATGCCAAAACGATCAGATAATGTGATGGTGGATGAAGTCAACAATCTTATTAGCTTTAGTGGAAATGAGGGGAATAACTTCCACCCATTTTTAAAATTATTCGGTAGAAATAATGATAAGTGATGTTGTTGTGATGAGAAAGGGTTGATGAGGTCAATGAGATCAAGTCCCCATTGTGAAAAATGCCATAACTCTTGAGTGGGTTTATGGGGCCTGACTGGGAATATGGGTAAGGTCTAAATTTTGTTGATACTTGATGATTTTCTTGACATAAAAAAATCTTGGTTAAGGGTAGGAAAATGATAACCCATCCATAGGACAAGTTTAACAATAACTGACCACTTCATGAAGTGTCCGCCAAAAATTTCATTTGGACTTCTTGGATAGCTTTAGTTGATTTATAATATTTGAATCATCAAAGTAAGAGGCCATCAAATTTGTGTTTTTAGAGAACTCGATTTCGATGACGTATTGTTGGTTAGCATGTTATATAAAATATCTTTTAGAATTTTTAGATAGATTGGGGGAATTTTAGATTGAAAGAGATAGTCATAGGTTTGAGTTTACCAAAGATCTATTTAATTCTCTTCGATAAGGTTAATAGATGGTAGTTCACTAGTATAGGATGGTTGATCAAGTATATGCACACCAACGAACAACTTGGAATCTTTGGTTGATAAGGGAATAAGTTATGCAAAATAAGCCATAAGTGTCCACAAATTTTTCAATGATCGAGGAACCTGTCTTGATCTTATACTAATTGAAGACTTCTAATAGGAATTCAATAAATTTTTAATATTTTGTAAAATTTCATTCTTACATTGATAAGTTCCTTTGATTTGAATCATGATAATATGGGAGTCTCCATAGATTTTAAGGACTTGAACACCGAGAAAAACTACAATTTGGAGACCCTTGATGAGGGTTTCGTACTCAGCCATGTTGCTAGCGCATTCAAAATTTATTTTAAAGGATAGAGGGATAAGATTCCCCCAAGGAGGTATGATGATGATACCTACACCTCCCCCTTGCCGACATTTAGAATCATCAAAGAAGAGTGTCATTTATAGGGGAGTGTACTCCGGATCAATTCTGTTGATGGATTTGTCGAAAAACAATTCGTGAGGTAGTTGATTATCAGGAAGGGGAGCTTCTGTGAGTGGGTCAAGATGGATTTACCCTTGATAGATTTATATTACATGAATTATACGTAAAATTTAGTCATAAGCATGATCCCTCGAGTGATACGATCATTCTCGGTATGTTTTATAATGTATAGCCTTCAGATGAGTGAAATTGGCAACAACATAATTCTTGTGATTAAGGAGATAGTGAAAAAGCGTGGAAGTCGAGAAGTACAAAATACACCACAATTTTTTTCTTCAGTGTAACAATTTTCATAGTCGTGAAGAGTTCGGTATACATAATAAATGGATTTATCTCTACCCTAGTCATCTCAATGAGCTAGCATAAGCACCCAAGGCATGGTCAATACCAGATATATACATATACAAAAGCTTCCCCTCCCGTGGAAGTGTGAGAAAAGGTGGCGATAAGAGATATTGTTTGAGTTATTGAAAGGCATTTTGATAGTTATGATCCCATTTTAAGTGAACATCATTTCAAATGAGATGATGTAAAGGTTGAAAATGATTTGAAAAATGAGAAATGAAATGGAGAACTGATTGGAGTTTACCTTGGAGAGTATGAAGTTTTTGGATATTTGTGACAGAGGAGGAATCTCAATGATGGATTTGATTTTGGCAAGGTCTACTTCAATTCCCCGAGATAAATGATGAACCCCAAAATTTACTAGTGAAAAACAAAACGTGTATATTTAGGGTTAAGGCAGAGAAAGTATTGAGTAAGAGAGAAAAAATGACATCGAGGACAAAGAGATGGTCTCTTCGATGTTTGGATTTTCCTAATAGATCATCAACGTAGTCTTCTATGGTTTTTGGATGAGGTCATGGAAGATGTAAGTCATAGCGCATTGATAAGTGGGCCCCACATTTTTGAGTCCGAAGGGCATGACATGGTAGCGAGAAGGTCCTCGAAGGGGTGATGAAAGATATCTTATGTTGGTCGTCAGTTGTGATAAGGATTGTATTATAGCCATAAAATCTCTTGGTGAGATAAATTTTTGAATGAGCTTCCCTGAGGTCAACAAGTTGATCAATGTTAGGAAGATTGAAGTCTTGAGGAAAAGTGAGATTAAGATATCAAAATTTTGTATAGATATGTAGCTTACTAGAGGATTTGGTTACGAGTATAATATTAGAAACCCATCCCGGATAGTCAATGGTTAGGATGAATTTAGCAAAGAGAAGACGTTGTAACTCCTATTTTATGAGGACAAATATGCAAGGGTGCATCCTACGTAGTTTTTATTTGACATGTTTGGCATTAGATATTTTAACAATGTTATGGACAATGATATTAGGGTCAATACCCGACATGTCACTATATGGACATGTGAAGTCTGAATATGTTTGGAAAGGAAGGAAATGAAGTCTTTCAATTCTTTGAATCTAAAGAATATCAACCCTCGACTATGTGAGTCTTTTGAGAACTCCCTATGCTAACGTTGATAGTGGACTAATTAAGAAGTGTAGGTGTGGCCGGTGGTAGGTTTTTTTGAAGGCAATAGTCCTCTAGCCCCATATAGGATAGGATGGATTGGTCATCATGGAATTGAAGAATATTGATTGTAAGTGAGACTTTATTTTCCATTTTAGGTAATATTAGCGAGAATGGTCTTAGTGCCACCATTATTAAGATAAGAGAGCGGTCCTAAGGTGATTGTATTGACTAAAAAAAAGTTAGGAGAGATGGAACAATATCATCTATGATGCTAGAGGTTTTATGTGAAGGTGGAGAGGATGGATTTGGTTCCATTTGATCCGGAGGAAATTACGAGAGGGAAGAGTTTGCCTAAATCTTCTAGGATCACTATAATATGGAATAATACTTTGTGACTTTACGATGACTATTTGAATGTTGAAAACGGAGTCTCTGTATGTGAAAATGGTGGTCAGTCAAAGTTTGGGTCAACCTTGGTGAGCAGTTCAAAACATGGACCAATGATAAGATGACACATGGCAGTTGGCGACAAGTCAAAAGAAAATTGTTCATTTGGTTTAAATTCTCCGGTCTTTGTGAGTAAGAAGCTATGTGGGCGAATAAGAGGCGTGGTGTGTCCTCAAGCCACCACTTAGCTTGCCACCATGAATTGAATTCGCTTGATATGCCTATTGAGGAGTGATAAGTGGACTATGCCTTTCGATTTACATAGCATTTATTATAAATCGGTGAGCTATTTCCTTGTCTCGGTTCCGAGTTGGTCATATTGCATATACTGAAGCTCGGTGCTAATTGAATTTACCAAATCAACCAAATGAATTGGTGATTAGTCCAATCGACAACTTGGCATCATGTATGAATTATCTCCCACAATGACTCGGCCTTTGGAATAGGAAATCAAACCACCAATCAAACCACACAACTCACTAACTGTTTGGCCCACATAATGGGCTAGTCAAACAACTCGCATATGGTAAAAGGAACAAACATGGCCAAAGACATGTATACAATGGATTAGTCGAGCCCATTTTCAATCTCTAGCCCACCATTCGCATTGGACATATGGGATTTCCCACTTACAAATGCAAAGCAGGTTTTCCAAGTTCATGGTGAGTGGGACTTGATCCCAGGACTGTCCATTTCAAATGAAGCGACATCATCAACCCGCCAATAAAGGTGGTTGGGTTAATAGATAGAAGATGTGGTAGATTACCACATATTTTAGATACTTCAGGCCTATAAAAGTCCCTTCCTCTTCATTCAAAGGACACGAGCTTCGTTATTATTATAAGCTTAGTGGTGGATTTTTTTATATTATTTCTATTATATTAAAATATTGAATTTTAGTATTGGTGGCTTAGGGAATTAATATAGTATTGGAACTATATTTAATTCTTATTATTTTTAAAGGCATATTTTTGTATTATTGTCGGCCTATTATATTTAGGCGACGATATATAAAATAATTGTGATTGGGAGTTATTATTACTACCCAATAGGCCCACTAAGCCCCATTTATGCTTGCAAAGCCTGGAGTTTTGGATTGAAGAGCCATAGGGCGTCTTGTGAACGTCTGGAAGGTCGATTTAAAATCCATAGGATTATTGAGCACCAAGAAGGTGGAGGATGGACCGATTGATCATCGGTGTTCTTCGAAAGGTTGGAGCACTTTATAGGCAAGTAAAGTTCCATTAGGTTTTATTGTAAGATATAACATTGTACTTACAAATTTTGACTAGTGGAATGGTTCGATAAGAACCCGGAGATGTAGGTTATTGCCAAACTCCATAATCAATCCGTGTGTAGTGTCATTTATATTCTTGCATTATTTTGGATTGTTTTACTTAAAATAAAGTAATTTTTATCGGTAATTTTTAATAAGCCTATAGGGGGTCCGAGATCGAGGTAAGAATTTTTGGTCTATTTTTGAATCATGTTTGTATCAGAGTTGGTTTAGCTCCATATTTGATTTCAGTAAATCTAATTAAGAGATTGATTACTTCAAGTGCGCAGATGTTTCAGTTTGTGTGAACAGGGTACAAGTGCACTATCGACAAGATTTCTAATATATGAAGCTTGATGAGGTTGAAGCTTATAATCACCAGATCTAGGAAGAGAAATCTCTCCTGTAATCAATGTATTACTCCTTGGAAGAGGAGAATGCTCGCTTAAAATTAGAATTGCAAACCAAGGATGAGCTCTTGGAAAGGTTGTAATGTGGTGACCAGAATAAGTAAATACCTTCAACTTCAGATGTAGAGAACATTGTAGATGATTGCAATGTAAGTTGTTCACCACGGAATCTTCTTCTTCCTCCCATTCGGTTTCGGATTTAGGTAATGATGTCTTTGGTTCATTTGAAAAGAATACTAGAGGCATTGGATCCAAAAATAAAATGGGATTTTATGGAAGAGGCCTTAGTAAAAGTGGCCAAGGAATATCTCACCCAATACAAGTTGAGGATTGTCCTCATTTTGCAAGTTTGGGTTTTTCTAGTGTGGGAATGGATATTGGATATTTCTCCAAGAACGATGATGGGAGAAAAGCTTCCAAAAGCAAAGAGAATACCCCACTAGTTCTACAAGAAGGTTTTGAGAAGGAAAATTGTGCTTCATCGTCACACGATGAATGTGGTAAGAAGAATCATTGAAGAGGTGATGAAATTACAACTCAGTTTCTTACCATAATCATAGGCATAGTGAAACTTTTGATCCACTTTTTTAGCTTAAGAAGTATGGCTATGATTTTTAGAAAATGTGGAATTCTTTTCCATGTAATTTTTGTGGGTTACATAATAATTTTATGGCCAGATGCTGGAAAAGAAGGACATTGATGAAGAATTTGATGTCGTTCATCAAGAACATGGAAAATCAGAAAGACCAATCTCATCATGCAGAGTCTAGAAATGGCAAAAAGAGTTCCTCATTCCAAAAGGAGAATAAGAGGAATTTATGTGCTCATTGCCGGAGGAATGGGCATCGGGTGGATACGTCTTTGGAAACTTCAACCATATTGTCATCAAAGTAGTGGCAAGATAAAGATGGAATGGAGGCCTATTAGAAAGGCAAAGGAGGTTTCTACTCCACCACCAGTTGACAATTTAACCCAGGACCAGGTAATACTTGAAAGTGAAAGTCCTTTAAAATGGGTAAGTCAAAAAAATTTCAATTATATATTGCATAATTCAAATTGATGAATAATATGCAGTATTTGTTTGGAGATCATATTTTGTGAGAAAATGTTGAGAGAAAGGTTTACCATACTCAGTGGATTTTCTTACTTAGAAAATTTGATTAATACTCCAAACATATCTCCTAATCAACTTGTGAGTACTGTTACAGCTTGGATATAAGATTTAACTCATATTAATCTTGGAGATCTATCAGCCACATGTGCAGATAGTTGAGCTCACTAGTGACAACTCGATACTTCATTCTTTGTAGATGCATTGTGACCCTGTAGCAGAATGGTAGTTGAACATCATTGGAATCGACATCGAGTCAAAACTTCATTCTGTGTAGAGGCATTATGACCGTGCAACAGAGTGGTACCGATAATCATCGTCAAAAAGAGGATCTATATCCTGTAGAGGCATTAGTTGTGAAATGGGGTTGGAGTCACCATTTTTGAGCTCATGAGAAATCATCTTGGATTGTTATTCTATGTAGAGGCATTGTGACTGTGCAACAGAATGGAAGCTGATCATTAGGACTTAGCACAACACATTGGAAGCATTGAGGTCTTGAAAGAGGACTTAGCACCGTGCAATGGGAGTGTTGAGGTCTAGAAAGGGATGTGACATCAGGTCACATCTTCATTCTGTGTAGAGTCTCTTATGGCCCCGTATCGGGATGGTACTTTGTCATCACCAATCCGGCACTATGATAATTCTTCACGGGAACTCCTCGTGCTATGATTATTTACTAATGCACACCTTTAGTTTGGTGGATGTAATCTGAAACAAAACAACAACATAACACAAGAATACCATCGACTATGATAAAACGGAATGATAACAAATTTGAAATATCAAAGTAAATTATAATATTAACATGAAATTGTTACAATCTCACCCATGAGGTACTTCAAGTGTTATTGACTTCACTTGCCTTCCACCAATACTATGGGAGAAACTTTACAATTACACCTCTTAATGACTTCTTCAACACACCTTTAAATTGATAGCTTCCTTCGTACACTTCCTACAATATTTCTCACTACTTCCTTCTATGCTAAATGAGGGGGGTGGCCTCTCTATTTATAGAACTTCTAGGCTTATCCATCTTATCTCTAAGATAGGATAAGAAATCCACTCTGACGAATCATATTCCATACCTTAACTCTTATCTGTACATGTAAGCTTATCTTTTAAGATAAGATAAACCTTATCATTTTACATGGGTTCCACATTTTTAGACTTTTACAAATAAAATACACAAAATATTTATGACCTCACTCCTTGTCCTTATTACCAATATAATATTTCTAATTCCTAATCATGTAGACCCTACTTCTCTAATTACCCAAACTTTGACATTTTAACATTACCGGACCACTTACGACAAATATTTACTTTTTACAACATTCCTATTGTACTTTGACTGTTACCATACTCCACATTATTGGCGGCACGCATCTTGTGGCGCCGTTATTTTCTATCGACGCTACTATTAACAACATCCTATTCCTAATACATACATTAATGAAATAGAAATTATGGAGGAAAATGTTAGTGTCAACATCTTCCCCTTCCTAGCTTCTACTCCGTCTCGGAGTAGACTATTCTGGTGCTTGGAAAATCTTCAATTTGTCGTGGTTGACCCATTTTGTAATGGGAGTGCCATCCAATTCCTCCAGTCAGTACGTACCATTTTTTTGCACCGTTCTGCTATTTTGTAGGGCCCCATCCATTTTGGAAGAAATTTTCTCTGTCTTCTTTTTTTGTATCTGGGAATCATATACTAGAACCAAGTCATTCACATGAAATGGAGACCACCGGATCTTTTGATCAAGGATTCCTTCTGCTTCATTTTCTTCTTATGGCTTGTATCCTTTGCTATTTCCCTCATTTCCTCTAGCAAATGAAGATGTACCAACCTTTCTTTTACTGAATCACTTTCATCCATCCTTTCATTTTTCATAACTCTCACAGTGGGAATATCAAACTCAATAGGAAGAACTGGATCAATGCCATAGGCCAATTGAAATGGGGAGTATCCTGTTGGTTGACTTTGATGTTGCCCTATATGCCCACAATGCTTTGCATGAATATTTTTATCCCACTTATGTACTGCAAGGCGCATCTTTGCTAGAATTTGACACAACACAAAATTTGTTCGTTCCACCTGTCCATTTGTGTTTGGCTTGTATGTTGTTGCCTTCCTGTGCTTAATAGAAAACTTATTGACTAGGGCTTCTACCACCTCATTAATGAAGTGGCTTCCTTGATCTGTTACAATTTCTAATAGACAACCAAATCTGGTGACAATGCGTTCATATATGAACCTTGCCACTTCATCCATGGAAGCTATTTTCAATGGCCTAGCTTCAACCCACTTGGTTAAATAATCTGTGGCAACTACAATATACTTATTTTGGCGTGATGTAGTTGGAAGTGGACCTACAATGTCTATTCCCCACTTTTCAAAGGGACCAAGTGGAAGAATAGGGCATAATGGAGCTAATGAAGTCTTACGGTTACCATGTGTTTGACAAATATCACATGTCTTACAATAATTATAACAATCTTTAAAAAGAGTGGGCCAGTGATAACCTGCATCCAAGATCCTTCTTCTTTGTAAGTTATCCAGAGAAGTGCCCTCCATATGTACCATTGTGGAATTCTTCTAGCAGTTCCTTCCTTGATCACGTCCAACTGCTCTCTTGTACTATCCATCAGGTCCTATTCGAAATAATACTCCATGCAGAATAGAATATGGATGACTGACTTGAGTAATCTTTCTCTTAGTCTTTGCATTGGCACCATCAGAAACTTGAATTCATTCCAGATAATTCCAAATATCTATGTATTCACTAGGGATTGTGTCAAGGGATAACAATCTTTTGCATCGGGAAATCATCATCATCACAAGATGATCCTAAACCATCATAGGCTCGAGAGAGTGCATCTGCATTGACATGCTTCTTTCCTGGCCTATCTATAATATCAAATTCAAATTCTTGTAGCAAAATTATCCATCTTGCTATCCTCCTTGATGGGTTAGGCTTATTTACAATATATTTTAGAGCTTGATGATCTATTACAACTAGAAATTTTTACCCTAGCAAGTAATTCCTAAACTTCTTTATAGCAAAAATGATAGCGAGCCTCTTTTCGATTACATGAGTATAATTTACCTCAAGACCGATCATTTGTCTGCGCTCCCAAAGTAAATTGGATGTTCATTCCCATTTTCATCCTTTTGGCTCAAAGTACTTCTTAGTGCTACATCTGAGGCATCACTGTACACAATGAATGGCTTGCTCCAATCTAGATTCTTCAAAACAGGTGAAGACACCAGGGCTTCCTTCAGTTGTCTAAAAGCTTCATGCGCCTTATTTCCTGGTTCATAAGTAACATCCTTCTTCAAGAACTGGGTTAGTGGCTGTGTAATCTTTGAGAAATTCTTGATGAACCTTCTATAGTAACCCACATGGCCTAAAAATGATCTCAACTTACTTCTATTCATAGGAAATGGTAAATCTTTGATTTTTGAAACTTTATCGAGATCGCACCAATACCATCTCTGGATACAACATGCCCTAACAAAATGCCTTTAGAACATCCAAAGACACACTTTGTAGGGTTTAGTGAGGCTTGTGTTTCATCTAACATTTGAAATGTTGTCTCCATCTCAGTGCAGGTGGTCCAACTTGCTCCCATAGATGTAAAAATCATCCGAATTACTCGATGAAGGTCCCAATGTAGGGTTCGAACACCCTATTCATCAAACGCTGGAATGTTGCTTTGGAGCATTACACAACCCAAAAGGCATAACTCTATAAGCAAACATTCCCCAAGGAGTGGTGAACATGGTCTTCAGCTGATCTTTCTCTGCTATACGAACTTGGTTATAGCCGCTATATCCATCAAAGAAAACTATAGCACTCTAGGCACTACTTCGTCTAAGATCTGATCTAAAAATGGAAGAGGGTAATGATCCTTCTTTGTTGCCTTATTGAGCTTCTGTAATCAACACAAATGCGTAGCTTCCCATTCTTTTTTTATTGAGATCACAATGGGAGAAACCCATTTACGAATTCTCCATGCAAATATGAATCTTACATCAAGCAACTTATCTATTTCTTCTTTTACAGGTCTTGGAAAAATTAGGATTCATTCTATATGGCATTTGCTTTATGGGCTTAGCACCATCTACCACTCAATAGAATGTTCTACCCAACTTACTTGATGGAGTTCCTTGTAATCAAAAGTGAATATGTATATGTACCTTGAAAGATTTGGAGGTAGGATTCCTTCTCACTCTCCATCACAACATCACCAATCTTTATTTGTTGGAGACGATCATCAACTTCTTCTTCGAGATAATTTTATGGGGTCGGGAGTTGGTGTGATGGAAGGATATCCATGACTGAAACATCAACCTCACTTTCTTCATCTTCAAAGTGTCCACTTCATCGGTACTAGATTAATCAGAGGATGTCCAATCATCAGTTTCATCACTTGAATCCACAGGTTCTACTTTATGATGTCGAGGGATCACATTTATCTTCACCCTCTCTCTACCACGTCTAAGTGTCATGAAACCTTCATTCCAGTAGTTTCTTGCATGAACTCTCCTTAGCCATGGTCTTCCCGGCAACATTGGGTACACAACAGTACCATTTTTCATCACCTGAAAGTCTACCACACATACAACACCCATAACAGATATTGCCACATTTGAAACTACACCTTCTGGTTTAGTTTTTCCTTTATTTAATGACCTTAACATAAGTGTTGAAGGGCGATCAATTTTTAAACCCAACATATTCATTACATTAACTGCAGCACCTCCATCAACTAAGACATCATGAATTGAAATACCATTACATAATACCTCAGCTTGTGGAGCATAGGGATCCGCCTCTGCCTCCAAAACAGGGACCTCAACCTCCTTCCTTCATCGAGCATTGAGTCCACTTCGCAGCTCCCGCCTCTTCTCAAAAGACATAGCCAAGAGTTGACCATATGTAATATTTGCAGGCCTTTTGGACAGATCTTCCAAGATGGAGTATGGTCCTTGCCCCTGTGAAATCAGAAAATCCTGCACACCCAACTTTCTTCTCCTATGTTTCTTACTAGTTTCTCCTTTCATCTTCTTAGGATCATTTCCATCTTGATTATCTTTTTCTTTCTTTCTTTTTGTTACAAACACATCTACTTCATTATTTCTGCTCTTATCTACTACATCAAAAGAATTCACAAGTGCTTTTCCTTTATCATTATCTCCTTTACCAGATGTAGAAGCTCTATCTGGACAATTATACTTATAATGACCCTTTTTATAACAACCATAACATACAACTTCAGAAATATTTCTTTTTGGACCTCTATCTCCTCCCTGAGAACTAAATTCTTTTCCTTGAAGAAGATTAATAGTTAACTGACCCATCTTTTTGAGCAGATCTTCATACTCAGTAGATGTACTAGGAGAAATATTTGTGCTCACCGGGAGTGGTTGTGGATTCTGGACCAAAGGTGCTGGTGTAGGCTCTACTTTAGCAACAATTTCTTTGGGATCCTCTTCCATGCTTTCTTCTTGCCTTCTTGCAATCTCCTTTGCTTGTTCAATGGTAGCTGGGTGGTCATACTTCACTCGTTGTCTGATCTCTGGCTTCATCCCAAGAATGAAGTGCTTACATAGGAGATTATCCATGTCGTTCATCAACCCATCCGCTAATCCTTCCTTCAGGATCTGGGCATCGAGCTTCCTCCTTAGCTCTAGAACACGAGCATGATAATACCTTATCTTCTCCTTCTCTCCTTGGGATAGCTTTGTGATCTCGATCATGAGATCTGCATATTTTTGTTGTTCACCAAATTCTTCAAGAAAACTTTCAGATTAATAAATCCCATGAATTTTTCACATTATCACCTAGTGTTTCAAACCACCTAAGTCTTTGAACCAT
Source organism: Taxus wallichiana var. yunnanensis (assembly GCA_018340775.1). Classification (NCBI taxonomy): domain Eukaryota; kingdom Viridiplantae; phylum Streptophyta; class Pinopsida; order Cupressales; family Taxaceae; genus Taxus; species Taxus wallichiana. The sequence continues at coordinate 266,448,329 of CM031237.1, forward strand.
CCAAAAAGGTAGGAAAAATTCAGTCCATTGTTCCCTTCTTATAAGGCCATTACAAATACAAGATCGTTTAAACTCTTGAATGAAAGAAGAAGCATCTTCATTAGATTGAGCTGAAAAAACAGGAATCTTTCCCATTTTCAAAAGTAACCACTGTGAAATACCAACCCACAAGTACAATCAACAAGACTTATGTGCAAAAATAATTGGAATCACTATACTAGAAAGTGACTTTACACCTTTCTATAGTAAAATAGAAATGACCACGGTAAACTATGGTAAAACTTGACTTACTGCGGTAAAAACTGACTTTACTGTGGTAAACACTATTCACAGTAAAAAGTGAAGTTACTGCGGTAAATACTATTCACGGTAAAAAGTGACTTTACTGTGATAAATACTATTCACAGCAAAAATGACTTTATCATGGTAACTACTATTCACGGTAAAAATGACTTTACCATGGTAACTACTATGCACAGTAAAAATAAGGTTACCCTCCAATTGATTTTTGACTAAGTGGGAATATCTCTCCAGAAAATCCACCAACGAGGAATGGTCTCAGCAACGGAACCAAAATGTCATCACCAATCCGGCACTATGATAATTCTTCTTCACTGGGAACTCCTTGTGCTATGATTATTTACTAATGCATAGCCTTTAGTTTGGTGGATGTAATCTGGAAACAAAACAACAACATAACACAAGAATACCATCGACTATGATAAGACGGAATGATGACAAATCTGAAATATCAAAGTAAATTATAATATTAACATGAAATTGTTACAATCTCACCCATGAGGTACTTCAAGTGTTATTGACTTCACTTGCCTTCCACCAATACTATGGGAGAAACTTTACAATTACACCTCTTAATGACTTCTTCAACACACCTTTAAACTGATGGCTTCCTTCACACACTTCCTACAATATTTCTCACTACTTTCTTCTATGCTAAATGAGGGGGGTGGCCTCTCTATTTATAGAACTTCCAGTGCTTATCCATCTTATCTCTAAGATAGGATAAGAAATCCACTATGATGAATCATATTCCATACGTTAACTCTTATCTCGTACATGTAAGCTTATCTTTTAAGATAAGATAAACCTTATCATTTTACATGGGTTCCACATTTTTAGACTTTTTACAAATAAAATACACAAAATATTTATGACCTCACTCCTTGTCCTTATTACCAATATAATATTTCTAATTCCTAATCATGTAGACCCTACTTCTCTAATTACCCAAACTTTGACATTTTAACATTACCGGACCACTTACGACAAATATTTACTTTTTACAACATTCCTATTGTACTTTGATTACATACTCCACATTATTGGCGGCACGCATCGACGGTGCCGTTATCTTCTATCGACGCTACTATTAACAACATCCTATTCCTAATACATACATTAATGAAATAGAAATTATGGAGGAAAATTTTAGTGTCAACATTAGACTGGAAAGTCATTGTCCACCACCGACATTGGATCACTCTTAGCTCTACATAGCATGGAGTTTATTTGGACAAGTTTGGATTCTATGGAATCGACTGAGCAAGGATTTATGTTATAGAGTAAAAGAGGATCATTATTGTCGGATATCTGGAAGATTAGCACTACATAGTGGGACCATTGAGGTTTCATTGGGAAAATTAGCACCATAAAACGAAGGCGTTGAGGTCTTCTTTGGATATCAGAGTGGTACAGCCAGAGGAAGTGAGCCCAAGTACCACAGGTCCTAAAGTATGAACAATCATTTGTAGATTGTGGAGTTGGCAGAATACTACGTAGATATCTTCTCAGCAACATGATTTCCGGTTTATAAGCTTTTCAGACAAAAATAATTTCCCATTGAAGAGGCATGATGCGAAGGAAATTATGAAAGGCGAAGTTCCCTAAATCTTCCAGATCACTAAAATATGGAAGAATACTCGAGAGATTTTCAAGACTATTTGAACATTAAAAATAGATTTCGTATGTGCAAATGATGGTCGATCAATGTTCGGGTCAACCTTGGTCAATGAGTCAAAACATGGGTGATGGCAAGATGACACATGGCGATTTGGTGACAAGTCAAAAGAAGGTTGTTGATTTGATTTAAATTTTCCTGTCTTCCACGAGTGAGAAGTGTGTGGGGAACAAGAGGCTCAACTTTTTTAACAGAGGGAGCGACCATCGTGACAACTATGTTATTATCGCCGATGTGGTGGATCCGCAAGACACCACATGGCTTGCCACCATGAATTGAATTTTCTCGATATGACTATCGAGGAGCGATAAGTGGACAATCCTTTTTAAGTTGCATTGCATTGATTTTAGCTTGGCCAACTGTTTCCTTGTCTCGGTTTTGAGTTGGTCATATTACATGTACTATGCTCGGTGCTTTATGTATTTACAAGTCTCGGTATTTAACTACCACAACATTCATGAGATATCAATTATATGGGGGATAAAATTTACCAACTCAACCATATGACTTGGTGACTAGTCCAATCAACAACTCGGCACCGGGTCTGCATTATCTCCCACAACAACTTGGAATTTGGAATAGGAAATCAAACCACCAATCAAACCACACAACTCGTTAACCATTTATCCCACACAATGGGCTTGTCAAAGAACTTGACATATGGTATGAGGCCTAGAAAAAGGGACAAACATGGCCAAAGTTACGTATATAATGGGTTTGCTAAGCCCATTTTAAACCTCCAGCCCACCATTCGCACTGGACATGTGGGATTGCCCACTTACAAATGCAAAGCGGCCCGCTTAAGAAGAAAAATAGGTCAGCCGAGTTCATGGGGAGAAGGATCTGATCCCCGACCTCTCTATTTCAAACATAGCAACCTCGGTAGCCTACCTATATAGGATGTTGAGATAAGAGATAGAGGATGTGGTATATAACCACATATTTCAGGCACTTCATGCCTAAAAAGGCCTTTCCCCTTCATTCAAAGGACACGAGTTTGGTTATTATTCTAAGCTTAGTTGGTGGATTTTTTTATAGTATTTATACTATATTAAAATCTTGAATTTTAGTATTGGTGGCTTAGGGAATTAATATAGTATTGGAACTATATTTAATTCTTATTATTTTTAAAGGCATATTTTTGTATTATTGTCGGCCTATTATTTTTAGGTGATGATATATAAAATAATTGTGATTAGGAGTTATTTTTATTACCTAATAGGCCCATTGAACCCCATTTATATGTCCGGAAGGTCAATTTAAAATCCATAGGATTATTGAGCACCAAGAAGGTGGAGGATAGACCAATTGATCGTCGATGTTCTTGAAAGGCTAGAGCACTTTATAGGCAAGTAAAGTTCCATTAGGTTTTATTATAAGATATAATATTGTACTTACAAATTTTGACTAGTGGACAGTTTGATAAGAACCCGGAGATGTAGGCTATTGCCAAACTTTGTAATCAATCCGTGTGCAGTGTCATTTATATTTTTGCATTATTTTGGATTTTTTACTTAAAACAGAGTAATTTTTATTGGTAATTTTTAATAAGCCTATAGGTGGTCCGAGATCGAGGTAAAAAAATTTGGTATATTTTCGGATCACTATTACAGATCCATATGTGGTGTTTGTGAAGGTGTCCAAAGAAGGTTTATCGAAACCTAGTCCAAATTTCTCATAAGGTTTCGGGACTAGTTAAAGACTAAGTCATGTATTCATTTCTCATAACGCACAAATTTGAAACCTTTCGATGCATAATGCAAAAGATACATTTGAGTGAAGGATTGGTTGTATAAGAATGAAAAATACTATATAAATGGGTTAGCATGGTGTTGATTGTTGTGATGTGGGGAACGATGATAAATCCCTCTATAAACGAGGTTAGTTTTAAGAAGGGGAAGATTAAAAGAGATGATATCTCTAACATTTAGTTCATAGATGGGTTGTTTTTAGTTCAACCATATGTTTCCAATGTGGGGAGTGAGTTAAGGGCTAGAAGGTGATACTCCCCAACGAGAGACATTGTATAACATCTTGAAGGAGGTATCCTCTAATAATTTATATATGGCAATGGAAGAGCTAGAAGAATATTCACGAGAGGATCCTAAGTTTTTCTTAGGAATGAGCACATCATTACGTTGATAAGTCATGTGACATGCTTTAAAAAATATTCAAGTCAGTAGGAATAGTAAAGGTTTTACCATTATGTTTATATTTTTAACAAATGTATAAATTTGATGGGATATAACACATAGCACGTATCTAAGGTCATCGTAACATCATGTTGTGCTAAAACTCTCTTTAGATGAGGTAGAAGATTTCATGAAGACTTTTAACACCCACTTGGATGGGCAAGATGACCGTGCTGAAATTAGAGGAAATGGTGTAGTTGAAAGTGTGCAACACAATAGGTGAATGGGTGAAAATGGTGTTAGGCACCTGAATTTTTGAAAGTGTGAAAAGATATAATATTATTGTGAGCACTATTATCGGTCATGACTATGTTGATGAGAGTATCGTCAATATGGGAGGTGATGAATAGTGGAATGTCATGAAGTTTAGGCTATAGGGATGGGATTTCATATTGGTCAAAGGTGAAAACAATGGTCATTTGAAGGGTTTTGACAAGGTTGGAAAACAATTGAGGGTCATATTATGGTACTAAGATGGGTGAAAGGGTCTTAATCATTAATTTTTGGTGTTGTGGAGAGTTTAGAAAATATCATCAAGGGATATCTTCATAGGAGCTTGATGGAGTTGTTTAATGATGGTGTTTTGTACAGAAGTGGTAGATTGGGTGTATAAAATGACGCGGATGGATATCTTATCCTTAAAGGTTTATGGATTGGATGATTCAAGAGAAAAATAGATGAAGACTTTGGGCCTATTTTGATACGAGGTCTTGGGGTCTTTGGGAGTGCTCTTATAGTAATGTGAACATCTATTATGTGGAGTGGGGTCATACTAGAAGAGGTCGCATTATTTTTAGATGTGGATGGGATGTTGGATGATGTTTTAGAAGAAGAAACTTTAAGGTTTTGTAGAATTGGTTTGGTTTTGTTTTGGTTTTTTTGTGTCATGGGGAGAAGCCATTTGCTATTAAGGTTTCTAATGGTATCGTGGAGGGATTTAAAATCCTTGGTAGAATGTTCTTATGCCCAATGATACTCACATAATGATTTGCAATTGTACCAAGAGGGTTTCCACCCTATGGAGGTATATGGCTTAAAACGAGGTAATGTTATAATGGATAATTGGATGAACTTTTAAAGGGTTCTTGTATAAAATCCTATTGAAGCTATCTGGGATGATGATGAAGGGAGTTACATGACATTTGATGATTTAGGGGTTGGGCACGATGATGTCATATTTTCTCGCAGCACATTTAGATGTCATACGGAGAATCACCTTGGATTCTATAATTGTGACCATGAATTTAGGCAAGGGATGAGGCCCTAAGATATAAGAAAAGGTTGTTTGACAAGTATGTTGTGTAGTTTTTGTTTTTCTAGATGAATCATGTGGAGGTTGTGTATTGGGTTTTTTGAGGTTTTATATGTAGTGTCGGGTGACGTGATCTTCAAAAGATATTTTTGTGATTTCTATGATGGGTTTATTTTCTAGGACGTTCCAAGAAGCAATAGGTGGGTCTAAAGGGGATTTGGTTTATGGAGGATGGTTTGTGATCCTTTCGGTGACAAGAATTTAAGAGTCGAGATGGTTTAATTGGTGTTTTAGTGATAGAGATACTAGGTGTTGATGGTGTGAGTGAGAGGTATTTAACAGAGTTGATCGTATGATGAGATTTGATGGAATTTGATTTTCGTTGAATGGTAGAGGGTGAGTGATTCGATAAAAGTTTTGTAATAACATCCAAGTTTTTATTAGGATGTACGTTCATATTTTTAAGCTACAACTCACCTCTATTAATAAGATCCTGGAGGAATTTTCTAAACAAATGAAACTTTTCAATGTCGTGGCCTCAAACTTTATGGTATGTAAAATAGTCATTGTCTCGATACCATGATGGTTTAGAAATGGATGTGTTGACAAGGTGGATATGAGGAAGCTTAATCATGCATATGGATAGGATTTTATCGAATAACGTGTTATAAGATTCCCCAATGGGTGTGTATTTACATTGAGATTGGGCCCGTTTGGAGTCCGAACAACATTTGTCTACGAATTTTACAATGCCCACGTTTTTTGATCCTTTGGATTTATCATTACTAGAATAAGGTTTAAACAAAGACTCATTCTTTGGTTTCTTTGATTGGAGTTTGACTTTACCATCTTGAGGACTAGAAAAACTAAATTACGAGGCCATGGTAAAGGTTTCATCTAATGCTTGGAAGGATTGGATGTTTAGAGTTGACAATATATATTTAGTGCATGAATGAGAGAATAACTTGATCAACTTAGTTTGTGGGAGAGATAAGGATAGTTGATTGATGATCCCCTGGCCGAGTTGATGAAAAATTTTGCAACAAAATTTCCTTCAAACTATTTGATAATGTAGATATATGTAATGCAGATCTTATGGGTGATATTGATGGAGAAATATTCTAAAAAAATTTGGGAAATTGTTGCGAAGGAGAAGAGTGAATAGTATGAAACGTTGTTATACCATTTGAGGGAGGGACCTACTAAGGACATGAGAAATGAACTCAACATAAGGTCTTGTTCATGCACAATGAGATAACATGCATGAAAAAAGGCCCTAATGTGTTCTTTGAAGGTCCTCTTTACTATAGAATTTAAGGAACTTTGGGAGTTCCCAATGTGGGGGATAGGCTTTGAAAGGTAATTATGGGTGAATAGGTTTTTTTATAGATCTATTAGTGAGAAAGGGTGCTTTTAGGACCCATGGTGGGGATTTAAGACTTGAAATCCTATTCATGAGTGTTTGCAAGGGGTCATTTTCAGGAGATTGTAGAAGGCTAGAAGATTATGAGTTGGGTATATTATAGTTATGGGGGTTGGATTTTGGTATAACTAGTATGGTAAAAAAATATTATGATGAATAGGGGTACTTTTGGGAATTTTATGGGGATGTTGAGAGACTAAGGGTTGTGAGGATTGGATGTATTAATAAGGGATGAGAATAGAGGTGTTGATAAGAGGTTGAGATGGTTATGGTATGTATTGATATGGGATTGAAGTTTTGATAAAAGGTTGGTATGACCAAGGTATGTATTGAGACGAGATGGAAGTGTTGATAAAAGGATGGGATGGCTGCGGTATGTATTGAGAATGGACTTGCGATATAGGGGGCGGTGGATGCTTGTTGTGAAGAGGGATGAGTACAGGTAATGAAACTAGTATTAATGAGGGGTATTGATGTAGGGATAGAGATGAGTAGATTTTGGATTGAGGAATCAAGTTTTGGTGATGCAATAATAGAGGTCATATTAAGAGGAAAAGCAATCAAGCTTACATGAGGTGTAGGAGAAGTTTTGGAGGTTGTGGGACTTGATGTAGAAGGAGATGTTTTATTGTTGGTTTTTAGGGCATCGAGATAGACGTGGGAGTCGATGACGAAGATGGTGGTTTGTTAGATGTGTCTTGTGATGAGATAAAGTTAAGGTCAAAATTAATGACAAGGGTTTATTAAACAGGATTGATGTCTCCGCTCTACCACCGGTGGAGTAGGGATGAATTTTTGGATGAAAGGATCATGATCGGGGTTGACGATCTAGGAAGGATCAAAAGTGATAGATTTATATTTTCATATGGGTTATGGTTATTGGAGGAGGAAACCTTGGGAAGAAAGGTAGGTGTTAAGGGCCTTCGGGTTGGAGTCTAAGATTTATGTGAAGATTGGATTGCCATTATTAAAGAACTTTGGGTGGGTAGATATGGAATTTGTGATGTTGCTAATTAGGGACTAAGAAACTATGGAGGTTCTCGGTTTGCCATTAGAGGTGATCCTAATTGGTCAATCATGTATGGGATATCTTGAAGGTGGGTCTCGAGTTTATCTAGGGATTGTTGAAGACAAATTTTCATATTATTGGGTTTTTGTAGACGGGGATATTGTCTAGTTAATATAATGAACTAAACAAATAATTAATGAATAAAAAGAAAATTTCTTGATTAAAACAAGCGCAATCAAGTCACAAGGAGACTTTTATTATCTTGATTAATCTAAGAAAAGTGTGAAATGTGAAAACAATAGTTGAAAGGGCACTAAGAAAAGGATTTCTAAGGCTAGTTTCATGTAATTTTAAGTATGGATTCCTCAATATACTCGAAGGTTAGTGAGGCAAAGATCTATTTTGGTGTCACTACAATGCATGATATTAGGTCCTACCCCCTCACTTAATGGTCCTGCGGTGATATGGTTGTCGTGTTCTTAGCCGATATAATGCCCACCATATTTTTTATACTTGACCGAACACCGATTTGGCTTATCCTCTTGGTAATGAAATCCAAGTAGGTCCACCTAGGAAGGATTGTTTATATGAAATTTTAATTTAAGATGTGGTTTGGTTGTGTGTCGGAAAAGTTTCATGAACGCAATTATTTCAACTCCTAAGTAGACTATTTGAGCAAGAAAAAATGAGTGTTTATTTTAATATCCAAAATGAAATGTTTAATATTATGAGAACAAGTCACAAGAATACAATTTTGAAAGAAAAAACTGATAGAAAAAGATGTACCTGTAATTTTTATTCCTTTTTTATTTGTTTTGATTTTTTAAATTTTTATGCATTTTTTTAAAATAAAAAAGCGCAACAATCCAACTGAAAGGTGAGATGATATAGAAAGAAAATATATGAAAGATATGAAATTTACATCACAAAGGGACTAAAGAGTCCCACCATACGTGTCGTGTTTGTTTATGGTGATTTTTGATTAGTTTCTAAATCTTTGAAATACCAACAACTCAAATAAGGTATGCTTTACTTGATCCTCGCGCCAACAAACACAATGTCAGGATGTTCGAATACATGAAGAATTTGAAAGGATCCTTATTTTTATAATTGAGAAGAAGCGTATACAAAGACAACTAAACAAAAAAATAGATAAGGATAAAATGAGTTACTCGAAATGACGATCCTAGGAATCCCAAGGATTCTTGAACGATGTCAACTCATGTTGATATAATCAAGTTATATGATGATAAATAATATAATGACACAAATATTAGAATTTGAGGGGAATAGGAGGATCCTACTTTGTGTGGTAGGAAGCCCATGAAATGGTTATAGTGAGCTCCAAATCTTGGAAGTAATCAAACTAGAATTGTTCAACATTTTCACATTCTTCTTGTATGATTTCAAGATGATCCTTAATGTCTTCAACTTCATGTGTGAGGGAAATGGACCGTAAACTCAGTTCATGTGAGATATCAAACTATTGCCACACAAAATGATCCTGACAACTAAAACATTGTATATGTTGGTGATATGATGTGATGGACCTAGAACAATCATCTACATAGAATACATCTTGTAAGAAATTGATTAAACTAGAAACATATTGATAAAATTATGATAAATTCTAGAAATGAATAAAAAATATAGGGATTTTAAAGTGATCAAGAATCAAGGATGATTGAGGTCAAGATGCTTATTTTGATAAAAAGGTGATAAGAAAACAATAATAAATACATCCCTAAGGAGGTACATAATAGCATTAATGCGAGATAAATATGGGCAATCAAACATGGAGTAGAAATAATAATGGTATGGAATCGGGCTTTAGCGGGTGTGAAAGATCACACATGTGAGAATTATCATCCTAACTATGGCCATATTAATGCCCATGATCCTCGCATAGGTGGCTGGGTTCTTAAAAACTGGGACAGACATAAGGAAGATAAAGATTCAAATGAGGGTTTTGAGCAAAAAAATTATAGGAATAACAGGGAGAAGAAAATGGGAGGTGCCCCGTGCCAACTGGAGCCCTACAGTGATCCAGGTTGGAAAACAATGAGGAGCTATGGAACCTCTTACAAAAGGGTGAAATTTCCAATTTTATAGAACGCATTCAGGGGCACGATCAGAATATTTCGGTTCATTTCGCAATGGACTGGAAGGACAGAAAGGTGGAATATGGTGGTCACCGTGTTACTATTAATGAAGATTTGATTGTTGAGGCTACAGGCCTCGAGTTGGAGGGATATCATTTTTTCAACAAAAGGATTGACAGGGCCGCCAAGGCTAAGAAATTATCTGATGAGGGAGAGGAGCTTGAATTTGTTTACTGGTGTTAGGGTAAGTTCTATCCCCAAGCCATTTGATGAAGTTACAAAAATGATGGTTAGGTACATTTCTCTGGAAGGGTGATACAAAACTATCCCTGTTAAGCACCTGGTATTTCTTAATCACTTTAGAAGGAAATTTGTGGTCTGCTTCCCACATTACCTATTAAATTCCCTTCAACACTCCATTTTGGACTTCCGAAGCACTCTCATGCTATCCCTCTCCACCAGGGCCTCATCTTCCTGCTTCATAAGCTCTGTGTCTCCAAATTCCCCAGCTTCCCATCCTCTCCCAACAATCTGCACATCACTACCTCCACTGCTCCCACTCCCATTCTAGACGCCTCTTCCAAACCCAAGACTAAGAACCCAAAACTTCCCAAACCGACATCCCTCACTCTGCCCAAGTTCTTAGAAGCACCAAAGAGCTGGAAGTTGTGAAAAATTTGTTTTATATTAGTAATGCTAGTCCTGGATACGACTGTCCATTAGGAGGGGAATAACATACCTCATAGGTTGGATTCTCTAGAGAAAGAGATGAAGAAGATCAAGAAGGAACTACAGCGCATGGACAAGCAAAAACGTAATTAGATTTCTGACATTTACAAGAAATTGAACTCTCTGGACAATAGATTGGGGAGAGAAAAAGACAAGAATGATCACAACATGGCTATCTTCAATGCCATTAGTGAATTATTAGAGCAACATGTTCATATTATTACCATGCTTAGCGGGATCCCTGACACTATTTGGGGGAATTAAAATGAGAGAAGCCGGACTATCTCGAAGTCGAACGCAATCGACTAGACACACATCACCACTTTGGTGTTGTTTGCTTCGCTGCAAAAAAATTCAATCCAGGATTAACAGAGCTTCTAAGAATTAATCTCCCTCAGGCTGGAGGGCATCGGTTTAGTCGCTGCTCTTTTTTGGTCTTTTTGTTGTTTCTATGCTACTTTTTTGCTGCATTGTTGGAGTTTCTTTTCTATTTTTTTTGCTTTTTCAGTAACTATATTTTGTTCTTGTTTGACATAGTTTTTATATGGATTTTGATCCTCTTTTGGTGTTCCTTTATAGCTCTATTTGGCTGTTGATCCCTTTTTGTAATAGGGTTTAATCCCTTCAAAACTATTTACTAATAATAAATGTCGATGAAGATTGACAAGTGCTAAGATAAACTAGAAGGACTTTATAGGCATCTAAGATTCAAAAATAGACACTCAAATACTTTTGAAGGAATATTGAGAAGAAAATATGCTATGGATATCGATTGACAATGATCACGAGTTTGAATTATAAATATTCTAAAACTTGGGAAAATGATCCAATGGAAGACTAAATGTAAAACAAGTGTAAGGGATAGTATAGACGATGGTTATAGGCTATAGTTGATGTAAAACAAGATTGATAAAGATGAAAAACAATGTACAAATCTTTTTGGTTGTGTGCAAGGGTGACATAGATCTAATAATTTTGATCGATGATTTAACGAGATTCCTTCAATATTTTGACAGCAGGATCTTGATAATTCCAAGAGAAATGACATCATGTGGAGGTGCAACAATTTGTTTCCAAATGTAGTTTATGACTAACTAGAGAATAGGATAAGAGGGTGGCTATATAGAATCGATGATGTCTGTAAGGATCGTCGGTGATCACAGGGCAAGTGCATAAAGATGGGGGGCAAAAAAATAGACACAAATCCATATTTTGGACATTTTTTCCATAATGCGCTCATGTTATGGCTCGGATGCGTTGTAACATGATAGATAAAAATCGTGGTCTTCTTTATTACATAATCGCGTTATGGTTCAATAAGTCGAGTATTAACATGATCATATTATAACACACTCGCATTTCAATGTGCTATGTGATATATTTGTTTGGGGCATGCTTGTATTGACTAAAATAAATATTTAAGTATAATTTTTTTCTTTTATTAAATATAAGATGTCGGAGTTCACTCTGCACCTTATGGAACTAGTCTCACTGACTCCATCTATAATGGTTTAGAAAATAGTTTTTAGATTCTAATCTGGTCGATACATAGGTATTTTTAGGATTTCACCTTCAAAATTTTAGAGGCCTTTTTAATTATTTATTGAAATTTTTAGGATTTTTAGATGTGTCAAAACTATATATTCATAATAACCTCTTCTTCCTTGAAATTGTCTAGTTTGTCTCAAGTAATGACGTCTCCCTATATCGAGGGATCGAGGACTACTAGGGTTGTAGCAGGGGATTACACATTCATGAATCATTAAGTGTTTGAATCGAATGTTGTTGTATCTCGAGAAACATTTTAAAACATGGGAATAATGTATATTGGAAAATAAAATTGAACCTTAGAAATCCTCTCAAATTTCCAAACTTACATAAGCATTAGACATATCCATTACATTCTTCGATGAAATCTTCGTTCAGAGAACTTAGAACTAAAATAATTATTCAAAAGAGAATTAAAAATGATAAAATTTACTTGGTATCCTAATATGTCAGACCCAAAAATACAACTGTAATTTCTATTCTCAATTTAGGGTTTATGGTTTAGCATTTAGGGCTCATGGTTCAAGGTTAAGGGTCAAGGGTTTAGGGTTTAGCACTTAGGGATCAATGTTTAGGGCTTATGGCTCAAGCTTTAGGGTTCAAAGTGCTTAAGGTTTATGGTTTATGGTTTTACGGTTTAGGGTTTAGGTCTCAAGGTTAAAGACTAAATGTTTAGGGTTTAGGGTTTAAGGTTTAGGTTTTAGGGTTTATGATTTAGGGTTTAGGGTTAAGGATTCATATCTTAGCATTCATGGTTTAGGGTTCAAGGTTTATGTTTTATGGTTTATGGTTTATGGTTTAAGGTTTAGGGTAAATAGGGTTTAGGGTTTAAAGTTTACGGTTTGGGGTTTAGGGATCATGGTTTATGGTTTATGGCTGAGGGTTCGATATTCGGGGTTACCAGTTTAGGGTTTAGGGTTTAGGGATCCATAATCCAGACTCAAGGTTTAGGGTCTAGATATAAGGGATCAATTTTTAGTGTTCAAGGTTTAAAATTTAGGGTTTAAGGTTTAGGTTTTAAGGTTCATGGTTTATATTTTAGGGCTTAGGGTTAAGGGTTTAAGGTTTAGGATTTAGAGCCGTGAGATTTAGGGTTCATGATTTGGGGTTTAAGGTTTAGGGCTTAGGGTTTTTAGGACTTAAGGTTGATTGTTTAGGGTTTAGGCCTCAAGGTTTAGGGTTTAGGGCTCAAATTTTTGGAATTAGGGTTTAGGGTTTAGTGTTTAGGGTTGAGGGTTTAGGTTTTAGGGTTTAGGTTTAGGGTTCACGGTTTAGGGTTTAGGGTTTAGGATTTAGGGCTCAGGGTTAATGGTTGATGGTTTAGGGTTTAGTTCTCAGAATAAGGGTTTAAGTTTATGGTTTATGGTTTAGGGTTTAGGGCTTAGGGCTTAGGGCTTAGGGTTTAGGTTTTAAAATTCATGTTAAAAGTTTTGTCCTTCAAAATTGATGGGAAGACAATCAATGTCTATCACATGCCACCTCCAAATTCCAAATTTCATTTCATTTAAATTTTCTTTAAGAAAGGTTGGAGGAAATGAACACGTCATTTTATTCACACCTTTAGAGGTCTAAAATTCCAATTCGACTCAAATTTAGAAAATATGGAGAACTTAGAAAGAAAGATTGTATTTATAAAGATAAGATCGAAGTGAAGGAATGAATTTCATAAGTAATTCCAGTCCAATTTATTTTATTTTTTATTAATACCTACTAAAACTAGCCTTACGATTGTATCCTGATAAAAATAAGTTCTTAGGAGTCGAGGGATATTTTAAAATTATCACACAAACATGGGGAGTTATCTCCGATAATACCAGAAAGGATACCTATGATGCTATGTGGAATAAATAAGAAGGGCACAACCCCACCTTCCACAAACCGAATTCAAGGCACTTTGCCTCTCCGCCATTTGTATTACAAAATATAAATGTGAATAATTATTCAAGTGTGGATGCCTTTCGTAAAAATTCTATATTCAATGACCATGACTAGAAACAAAAAGAAAAACAACACCTAGGAACATGACCTAGACCAAGACCTTGATTGGAAATTTGAGAGGATTTCGAGGTTAAATTTTAATTTCAAGATGCATTAATCCAACATTTGATAATGTTTCTCCAAATGAAACAACATTCTAATTTAGGAACTCGATGATTCTTGAATGTCTAATCTGCCACAAACCCCAACAATCCTTGATCCTTGGATACAAGGAGATATCAATAGTGGTAAAAACTAGGCACTTTCAAGGAAGAAGAGGTTCTTGTGAATATATAGTTTTGACACATCACATCACACCCTTCATTAGGCTTGATGACTACCCCTATCTTTTTTAAGGTGCTTTTGAAAGAATCCATGGGTTTATCATAGAAGGAATTACCAATGAATGGAAGGTCACTAAGCCGTAGGCTAACTGACTCCCATTCAGAACTAAACAAGAAATATTTACTAGGTGATTGATAACTCCTTTATGTTCTTAGTCATACCCCTATTTCTATACTTATTTTTTACAAGCATACTCAATGATGGTTCTAGGCACGAGATTAGGAAACATGGTCCTAATATTTTCATTCCCTCCTAGTCAAGTATTTGAAAGCCATAATAGTCTTATTGATACTTAATACTAAGTACTAATGAAATATAATTCTTTAAGTTTGATTTTATTTACTCATCTTCCACGTCATATTGAATAATCGATTTGATAGGGAGTTTCCCTCTTGGAAAGCGATACATCGAATATGAATATGATCTTCAAGAGGGAGTTACACTCGAGAGATATCGTCTTATCCTACACCTAAGCCCTAAGCCGTAGACCCTAAATGCTAAATCCTAAACCTTGAACCCCAAAACCTAAACCATAAATCCTAAACCCTAAACCCTAAACCCTAAATCCTAAACCTTAAGCCATAAGCCATAAACCCTAAACACTAAACCCTAAACCCTAAACCCTAAACCATGAACCTTAAACCTTAAAACTTAAACCCTAAGCCATCAACCCTAAACCCTGAGCCCTAAACCCTAAGCCTTAAACCCTGAGACCTAAACCATAAGCCTTAAACCCTAAGCCCTAAACCCTAACCCATAAACCCTAAATCCTAAACCCTTAGCCTTAAACCCTAAACCCTAAATCATGTTCCCTAAACCCTAAATTATAAACCTTAAACCCAGATCCCGAAACCCTCAACCCTGAGCCATGAACCCTAAACACTAAACCCTAAATTCTAAACCCTAAACCCTAAAATCTAAACCATAAAACCTCAACCATAAACCCTAAACCCTTAACTCTAAACCCTGATCCCTAAACCTTGATCCATGAGCCCTAAATCTAAAACTTAAAACCTAAACCCTATTTTTACCACCATAAACCCTAAACCCTAAACACTAAGCCCTAAACCTTGAGTCCCTAAACCCTAAACCCTAAACCATGAGCCCTAAACCCTAAACCCTAAACTCGATCTCTAAACCTTAAGCCATAATCAATGTTCCTAAATATTCCTAAATTTCCTCCAACACTTCCACGATCCTCCGACATCACCTCAGATGTTTAATATATTTCTTGACTTATCTTAGAGAGTGTTTGATTAGCTCAGAACTATTCAAGGATTAGGGTTTAGGGTTTAATGTTTAAGGTTTACGGTTTTCTTATTTAGGATTTAGGGATTATGTTTTAGTGTTGAGGGTTTAGGGTTTATGGTTTAGCATTTAGCACTCATGGTTTGGGGTTGAGAGCTTAGGGCTTAGGCTATGGGTTGAATGTTAAAGATTTAGGATTTAGGGTTTAATATTAACAACTCGGGGTTTAGTGTTTAGCGTTTAGGGTTTACGATTTAGGGTTCACGGTTTAGGGTTTAGGTTTTAGGGTTTGAGGTTCATGGTTTAGGGTTTAGGGTTTAAGGGTCGGGGTTAAGGGTTGATGGTTTAGGGTTTAGGGTTAAGGGTTGAATGTTTAAGGTTTAAGGTTTGGGGTTTAGGTCTCATGGTTTAATGTTTAGGGTTTATGGTTTATGTTTTAAGTTTATGGTTTATGGTTTAGGGTTTAAATTTCTTGTTAGAAGTTTCTTCACTCAAAAACACAATATGGGGTGTTAGGAAGGTGATTTAAACTCACAAAAATTGGTCTCATCCTCATGAGATTATTACCCATTGTAAAAAATATTATATTTATGATAGTACCCATACCCAGAGGTACTTATCAACATTTAAAAATATTAACCTATCACCATGTGGTGATCATATCTTTATTACTTTAAGGCCATTTTTGTTTGAAACCGAAAGGGGTAGCTACATTATCATTAAATTATTCACGAAACCTTCAATTCTTACAGAAAAATGGATGTTAAGAACATGTATAGGATTCACATATCTTTTTAGTGCCTATTTAATTTCCTCCTAACTCCTTATGGAGCTCCCAAAATCATCTGAAGAAGTCAAATTTCACCATTAGAGTGTTTGTTTCCTGCACCTTCAAAACACGTTGTTGAGAAGATTGCCCTCAAATGAGTAAAAATTTCCTAAATATTCCTAAACACTCCTAAAAATGTCAATAACCAATCCAAAAGGCCCCAAAACAAAAACAATGACTATATTCTTTGACAAAAGAGATATCGATTGTATAATTTTAACCCTAAAACATTGAATGCTAAATGCTGAAATCCTGAAAAAATACCTATGTACTAACCATATTAGAATCTGAAAAACTATCTTATAAACCATGATAGATGGAGTGTGAGACTACTTCCATAAGGTGCAGAGTGACCCTAACATATTTTATTTACTAAATGAAATTTAAAGTATAAGAAGTAATGAAATATAAATAATAATAAAAGAAAAGCTTATAATTTAGCATTTATTTTAGTCAATAGAAACATACCACGTAACACATTGAAACACAAGTGCATTATAATGTGATTTCCTTATAACACACTCTCGTTATAACATGTTCATGTTTCATCTCTTTTGGGTTTGAAATTCCCAATCCATAGGCTTGAATTTTCCTTGTATTTTAAAAGCAAAGGCTTGGATGTTTTCGTGTGATTAAAACTATGTTTGATAGAAAAACATCAAAATTTCACGTTTGCACCCCAATATCTCATGCATTAAAACATAATATTCAAAAATAAATTATACTACGATGTCAATATTAGTTTACCTTGATGACGATATAATTATTTCTAAAATCCGATTAGTTTAAGGCTTTCATCCATAATTTCTTTTACTACTACCTTGTTTTCTTGCAAAACCTATGCATACATTTTGGTGCACAATTTACAATTTTTTGATCGATTTTTTTTTTTAAAATTGGTTTTTATAAACTCCATTCTACACGCACTCAAAAAAAGAAAACTAAAAAATGATTATTTTTCTTAAAGTTATGGGGGTGCACACACAAATATTTCATTTTCGGATATGTGAACTTTTAAAATTAATACAAAAATTATATATTCATATAAAAATTATGAAAAATTAATGGGACATTGTACATGGTATTAGGTAACTTTCTACTAAAGGGATTTAAAAGAAAATTTATAGAAGTCAAAAATGGAGGGAGGGGGCGCACACACACAATAGGTTCTTATCTTTTTGACACATAAATAGACATAATTTTTATGTGCACAAAATTTGAACCTCTTAATCTCAACCATTTAAAAAAATAGTTTAGAAACTAGATTTCGAGCTCTACGGTACTTATTCTTATCACTTTGTCAAATTTTGAGCCTAGGAATGCCGAATAATTCGATGAAGTTCAGGTTTCATTGATTTGTGAAAAAGGTGTCCCTTTTTACCCCCCTTTTGTCCCCCATCTCCATGCACTTACCCTACAGATCACTGTTAATTTCTCCAGGAGGTTACAAATCAAATAATACAAAGATGGAAAATGATTAAAACCAATTTTCATATGAGGAATAGGGTTGTTTGATAAATGGTGGGAGGTTGGGAATCAGGTAAGAAGAGGTTAGGGGGTTGGGATGGGTAGGATAAATTAGGATAGGTGTTTTTTTGATGGGTAGGGGAGAGTAAATGAGGTTTTATGATGGTAATTTATAATATATTTAGGATGTGGATAATAATGATCATAATGATATTGTGATTGATGTGTGTCGAGTCACCTAAGAGTGATAAAGCGGTGTCTACATCTAATTCTCCTACTATGTCCCTCAATATCTTTTTCCCCTCGCTCCTCCTTCCACCACTCTACCTATTATTTATTTTACCCTCACTCTAATTTTCCATCTCCTTCGCTCACCCTCTATCTCCCACATTGGTTATCTCTTTCCTATCCATTACACTCTCTCCTCCTCCCCATTTATCTTCATCTCCCAACATCTCTTGCGACCACTCCCTCTCACCATTTCACTATCCCTCTCTCTCTTCTAATATTACTCTACTTCATCCACTTCTATTGATCCCCTCCATCTATCTCCCATCACCATATCCCTTAAAATATTTCACTCTCATCTACCCCATTTATCGCTATCCCTCCCACTCTATTTCTCCCTCTACCTCTTTTTCCATTTCTCTCTCCTTCTTATTCTACCTCTCAACCCTTCCTACACATCCGTCTAGGTTTCCCCTTCTACTCTCATTCTTTTTCTACATCTCTCTTTGTTATTGCATGATCTCTCCCTCTCCCTCCTCCCTCCTCCTCACACGTTCTCTCTACCTTATACTATCCCACTCCCCTTATATATCTATCTCCCTTAACCACTCCCTCTCCCTCTCCTTCTCTTCCTCTCATTACCCATATTCCATTATCGTCTTCCAATCTCCCACTTAACCTCCATCGTTGTTTCATAAAACCACTCCCTCAATATCCCTCTACCATTCCTTCTACATTTCACTCCATTCATCTCCTTCTCTCCCTACTACACTCCCTCTCTTTCTCTCTCTACAACCTCTCCCTATCTCTTACCCTCCCTCTCACTAAATATCTTTCTAGTGTTGTATAATTTTCAATTTATCTGCCTCTCCTTTTCTCTCTCCCTCTATTTCTCCTATACTAGCTCCCTACCTATCATTCTCCCTCCCCATATAACTCTCTCACACCCTCTCTTTTTCCTTCCATCTCTCCCCTCCCCATCTCCCTTCCTCTCTTTCTCACCATGTCTTCCACCTCTACCTACCACTCTCCTTTCCACTCTCTATCTTTTCCCTTTCTATATCCCTTCTTCCCAATCTCCCGACTCATCCTCTCCCTATCCTAAAATCTACCTCTCCTTCCTGCTCCCCTACCTCTCTTGAATCCCTCAATATTTGCCTTAATATCTCTTCCATCTCCATTTCCCCTTCTCTTTATTCTCCATCTCCCACTCCCTCCTCCATGTCTCCCTTTTTCCTCTCCCTCTCCACCTATTTTGTGGTCAATCCCTCTCCGTATGGCCCTAATTTATGCTCCCTCTTTCCTTCCCACTCACCCTCCCTCCTTCATCTACCTTTACTCCCTCCCCCTCCCTCTATCCCCCTCTATCACCCTCTCTTTCATTCTCTCCTTCTTTCATTATCCTACCCACACTCTCCCTCTCATTATTCTCCCTCTCCCTCCTTCCCTCCATTTATCCCTCACTTCATCCAGATCTCCCTCATTTCATCCACTTCTCTCTCTTCCCCTCCCAATATCTCACCCCCTCACCCATTCCCTTTCCCCCTCTACTACTCACCCACTCTCAATCTCCTAGTTTATCTCTCACTCCATCTCCTTAGTAATCCCTCTCCTTATCTCCCTTCCTCTCCCACTCCCTCGTACGTCACTCCCTATCTCCCACTTGATATCCCTAAATCCCTCTTTCTCCTCCCTATCCCCAAATTTCCTCGCATCCTCATATGTCTCACTCCCAAAATATCTCTCTGTACTCAATTTTATTTCCCTCTCCCTCTCTCTCTCTTGCTCTCCATCTTGCTCCTTCTCCATACCAAGTCGCACTCTTTATTTACATCCTCTTTGCCTATCATTATTTCCCTCCCTTTCTCTCCCTCTTAATTTTTATTCCTTGACACCCTCCTTTCCCCCTCCCTCTCCCCTATTTTAACCTACATCGTTAATGTCTCTAAGGATAGTAAATGAAGGTAGATTATCCTAATCAATTAACATCCAAGGCTAATTGTATCAATATAAAGAATAATCATTGAAAAAATCTAGATAATGATAGACAATGTATTAAAGCACTAGAAATGAGAAGTTGAAGAATAAAAGTGAAAATTTGACTTATTTTCTAATCTAGGTTGACTTGATGAGTGGAGAAGGCTAGAAATGATCGGGAGATGAGCCTCGCTACTAAAATTGTGATCCGAGTAGCTTCCTGGCCCAAAGCGTATGGTGAAACCCAAAGTGTACCCATGCTATTAATTTTTGTACACTTTGGTTCGTAATTTCATCTTATGCAACTTCTTGTACTTGTTTAATGTTTCATGTTAAACTCATGTCTAGAATCTGGACCTCTAATACTACACAATGCTCATCATGCAACTGATTCAATCTTCAAAACCCTAGATGGTGAGAGAGTCCTAAAAAATAATATATAGGTGGGTTATAGGTACCCATATGCACTTCTAATGTTGTCACTACTCTAAAGAGGGATGAAAAAACACATCATTCTTTCCTATCATGTAATATCTAGAATATGTGTAATGAAATTGATAACTATGACCTTGCAATAATGGGATTGTACTTGATACTTTCCCTAGTTTGACTTCACCTTGGTAATTTGGCTTTGTACTTGTAGATCTGATTGAATGACTACCCTAGAATGACTATGTACAATATATGGAGCTCAAGGGAGTCATGGAGTAGATTTTCTTGTGATTTCTCTTAGTGTTTTCTCATTAGGATCCAAGGCACCAAGTATAATGAATGCCCTCATTAATGGGAGATGAATGACACACTTATATGTATTTTAGATCTGGAAAACTCAAATAAGGTTGAATAGAGTGTACCCAATGGTTTCAAATAAGAAAATATGTCATTAGAGGAAGAGGACCAAACAAATTAGGTCGGGCCATAATGTATGGGCATCATGGACCTCCTTATCCGTTATGGTATCAAATACATGTGTGGGTGATCTGATAGTTGGAATTTTGATATGAGAGGATATAGAAAAATTTGACATATTAATATGTTTTTGTGTGAGTTAATAGTTTGTATGTGTGTTGTCATGCAAATATGCAACAGGAAAATTTCCAATTTTCAAGCATGACAACAATACCACAGTGTCAAAACTTTTCAAAGTTACACCTTCCTAAGATACTCATAGGTCAGTCCATCCCCAATTCTAGTCATATCTTGTCAGTAAATGATCCCTATGTGAATTTCAAGTGTCCCCCTAGATGATTTAGGAAAGTAAAATCAGTCCCTCTATGTGATTTAGGATCTTCAACAACATTCAAGCATTCAAGCAGTTTTGAGAAGGGTTATGATTAGCCTTCCTAGGACTACTGCACCACCCCTAGAGTGGAGAAAACGATAAAAAATAATCATGGATGAGTATTAAATTTTTAGGAACATAAAGGAAATGATTTTGTAATATTCATGGAAGATTATAAAGTTTTACAATCAATTCACTAGAAACGGGCTTTCGGACCTAAAGGAGCATACACTTTGTGAAGGAGGAGTTGAGCATCAAAAAAATATTCTAGGAGACTCATGAGGATTTGAAAGACCAAAAATTACCTATGAAAAATATTTTCCATGTTCTAAAATTTGGAAAATACGCCACATCTTGAAACATCATACAGTTTCCAAGGTAACTCATTCTTCTGGCGCACAACTAGCAATCCCTAGAAGGAAGGGGAAAATTGGATGTGCTATAATAAAACTTATATCTTGAGACCATCACCAGTGGAATAATTGGGTTTTTTTCAAGTGGAATTATATAAAATTTCACCCCAAAATTCATCTAGGAGCCCGAGATATCATCTTTGCAAGTTGGTCCCAAGGTGCGATTTTTCATACTTAGTCAATTTTCAAGTAGGACACGTGGCAGCCTGTGGTGAAGGTGCATTTTCATGTCCCTTTTTTCCCTTTTAAAGGGGAAATAAGGGATAAAAAATTTTTCCCAACCCCTATGAAGCCTTATGGTCACTCATATGACCTCAAACCGCCCCCCAGTGCTATAATCCAACCCCCTCACTTAAGTGGCTCAACGAACAAAAAGAGGACAAGTGTCGAGCTGAGGATGAAGGATAATTTTATGTCCCATTTGTAAATTTTTAAAAGGGATGAAATGGACACAAATATGCACCCTCTCCCCTTATTTCCACGTTGTTTTTCATATGACCATGTGAGGAGAAGGTAGTGAAAATAGATGCTTGATCTTCGTCGGATGATTATGGGAGCTCTGTAAGGAGTTAGAAGGAAAAAATACTCATCAAAAATCTAAGAAGATCCTCTACATGATGGAATATTCATATTTTTCAGAATAACCTACGTGCTTCCTAGGTGAGTTCATTTTGAGCGGGCACACTCGGTGATTCCAAGGAAGGATGTCATTTTTTGAAGATTTTTAAGAAGAATCAGAATATTACATGCATGCTACTACTTTTCCATGATCAGATGAATAAAAATAGAAAAAAATGGATTTTTGATGGCTCTAGGCTTGTTCTTTGCCAAAATGACTTTGTTGGCCCTAAAGTGAATAATCTTTGTAACTTGAAGAACGGTGCACGGATTGACATGGGATTTTTTCAATCATCGAATTTTTCAAAGGCCTTTAGAATACAATTAGAATATTTCACAAATAAGGCCCAAATTTTTTGCAAAGAAAGAAACCCCAGTTTCCCACGGTGAAAATTTTAAATTTTAAAATCTTCATTTCCGAGCTCGGTTTACCCGAAATTTCATAGGTGCACTTTAGAACAAAAACCCATATCGGTAAAAAACAATCATCACATACCAATGCCCATAAACCCACTTTCCAAAAATAGTAAGCCTTTGTACACATGTATTGAATATTTTTGTAATCCATCTCTATAAGTAGTCAGTAATGAAGACGGTGTGAACTAGAGATAATCAGAAGATCAGAATGGTCGAGCAATGTCGAAAATGGTGAAAATGAAAAATTACTAAGAATAGTAAGTTCCCTATAGTGGTACTAGCTAAAAGTAGTAAGTCATCTCAAAGAGTGCTTTTAGAGGGAGAAATATACACAGGGGAAATTGAGAAAGGAAACTTCACCGATTAGGGTCATGAAGGGTGGAATCTAGCATTTACTAAACATAGTAATTTATCATTTTTTAGCATAGTAAGGTGTCTAAAAAAGCATGAAATCCTTAGATTCTCTAGGTTGTTATGGTTTCATTTTTCTGAACAACTACTACAAAGGAACGATAGTGTATCAGAATGAGAAATATTCACTTTGATCAATGGTGTATTCATTAGTGCTGACAGGTAAATTATATCATCCCAAGATCCATCTTTGTCAATGGAACATGATAGTATTGTAAAGAGTCATGCCAGTCCAATTTCTAGCTTCAATATCTTCATAGGGGATCTTCATGAGAATAGCCCATGATCACCAAAGGAGTCATTCGATGATGTTTCTAAAAACTTAGTCAAGTGTTATCTCGCACATCATCTACAAGATTTTTCTCATGGTGTGAGATGTTCAAGGACTCATAGTTCACTACGGTGGAGCGCTTCATCGAATCATCCGATAAGGATATGTGGAATTCATCGAGGTGGGTTATTCTTCATTTTCACTCCTCCCATTTCTCTCTCTCTCTCTCTCCCATTTTTCTCTCTTCTCTTCCCCCACTTTCTCTCTCCTCATTCTAATTATTCATTAGGGTTGCAATTTTTCATAACACCTTTAATTAATTTAAAACGACTTAATTTTTTTAATGTAATAAGTTACCCTTAAGTCATAAAAGGGGAATTAATATTTTCCTAAAGATGTAAAAATTCATAAGTTGTAATAAGTCATATAAAAAGGCATTGGGGGACGGATGAAGAGTGGTCTCTCATTCTTTAAATTGTAAAGGCCTTCTCTATTCAATGGGTTGGTGATCAATTTTGTAAACTCAAGAGTGCATTTTGTTTAAAGAGAAAAAAGGAGACAAATTTTTTTATTCTATTCCCCCCTCACTATTTTCCTCCATTCTCATACTATGTACAACTTCAATTTAAATGCTAATGAAGGAAGAATTTTCTATCTTCCAAGGATTATGATTATGTGCATCTTTGTATGCATGGTTTCCTCTAGCCAGTAGCATGGAACTTTTGTTTGTTTCTTCTCATAGATGCATGTGTTGAAATATCTAACTAGTGTGTGCAGAATTTGAGTTTCTACCTAGAACACTAGTTCTCTTATCTTTCATTATAACTCCCTTTCCCACTTTCTAGACAAAGTTTTCTCTAGCAAAAACTTCTAGCTTTTCTGCAGGGTCAGTGGAGTGCCCCTGTTGGATCCCTACTGCAAGGTGACCAAGATAATTGATCAGGGGATCATTTTTGAAAACATTCCCTAAACATCCCTAAATGGTGTCAGTGCAGAAGATCATCTCGAGAGCTTTCCAACGACTGTAAGAACGCGACAAACGGACATCGGGAGCTCTAGATATGTTCGGTCAAAGTTCGGTCAACGGGAAAGTCAATTATGGTCAACGGGTCAATATTGGAACGAATCGCACTGTGACACGTGGCTTGCCAAACACTCGTCGAATTCGCTCGATTTGCCTATCGGGAGACGACAAGTGGACTACAGGATTATTTCGATACCACATTATATGGGTCGAAATAATATTTTATATTGGTAAGGCCACTTCTCAAATGCAACAATATATATATATATATTAATGTTTAATACATTAATATTAAAACATGTATATGTTTTAGGCTGTTTAATGGCAATAAGCCATGCGTGGACTGTCCCACGTGGCAGAACAAGGTGGAGAAGCGGTGTTGGGGGGCAGTTTTAAACCCAACGTGGAAAGGCTTAAAGCCTTAAACATTATTAAAACCGCCGCCCCCTTTCAATGCGGCCCTTATGGGATATTTAACCCATATAAACATTCAAACCGCGCCAAAGGGGATTCTTATCCCATTAACAAATGCAAATGCCGATCCACTTGGGATTTAATCCCATCTTATCAAATGCCACTCATTGGGATTTGATCCCATTAAAAACAAAAAAACAAAATCCGTGGCAAAATAATAGGAGGCGGGATTTGATCCCCTGACCTCATGGGTCCAAGCTCAATCCCCCAACCAACTCGCCTAGGGGCTTGGGCGCACTATAAAATGAGGCGCTTCAACTTATACAGGAGGGTACAGGTCTGTGTAAAGAGCTCAAGGACCAGCTTGCAGAGAACTCCATTTTTGAAGGCCGTACACTCAGATTGGGCACTTGGAGTAAAAAGATGAAATGTAGAGAATTCTGAGAAGATTCCAACGATATAAGGTTTGATCTTTTTTGATGATTTTTAGCCTGTTTTTGGAAGCTTTGAATGCAGATTTTAACAGGGATCTTCAAGACAGCCAGTTGGAAAACACGATTTTCAATGCACTTCTCGTCCGAATTGTGACTTGGTGTAAACATGAAAATTGTTCAGAATTCAGATCTGATCTCAGACATATGATTTGTTTTCATGGAATGTTTTTAAATCTCCATTTGTAGGTGTTTTTCTAACTAACGGTTAGGAGGTCACATTGTGAAAACACTGTAGGAGCCACGGATCGTTCTTGGGACAGTTTCTGCTATTTTTCAGAGTTCTTGGGACATTGATCAGCTCATTTGCAGGTTTTGATTCATTATTGGTTGTTTGTAAGGGTTATTGTACTTGCAATTCAATATTATTAATGGATCGGTTCAATCTGAACCCGGGGACGTAGGAATTCCGAACCCCGTAAACAATCTCTTTTGTTATCTGATTCTTTTCAGTTTTCTGATTATTTCTTTGCTACACAAGTTTTCCGCACTTCTATGGATGCAAAATAATCAGAATTTAATCAATTTTGGATTCAAGAATACTTAAAATTGGTTAAAAAAATCACGATCTTTGGAAACTATAAAAGTGATAAAAATTACAACATCACGTTTTGCATCAATAATTCACCTTTTCACTTGCATACAAATAGGAATCTACACCGTTTAAGTAAAGGGGCTTTAATTACAAGAGCATTGGCAAGAAACCCATAGATTTTTCCACCCAATTTTTTTATCGCCAACAATTTTTTGTGCCCATCGTGGGGTAGACTTGGCAAAGATCTCGCACCCACAATATGATCACAAGGTCTGAAAATTAAAAAAATCCAATATCCAAAAAAAAATCAGATTTTAACATAAAATCATATATAAAAGTATCTCTGTCAAGGAACGAACCTCTATCATGTTTTTTTACATCGCAATGAAGAAATTTCCATATTGGAGTGAAGTACCAATGAGTGATAGCAAAGAAGAAGAAGAAGAAGATAGTTGCGGAGAAATCAAGATTGTTGATCAGCCATGGTTCCAGACTAGTCCTTGCAAAAAGGATAATTCAAGAGTAGTAAAAGGGTCCCTTACTTCAAGCAAGAACCTACAATCAGACAAAGGAAAGAAAGTAAAACTTTCCAATGAAGAATAAAGTAGGGAGCTATTGGAAAAGATTCAAAGAAAATACAAGATAAGGTGTGAAGCTCAAGAATATGCCAAAGGTAATACCCTCACTTATGCACAATTGAATGAAAATCCCAGGTCATGTCTTTCATCACCCTCCCTTTGGATGATTTCCTTACATATAGGAATGATAAAATGAGAATCTTAAAACTTGAGTATATTGAAATAATCATAAGAACTATGCAAGAAAATTCTAGTCCCAAAATCTACCTTAAAATGCTGAAATATGTTAAAGCTTTGCAAGAGATGTATGAGCGACTTGAAGCATCCTGTAGCAAGGAATATCCAATCAGTGCTATCCTTAAGCCTTTCGATGAAGATCAAATCAACACTATGCAATATGATGAGAGGGAGGATGATGCAAGATCAACCGAAGAAGAATTTTACAATTCCACACAACTCACTACAAAATCAATCCACGTTGTCAAAGATGAAAGGATCTAGGAAGATCTTGATGATTATAAAAACTACGAGGTATTCATACCTAAAATATTCTTGGATTCTCCTAAAGAAGATCTCATCCTTGAACCTTCTGTTGAAAATCAAGGAAACACCTTTGAAGATGGTGAAATAAGATAAAGTGGTAGAACCACCATTCCCAATTCTTTCTAGCTAATGTCACAACCCATTAAAAGAGTAATATATTTAATAAATGAAGATTCTTGTTGCATAATGGATTCAATTCAATTCTTTCCGAAGACTCCTCCAACAATGAAAAAGTACAAAATGATTAGTTCAGAGTAAGCATGAATAATCTCCTCTCAAATTTTGATCTTTCAATTAATGATGAAATGGAGATATGTGAAGAAGCGTTGAGATCCACCCAACATCATGGACCGAAAATGATGAATTCAAGATGGTCATGGAGGATTTTCCCTCCTATTTTGATCCTTCAAGTGATGTAGAGATGATGCATGAAGAAATGGAGACAATCGAAGAACCAGATTCTCTTCTTGATTCAATCATAGATGATCGATGGAATAATCTCACTTCCTTTATGAAGCCAAGGAGAATTAACATTTTGAAGACAATATCTCCTCACCTAACAATCAAAATGAGCATCATGGTGATTATAAAGTATTTCATTTTTCATCTGAGAAAAATGATTCAATAATGGAAGATCATGAAAAATTTTGAAGTTCTTCCCACATTATTGCTTTAACATGGTCTGGTCAAGATGATGATATGGATTTTGAACTTGAAGGAGTTCCCTTCCCACAAAGCATGGACCTCTTCTCTTTATTAGAAGTTTTCATGAACCGATTGTGCATGTTCTTGCAAGAAATTTAATCGTGGTCAACATAAAGCATGGAAGGGTGAGCGAGGATGTTTCAAACAAAACATGGGCACAGATGGGTCATATTTAAAGCCATCTGCTAGAGGCACAACATAAATAATAGTTCAATAAAAATGAAGATGAGCCTATGGTGAACTTGGAAGAGTCATATGTGCAAGACATCTTGAACTATAAAAGAAATTGAAGATCCTCAACTCAGTCTTGAACTCTTGACCGAGATATGGAGATGTAAGACATGTATGAATCAATTTGTGCTTCTCGTTTTGATTCACCAATGTTTGATGTTGAGACAAAGCAAATGGAAAAGTTTGACGACCTCTTAGATGCCTTGGTTGATGAGAGGGAGTGTGAAGATATGTATTTTTTTCCACATCGTGTGAAGAGGTTCATGAGTGCAAAAGAAGGAAGGTTCTTGAATCTCCTTTGGAATTCCTCAATCTTGAAGACAACACCTCCGCTTTTAAGGACAAAATTTGCATTGAAGAGAACTATTTTAAACAAAGTAAAAAATTGCAAGACTCTTGGGAGGACATTCATTTTTGTGTTTCCACTACTTCAGAATGCTCTGCCAGTACATAACAAGATCTCATATGGAAAAATGCACTCGAAGGTAAAAAAATGCCTCTATGAAGAAGTTGAGGGTTGTAATTTGGAAAATGATACCAAGATGAACTTTGGGAAGATGGATGATGATGAAAATTTCTCCAAACAACAAGGTGAAGGTGTGCATGAATCTTGTCAACAAATTCAAAATCAAAATATGCTCACCATTCTTCAAGCTCCAATATTCCTTGAACATGTTCCCATGTTGCAACATTTCACGAAGATTGATGGGGGCTCCATCTCAATGATATAGCTTTTTTATGGGAAGTAATCACTTTGGGAAGAAAAGTGAGATGTCAAGAGAAGTTCTTGAATGGGAAGGAAATCAGTTTTCCTCACTCCTTCTGAGTACCTTGCTAATATAGGATATGATTTCAAGCTGTAATCTAAGGATGAAGAATGTCTCCATGCTAAGGTTGACATCTCCAATCTTGAAAGTACAGAGGAATGGTGTCTCATGGTCATGGGACATCAAGAGGAATCTTCAAAATGAAAAAGTTTCAAGAAGGTGACCAAATTTTCAATGGATGAAAGAACGTTCATAGTACAATGTGAGTACAAGGATGGAATTGTGATCAATCGCATTCTTCTCTATCCATATAAGGCCATCATAAAAGCATGATTTGATCAAATTATAGTTTTTTTCTTTCAAAGTTTAGACTTCCATCCACTATTTCATGACGTCATGTACTTTTCTCAACCCATTGTTGGGCATGTGTATATTATTTTTCCACTTCGTAAATATCCATCCCCTTGTATATAATTTTCCTTTTTTTCGTGTGTTGTTTTCCCTTCTAATGTGTTTCCCTTTCATTGTGTGTGTGTGTTCTTCCTTTTAGGATATCTCTTGCAAGTTGTATGTGACTCCTATAAAGCCCAATGGATAAGGCACTAGTCAATGTATTGTAAATTGAGATTCTAGGATTTCTCATGTCATGTCTTCATTGCGCTCATTGCACAACATTTTCCCAAGCTAGATCCATTGTTGTCATGCAAATGTGGAACAAGAATTTTTTTGAATTTTCAAGCATGACAATGATACCACAGTGTCAAAACTTTTCAAAGTTAGAAATTCCTAAGACACCCCCATGTCATTCCATCCCCAATGTTATTCCTATTTTATTAGTCAAATGATCACTATGTGAATGTTAAGTTCCCCCCGAATGATTTAGGAAAGTAAAATCAATCCCCTAGGTGATTTAGGATCTTTTGGAACATTCAAGCATTCAAGCAGTTTTGGCAAGGTCTACCATTAGCTTTCTGGGACTAGTGCACCACCCCTTGAGTGGAGAAAAGAAGAAAAAATCATCATGGAGGAGTATTCAATTTTTAGTAAAATCAAGGAAATGAGTTTGGAAGATTCACGAAAGATTCATAAGTTTTATAACCAATTCATCAGAAGCAAGCTTTTGGGCCTAAAGGAACATGCACTGTGAAGGAGGACCTAAGCTTAAAACAAAGATTCTATAAGCCTCGTGAGGATTTTCAAGCCCAAATAAGTACCTATGGAAAGTATTTTCCATGTCCTAAAATTTGGAAAAGAACAAACATCTTGAAACATCATACACTTTCTGAGGAAACTCATTCTTCGAAGCATAACTAGAAATCCCGAGAAAGAAGGGGCCATATGGATGTGTTATATTCAAAATTAGATATAGATACCATCACCATTGGAGTTAGTGGTTTTTTCAAGCGGAACCATATAAAATTTCACTGAAAATTCATCCAAGATGCCAAGATATTGTCTCTGCAAGTTGGTCCCAATGTGAGATTTTTCATTCTCATCCAATTTTCAAATGGGACATGTAGCCACCTATGGTGAAGGCGCATTTTCATGTCCCCTTTGTCCCTTTTTCAAGGGGAATAAGGGAAAAAAATTTCCCAACCGCTATGAATCCTTATGGTCACTCATATGACCTCAAACAAGCCCCAGTGCTATAATCCAACCCCCTCACTTAAGTGACTCAAAGAAACAAAAAGACGATAATTTTTAAACCGAGGATGAAGGGGAATTTTTTTCCCCTTTGTCTCTTTTGCAAAGGGATGGAAGAGACACAAAAATGTGCCCTCCCCCTTATTTCCACGTGGTTTTTCATATGACCCAGTCTCAACCCCTGTGAGGAGAAGGTAGTCAAAATAGGTACATGATCTTCGTTGAACGATTGCGGGATATCTATAAACAGCTTATAAGGAAAACAAATACTCGTCAGAAAGTTGAGAAGATCCTCTACATGATGGAACATTCATATTTTTAGAAAACCCTACGTTCTTCCTAGGTGATTTCATTTTGAGCAGCACACTCAATGATTCCAAGGAAGGATGTCATTTTTGGAAGAGTTTTAAGAAGAATCAAAAGATTAGACCCATTGCTACCATTTTTCCATGATCAGATGAGGATAAAACAAGAAAAAACATGGATTTTTGAAGGCTCAAGCTTGTTCTTTGCCAAAATGACTTCATTGGCCCCAAAGTGAAAAATATTCGTAACTTGAAGAATGGTGCACAAATTGACATGGGATTTTTGTGATCATCCACATTTTCAGAGGTTGTTAGAATCCAAGTGGAATATTTTGCAAACACGCCCTAGAATTTTTTGTAGAAAAGAAACCCCAATTTCTATAGCAAAAATATTAAATTTTGAAATCTCCATTTCTAGAGCTCGGGTTGACGTGAAATTTGAGAGGAGAATTATAGAGAAAAAAAACATATCGGGAAAATTCATTTCATCACAAACTAATGCCCAGAAACCCACTTTCCAAAAATAGTAATTCTTCCTACATAGGTACTAGGTATTTTTGGTAAGCCATCTCTAGAAGTAGTTGCGGAAAAGATGGTGTAATCACCAGAGATAATTAGAAGATCAGAATGGTCAAGCAAAGGATGAAAAAGGTGAAAATGCCCACTTAATAAAAATAGTAAGTTTACTATAGGGGTACCAGTGAAATATAATAAGTCATCTCAAAGAGTTATTTCAAAGGGAAAAATATACACAGGGGAAATTGAGAAATCCAACTTCATCGATTGGGGTCATGAAGGGTGAAATATAACACTTACAAAAAATAGTAAGTTATCCTTTTTTAGACAGGTAATTTATCGAAAAAGACATGAAATCCCAGTTCTCTGGGTTGGTATGGTTTTGATTATACGAACAACTATTGTAGAGGAATGATAGTGCATCGAATGAGAAATATCAGTTTGGTCAATGGTGTATTCATCGGTCTTTGACAGTAAAGTATATCATCCCGATCTATCCATCTTTATCATTGTAACATGGCGATTGCAAAGAGTCATGATAGGGTCAATTTCGAGCTTCAATCTCTTCAAAGGGGATCTACATGAGTAGAGCCCTTGATCACCAAATGATTCATTCCAAATTGTTTCTAATCACTTATCTGTGTTACCTACACGTCATCTAAAAGAGTTTTCTCATGGTGTGAGATATTCAAGGATTCATAGTTCACTACAGTGGAGCGCCTCATCAGATCATTTAACAAGGATCTGTGGACTTCATCAGAGGTGGGTATTTCTTCATTGGTACTCCTCAATTATCTTTCTCCCCTTTTTCTCTCTTCTCTTCCCCAAACATTCTCTCTCCATGTTCTAATTCTTTGTTGGGGTTACACTTTTTCACTATGCCTTTAATTAATTTAAAATGACTTTATTTTTTTAATGTAATAAGTCACCCTTAAGTCATAAAAGGGGACTTAATATTTTCCTAAGGATGTAAAAATTCATAAGTTGTAATAAGGCATATGAAAAGGCATTGGGGGTAGATGAAGATTCATCTCTCATTCTATAAATTTTAAAGGCCTTCTCTTTTCAAGGGGTTGGTGATCGATTTTGTAAACTCAAGAGTGCATTTTGCTTAAAAAGATTAAAGGAGATATCCATTTTTCATCTATTTCCCCTTCACTATTTTCCTCCATTATCATACTATGTATAACTTCAATTGAAATGCTAATGAAGGAAGAAATTTCTATTCTCCAAGGCATATGAATGTGTGCATCTTTCTATGCATGATTTCCTATAGCCAATAACATGGAAGTTTTGGTTTTCTCTTTTCATAGATACATGTGTTGAAATTTATAATTAGTGTGTGCAAAAATATGAATTTTTACCGACAAAATAAGTTATTTTATCTTTCATTCTCACTCCCTTTCCCACTTTCTAGAAAAAGTCTTCTCTAGAAAGCACTTGTTAGATTTTCTCGTAGGGTCGGTGGAGTTCCCCTGTTGGATCCTCGACCACAAGGCCACAAGGAAAATCCACCTTTTCACGCACTTGAAAACACAAAAGATTTTCCCACCATTTAAGTAGAGGGACTTTGATTCCTAGAGCATTGGAAAGAAACCCACATATTTTCCCACCTCAAAAATTTCCTTTCCAACAATATGCAAGAAATAATGAGTGGAATAAATCTAAGGATAACATAGTTAGCCATATTGAGCAAGTGTTGAATAGTGTAAGAGTGTTGTATAATTTATGTTGTTGCAAGACATGAATTACCAAAATGAGTGTCTACATTTTCCCCCTTTAAGTATGGAATTAAAATTGTGTACTTAAAGGAAAAGTTACATGAGTGTGTAGACACACTTTGCCTTCATTCGAAGTTCCTTGTGCTTGCGTTAGGAATTTTTATTCACTCCGATTGACTTGGATTTTCCAAGATAAATACCTATAGATAAAAGAGTGTAGTTAATGACCATCGTATAGGAAATCAAACTTAACCTCAAAAATTTGAACTTAGTTTGAAAATAGTAATATTTAAAGTAGAAAAGAAAACAAAGGAAAGGGTACACCTAATTGTTCTATGAGAGGAGGAGAGAGTAATCGATACTACCATTATCATGGAGATTTGTTGGAATTTGTGTTGGAGTTGGTTGGAAGGAATTTGGGGTGACCGGTCCCAAGTGTAATGTTGCGAAGAGAATAAAATATGCGAAATTCATGCCACATGGTGAAGATAATTGTATGGGTATAATTATAGTTTATCTACATCCATCCAAAAATAATAATCAATGGGAATTCAAGCATATGAAGACAACAAAGAACCTCGACACCCCCAAATACCAACACATAAGTGCCAGTGTCGATGAACATGAACCCAATTGATTTGTAAATTATGACACAATGTACTCGGGCAATGATATATTGCACGTACCCTTGGTGCCACCATAGATTGAATTTTACCATTCATTTTTTTAGTAAACCGAGTAAAGAACCTATAAAATTCCCTAAGAAACTACACCAACTAATAAAATTAAATAATTTTTCCCAAGATAGAACCATATGAACTCGAGCCATAACATCCATACATTATGGTCCTTGTTATACGGTTTTGTCCCTATGTATTTCATGACCCAATTCTAATTTTGAGCCTTTTTAATCTTTTGACTAGTCTAGTTTATACTTGTTATGTTGTTTCCTTATTTTTAGTTATTGTGAGGGTGAAATATCACCCAATGGTTTCCCCCTTGTATGACATGTGAGATGGAGAAAATGTGAGCATGGACTAATCAAGAGGACTAGTAGATGATATGCTCATGGTTTGTATGATTCCTATAGGGAAAATGGGATTGCACATGGTGTATACCGGGGTTTATACAAAGTAATACAATAGATGAACTAGAAATGTTTTGGTAACAAGAAATAGAAAAATAATCTAGTAGATGTAAGAAAAAGCATGAAAGGACACAAATATAAAATCCTTGGAAAAAAATATGTTGCATACATCGGAAATTGCTCAAGATGTCATAAGACACTCAAGTCACTCAAGGATAATGATAAAAAATCAAGTACTACAGGGAATTACCCGTAATCAAGTAAAAACATAGATCAAGTATGTAAAGTAATAAAAATTAATAATACGAAGATGAGCTCAGTTTGGAAGTGACCTAAAATTACATACTACACATGAAACACCCATCAACATGTTGCAGTAATTAATAATATGACACAAGGTATTTACTAAGTGAATGAGATAAGAGAGTAAAATATTAAACATAGGGATAATATCACACATGTGAGGAAGTGTAAAGTGGATTCCCCTAGTAGATATGGAAGAAGCTGGTAAAGAGCAGTGTCAATAATCTTGCATAGTGTAATAATATGTGTGTAGAATGTATTTAACTCAATGTACTTTGTGTGAATGTGCATGTAGAAAATTATATATCACACTATGTATTAATCTAAACAAGATAATTAAAGTTCTCTATAAATAATATAAATGTGCAATAGAAATAACCAATCCAGATTGATGCACATATTTTTGGATTTTTGTATATATATGAATGTTTTTATGAATTCTAAGACATGTTTGAATCTTTTTGGATTTTTAGGCATATTTGAATGTTTTGAGATTTATAGGTTCCCTAAGTGCATAGATAAAAACCTATTCTTTGAAGAGGAGAAAGGGTAATCAAGAAATTACCCCAAGGGAAAATATTTAGATTTTATGGTTTTTATTAATAGAGAATATGTAACTAAAGAGGGGAAGAAAAGTTTCCCCTTCGTTTGAGTATGTAAAGTGAGGTTTGGGTGTGTAGTCACTCCCTCAATAGTAAAGTTGAACCTATAAATAGAACATGTTATCAAGAAATAATGGGGAAAGTTGAATCCCCTAGTTTGTGAGTTGTATACGGTTTATCTTATGAGTAAATTGGGAAAAGGCCCACTATTTTCCATATCAATCGAATTAATAAAGAATAGGATCTGTGATTATGGGTTAAGAGACTAGTGTCATGTGAGACCATGTTAGGATAATTTCTATAGGAAGGTTTTTACTAAGGAGTTGTATCGTGGAGAAGATGAAATAGAACTATGAGAAGACCTAGAGGAGTGGTGTGTACAATGAACCCTAAGTGATGACTTCATCCTATGTGAAGGGCCATGAGACCTAAAAATGTGCTTGACAATAAGTGATAGGCACAATAAATCCACAAATGTTATGCATGTTAATAACCGGTAGTGAAAGGATGGGACTAACACTATGAATGTGTGGCAATATAAAAATATTATCATGGCTAGCGATATGAGAGAGTACACTAGTAGGTGTATTAGGGACAAGTATTAAATATAGTTGAATTTGCACTAGTAGTGGGGAGCAACAAAGATCTATGAACAATACGGATAAAGGGGTTTTGGGTGGTATACCTTAGATAGTAATGTCCCGATGCTCACGTATAAACTTTACAAACTGGTGTAAAATATATGGAACAACCCTTAATATCTTTGAGCTAAGAAAACCTAAAAACCATGTCACAATGTTTGACTTTTAATGTGGAAATAAATGGTAAGAAGGTAGTAAGAGACCTAATTATGATGGGAAGAATAATACACCCATAAGAGGTGGGAAATTTATGCTTGATTTGGGTTTGTGGAAATAAAATAATATGTAAGAGGGGAATTGAACATGTGTTAAATTGTTGAGAGCTTGATTTTCAATAGTGAAACAATGAGAACCTAGGAAGATTTGAAAGAAGTATGGAAGTCTACATCAATAAAGGTAATGGCGAGTGGTGAAGAAGTAGTAGCACAAAAAGAAAATATAAAGGATCCTTCAAAGATTGATGAGGTAGAACCGTATAATAAACATGGTT
The DNA here is from genome assembly GCA_018340775.1 of Taxus wallichiana var. yunnanensis. Taxonomy (NCBI): domain Eukaryota; kingdom Viridiplantae; phylum Streptophyta; class Pinopsida; order Cupressales; family Taxaceae; genus Taxus; species Taxus wallichiana. The sequence goes on from CM031237.1 coordinate 266,484,642, forward strand.
AGAAGGTTTTGCAAGTGCCACTTTTTCATGTTTAGGAAGCAGGTCATTGAATATTTTTCACTTAACATTATCATTGGAAGGTTTAGATGTAACATGCTCATCCCATTAAATTACATTACAATAAATTAGATATTGAATTACATGTTTAAGCTTAAATAATTGATTTTTGGAATGTACATTTCCTTGGTGATGGTCAAAATATGGTTTTTAATTGAAGTTATTACCTTAAGGATGACTAGAATCCAACTCGAGAAGTGGAGGATGAGAGATAAGGTTACTAGTAAGGAGTTGTTACAAAACTTCCTCAGGTGGTAAAGGAAATTTAGTAAAATGTCGTCGAGGAGCTTGAAGTTGGAGCTTCATTGGTTGGGACACTACATTAATAGTGGCCTTATTTATAGCTCATGGTTCAATAGGTTTACTTTTAAAAGTGGATTTACATTAGAATTTAACATGTGAATTATTAGAGGATTGATAAGCATATTTGATTTTACCCATGGAAAGTATCTTTCCTTCACAATCCTTAAGGATATGACACAAGTGATCGAAGGAACAAAAGATATCAAAGATGACTAAATCTTGGATAGGAGGAAAAAGACTTTGCAAAAAGAGGTCTTGTAATTCAAAATCAACTATGAAATTTTTCATTTTAGTAAGATTAGTATTATAATGCAAAACAAAGTCACTAAGGTGGTCATTGGGTCCTTGTTTCATTTTATCCATTTGTGCATAGAAGATTATAGTACAAATATTAATAGAAAAATGTGCCAAAAATTGATTTTCTAATGGAGTAAAAGATCATACATAATGAATAGAAAAATCATAGAACCATTGCAATGCATAACATTGTAAAATTATAGGAAACAAAATTATTAGTAATGTATCATTGAAATAATAATTTGAAATATCCCTAGTGGGATACCACTAAAAACACACAAATTATAGAATACCTTAGAAATCCATATCTTCTCAAATACATATGATAAAATTCTAAAATTTTGGAAATAACATCTATTAATAATATGAATGAAAACCCAATTGCCAGTCCTTGAAAAAGTATTCTAGAAACCCTCAAAAAAGCACTTTAAAATCCCAAAATGTCTTTCCACCTAGAAAAAGACCAAGGACCCTCCAAAAGTCCTTCGAAGTGGCGCTAAACTTGCTCTAATCACTGTGATAAACCAGATCCGGAAACCCTTGATTTTTCTTCACCAAAAATCCCAAAATTCCACCAAAACACTTCTCTAAAAATTTGATCTTTGAAAATCAGCCCTGAATTAGTTCTAATTTGACAAAGCTAGGTGGATCCTCAACCACCGAAGAATTCCTTGCTAGCTAGGAATGGATCTCTCACCACCAAAGCTAGGGTTCCTATGGGATCTTACTCCATAAGCTAGAAACACCAAAAATATTTTCTTAAAGGAAATCATAAGTGTGTATGCAAGAATGACCTCTTTTTCTCCTTCTAATCTTCATTTATAATTTCCCCAAACAACTTGTGGCCCAATAAACCTAATTCGACTTTTCTAGGAGGTCCACAATAAAATAAAGTAACTTAAGTTACTTTTCTCCCCATAGTCATCATAGGGACATAAGTGACCCCAATGAAATAATATAACATTAAAGTGTTATTATTCACCCCCATAATGTTAAAACATAAATTTTTCCCACACGAAGCCACTTAACACCTATTCAAACACAAGAATATAAAAAGTAAGCAAGGTGGAATACCCAATAACCTCTAAATTCTTAATCCCCTTGGGTATGACCAAGGCTAATACTAAATTTTTTCCCTTAGGCCTTCTATAAAGGAAAGGGGACATTCAGATCCTCCCTTCGGAAAATTTTCTTGGCCCCTAACAAATGCAAACTATAATGCTGTCAAAAAATTTTCTCCCTCCCAAGTAACATTGTCAAGTGGCAATCCTCTCCACCACCTAAAACACTATGTGATCACCCTAGTCCTTTTTCTCACCTCAATAATAGATTATGGTTCTAAGAATAGTTTCCCCTCATCATCCAATGGTGGCAACTTTGTGGAGGGTACGATATGCTATCCAAGTGCCCTTTTAAGGCATGAAACATGAAAGACATTATGTATCTTATTGTGCTCTAGAAGCTCCAACTCATATGTAACTGCCCCAACTCATTTTTCTACCCTATATTGACCATAGAATCATAGTTTAAGCTTCTCTCGCATTCTTCTAATTCAATGCGGATTGTTTCTATGGATGCAAGCATAAGAATAATAAATCCCCCACCTCAAAAGACCTCTCTACTCTGTGCCTATTTGCATATATATTATGTTGATTTTGTGCCTTAAAGGTTCTCTTTGAGAGCTTTCAGAATATCCTGGTTCTCCTGTAACCAATCATGAGCTTTGGGAGCTCAGTTGTCTAACAATACCAAATCTGCAAATGACATAACATCATACCTGTATAAATCTTAGAAAGGATTCATGCCAATGCTCATCTGATAGGTGGTATTGTAACAATACTCACCCATGTGCAACCACCTAATCCAAGCACGCTGATGACTGTCACATAGCTACGCAAATAGCCCTCTATCCACTTGTTAACTATCTCTATTTTCCATCATTTTGTGGATTATAGATCATGATAGGGCCAAATCACTACATATAATCCTGAAGCTCTATTACCAAAAATTTCTCATGAAGACCTTATCCCTATCACTAACAATATTTTTAGGCAATCCATGAAGCCTAAAAACACCTGTATAGAATACCTGAGCCACATATGGTGTATCATGCCCCTTAGGTAGAGAAAAGAAATGAGCATACTTAGTCAACCGATCAACTACAACATATATGCAATCATGCCCATGTACCAAGGGGAGTCCTGTAATAAAATCCATGGATATGCTCTCCCACTTCTACTCGGGAATAGGAAGAGGATAAAGTAATCCTTATGGAAAAGAATGCTCAGCCTTGGTTTGCTAGAAAACCACACACTCTTTGATATGATTAATGACATCATCCTTCATCCCCTTCCATGAAAATATCTCTCTGATATACCTGTATGTCTTGAAGTATCTAGGATGCCCTGCTAATGGTGTATCATGCACTGCCCGAAGGATCTTCTCCTTCATCTTGGACCTTGGTACAAGGAAAATTCTATCCTTGTAGTATATGAGATCATCCAAGACTCTGTACCTGTCATCTTGTATAATACCATCCATGACCTCACATGCAAACTAATTTTTGGAATACTCAACAAGTATGTGAGCCTTCCAATATGCTGAAATCTCAAACATAGAACTAAGCATAGAGGTAAGGTAAGGTCTCCTAGATAAAGCATTAGCAACAACATTATTCTTACCTTTGGTGTACTCTATGTTGAAGTCATAGGTTTGTACCTTGTTCACCCATATCTGATGGTAATCATTGAGATCTTTCTTACCTAGGAAGAACCTCAAACTATTGTGATCCGTATGAACCACGAATTTGCCACCCATAAGGTACTATCTGAATTTGGCCAAATCATGCATGATAGCCAACATCTCCTTGTCATAAATTGAGTACCCTTCTCCAAAAGGCTCAATTTCTAACTCTCATAAGAAATGGGGTGCTTATCTTACATTAGACGATCCAATACCCTCTCTTGATGCATCACACTCAAGTACAAATGGGTGAGAGAAATATGGCAATGCAAGAACAGGACATGAGCTCATCACCTCCTTGAGGTGATCAAAACTTGTTTTTCTACTTCAGACAAAGAAAAATCCCCCTTCTTGGTCAAATCTATCAATGGAGTAGTCAACTGAGATAATTTCTTCACAAATATCCTGTAGTATGTGCATAGTCCCAAGAACCCTCTCAACTGTGTCAATGTCCTGGGTGGTGGCCAATCCAAAATTACCTGTATCTTCTCCCTATCAACCTTCACTACCCCTCCACCAATCACATATCCCAAATATAATAGCTCTATCATGCCAAACTCACACTTAGAAGCTTTCGCATATAGTGAATTAGCTTCTAATATCCCCAAGATCTCATCAAGGTGCCTCATGTGATCCTCCCAAGTCCTATTGTAGACCAATATGTCATCAAAGAAAACCAATACAAAATTACGCAAGTGGTAATTAAACACATAGTTCATACAAGACGAGAAAGTTGTTGGTGCATTGGACAACCTGAATGGCATCACTAAAAACTCAAAGTGACCATAATGGCACTTGAAAGTTGTCTTATGCACATCCTACTCTCTAACCTTGATTTGGTGATATCCAGATCGTAAATCTATTTTAGAAAAATATATTTCCCTCAACGTAACTCATATATCAACTCATCAATGTGTGGCACTAGATACTTATTTTTTATTGTCTTCTTGTTCAAGGCATGGTAATCTATGCACATCCACATAGTTCCATCCTTCTTCTTCACCAACACCACTAAAGAAGGAAAAGGATTGGAACTAGGTCTAATATGTCCCATCTCAATGAGCTCATGGATAGTCCTCTCAATCTCATCCTTAAACCATTTGGGGTGATGGTAAGGAGTATTAACCATAGGTCTAATGTCATCAAGCTCAATCACATTCTCAAATCCCCTATCCGGAGGTACACCTGGAGGTATGTCACTAAAAACTACATTATGCCTATCCAATATACCCTGGATATCCACATGATACTCCGACTACCCATCCTATGACTTCTTGGTTGAAACCAAGCACTATACTACCCAATAAACCCAATTTCCCTATGAATCCTCTCAATCCTCTTAGTTGTAACAACCATAGGTGCATTTGTAGATAAACCTCTCAAAGTCACATTCCTCCCTTCAAACTTAAACTTCAGCTCCATCATCTGAAAGTTAGTCTAGAATTCCCCAAGGGAATGGAGCCACTACACTCCAAGCACAAGGTTGGTCTCTAATACCAACAATATAAAAATCATCGGTAACTATATAGTTACACGTCATGATTCTCAAGCACGAACTTCCCTTTGTGCATCTCATAGACTCTCCATTGGCTACAACCACGTTGAAGCCCTCAAAATCCTCTACCTGTAATCCTCGCTTCTCCACCAATGATGCATCAATAAAGTTTTGGGTTGCCCCACTATCAATGAGTACCACTACTCACTGACCCTATAAAAATCCCCTAACTCTGAATGCCTTATACCTCAGGGTACTAGACAAAGTGGCAATAGTCTCCTGGGGAAAGTCTCATCCTCCTATTCCACCCCGCACTATTCAATGTCTCTCCATCTCCATCCTCCAATCCCTAAGTATCCTCCTCATCACCATCACTCTCCTTAAAAACCTCTATGAATTGGGTCCTACCTCTACCTTTGAAATCATGTCCTAGAACCCAAGGTGTGCGGAAATCGAAACATAGTTTCTTTCACCTCAACTCATCTTTATCCTCTCTAGATATGAATGGTTTCTTTGTTGCATCTTTCTAGGTGGAGGCACCTTTGGCTATGAGCCATTGGGTCTAGATGGGGGTACCTTAGGTTGTACTCAAGGTGGGAACCTCAAATTTGGAGTGGATAACTCAAAATCATATGCTCTCCTAATAGCCTCATGCAAAGAAGAAGGCTCAAATGCCTTCACAAATCTAGCTAGAGAATCCACCAACCCTGCTGTGAAAAGTGAGGTCAACCTCATCTCTAAGACATTGGGTACCATAACTGACAATCTTTGAAAATATACAATGTACTGATCTAAGGAACATGTCCATCTCAAGTGAGTAAAGCGCCTAAAATACCTGTAAGGGTCCACGATGTCAAATTTGATCATTGGCCTCTGTGTGAACTCGCATAAGTATTAATATGTATGTGCCCCTATGTAATCAGTCCATGATGCCACCAGTCATGTGCATCTCCCTCAAGATGAAGGATGGAAAAATTAATTACATTCCCTCGCACATGGGATTCAAGTCAAAGTAGGTCTTAAAATTATGAATCCACGACTCCAGTACATTTATTAGAATCATCGAAGTGTGGAATGGAGATTTGTCCCAATATTCTATGTAACTCATGTACGCAGCCGATGATCCCTCTTGGGTTTGCTACCAATATTAATTCTTTAGTACTTGTGAAAGGAATATTATCCCCTGAAGTCCTCACTCATGATTGGTACCTTTCAAACAAGAATCCTCATCTAAATCATCTGTTGGATTCCTCACTTGTGAAACATTTGGATCCCTCAAAAAGAAGGTTCGTGGAGTCTATAAGGCTTGGAAAAGAGTGGGAGACCAGCGTCCCGTGTTTCCACTATCAATTCTCTAAGTCATTTGTCCCCTATTCTTTTGGTTTCCCCTCTATCTCCATGAGTCTCAATCCTTCCCCTGTGTTAATATTCGGTGGTGACTCAAATAGAGATTAGTAGTCTCCTGCTATTTCACCATATTAGCAAATAGTTATTTCATCTCTATCTCCCATATTTCAACCCCATAGGCTAGAGAAGCAATTGCTTTGATACCATTGAAATATACCTAGTGGGATAACACTCAAAAACACACAATTTATAGAAAATTGGAGCAAATAGAAAATTTAATTTTTGTCGTAAATACTCAGCTAGGGCAGCGAATTGATTTTTATTTATTTTAATCAAAATATTTTCCCAAAACACAAAAAGTTATATGAAGCTTTCTATGATTATAAAGAACCATAGAACTATATTTTTGGAATTTTTTTGGATCATATATGATTGCCAAAAAATTATAGAAAAACCCTAGACAACTAGAAAACCTTAGAAATCCATATCTTCTCAAATACATATGATAAAATCCTGAAATTTTGAAAATAACATATGTTAATAATATGAATGAAATCTCAATCATTAGTCTTTGAAAAATAACTCTTGAAACCCTCCAAAAATCACTGTAATACTGGAAATAAGGTGTCTCAACCTTGTTTGGTTTATTCAGTCAAGATTTTCTTACAGTCGTTTCGCATTGTCAGTGCTCTAAAAATAGAAATAGGAGTTGTCAAAAGATTCCCATATGATAGTATATCATGGAAGGACTATTTTTAGAGATATTATGACAAATTTTATGACATCTATAAGGGTAAAAAATAGGGGAGAATATTGTGGACGTGAGAGCCTAATTTTAGACCGAAATCTTTCTCTTTAATGTTATCCACCTCATGAGAGGTTTGGCACATGGTTTTGTAAACCATAGATGGTTTCTTGTATAACCGAAGGTCTATAAATTGAAGGCTTGGAGAAGCAATTGATGTGGTGAGCTTTGTAAGTACTGTAAATTTGGAATCCTCCTAGAATTGTTTTTGGTGATACTCCTGTAAGAAACTTTCTCTACAAGTGTATGTAATCTTGTTATTAGATTTGAAATACATTGAGTGGGATTTTGGAGTGTGGGGTTTTTTTATCCAAAAGGATTTTCCCCACATATATTTGGTATTTTTTTCTTGTTATGAATATGTTGCTGATATTTCTGTAACTGTTTTACTATGTTGAAAGTTTTGCATAATATCTCTCCTCAAGATTAGCGTAGGAAGTTGTTCGTTGCTCTTAATTTCCTATCAAGTGGTATCAGAGCCTGATCACCTTTGGTTTTAGTTGTGGGTTGTTGGGTTTTTTGTGCTAATCTGGGTTTGAGTGGGAGCTTGTGTAGAGAATAATTTGTTATCTGGTTGTAGATATTTTTTCAAATGGCGAGCACATCTGGGAGGATTGACGTAGAGAAGTTTTCTAGCACAAACTTTGAAATGTGGAAGCTAAAGATGGAAGATTTGTTGGTTGATCGAGATCTATGGGATGTGGTGGATGAGAAGGTCCATAGGCCTACGGATCCAGTTTTGGCTACAAAATATGATGTAATGGATATAAAAGCTAAGGGTCTTATTAGATTATGTCTTGCAGATTCGATCCTGATAAATGTCCATGAAGAATCCACTTCAGAGAAGCTTTGGAAAAAGTTGGGTGAGATATACCAAGCTAAGTCTCTAGTAAATAATATTTTCTTGAGGAAGAAGTTGTATTCCTTGAGAATGGAAGAAGGTGGACAAATATCTGAGCATTTGGAAACATTCAATATGTTGGTGAATTAGTTGAGCTTGGTTGGGGTTAAGATGGATGAAGAAGAAAGGTGCCAAATGATGTTGGTTTCATTCTAGACTCATGGACAGCCTAGTCATGGCCATTGGGAGCACTTCAGTCACTTTGAAGATGGAGGATGTTGTTGGTTCTCTACTCTCCGAAGAGATGAGAAGGAAGGTCTCTCTGAATGCCAAAGAGGCTTTGAGTGTTTGAGGAAGAACAAAAGAATGAGGAAAAGATGAGAAGAAGCATGGCCATTCCAAGAATAAGGGGAGATCAAAATCCCTAGTAAGTCCAAATAGATATGTTGGGCGTGGTAAATCTGGACACTTCCATAGGAATGCAAAGAAGAAAAGAAAAATAAAAAGAAGAAGCATAATTCTGATTCGAGTCCGAAAAGGAATATGGAGATGCCTTTATTGCAGCTTTGGCCACTTGTACAGTGATAATGCATGGTTGATAGACTCGGTGCATCTTTCCACATGATCCCTAATAAAAGCTGGTTTAGTAAGTATGAAAACTATGATGGTGGTAAGGTGTATTTGGGTGATAATTCTTTGCTTGAAATTGTTGGTCGTGGTAGTATTCAGGTGAATTTTTCGATGGTAGAATTAGAATATTTGATGGTGTCTTGCATATCCTAGGACTAGCAAGAAATTTATTATCTGTTAGCAAGCTAATAGATGCGGGTGTGCATGTACAGTTTTTTGAAGTAGGTGTGAAAATGGTGAGAGGTGCTATGGTGATAGCAAGAGGAAGTAGATTGGGTACATTGTACCAACTTGATGCATGCACGGTTGAGTGCAATAGCACTTCGGATAAAACTAATCTAGTAACTATTTCACTGAAAAAGGAGAGGGTTTCCTCCTTTGTGAATGGTCAAGGCTTCTACGTACCCAAGGGTGCTCTATCTACCGAATCAAAATTACCTGCAGAGAAGACCATGTTATGGCACCAAAGGCTTGGCCACATTGGAGAGAAGGGTTTAAAAGCCTTGAAAAATAAGAACCTCGTTGAGGGGTTGAATGATTGCAATCTGGAGTTTGATTTCTGTGAGCATTGTATTTATGGCAAACAGAACCGTGTTTAGTTTTACTTGTCTACTCATAAGTCTTCATGTATCTTGGATCTAATCCATTCGGATGTATTTGGTCCTGTTAAGGTTGCTTCTATTGCTAAATCAGTTTATTATGTTACTTTCATTGATGATTTTAGTAGGAGAACATGGGTATATTTTTTAAAGAGTAAATATGAAGTTTTTAGTCATTTCAAGGAATTTAAGGCTATGGTTGAAACTCAAACTGGGAAGAAAATTAAGTGTTTGAGATCTGATAATGGCGGTGAGTACTGTTCTACATAATTTGATATATTTTTACAGATTGATGGATTAAAAGACAAAAGACAACTTCGTATTCTCCGGAGCAAAATGGAGTTGCAGAAAGAATGAATTGAATGTTGATATAGAAGGCTAGGAGCATGCTTTGATTGGAGTTGGTCTAGAAAAGAGGTTTTGGATGAAAGTTACCACTACTTGTTATTTGATAAATATATCTCCTACATCAGTACTTGTTGATAAAACGCCAATGGAGGTGTGGTCGGGGAAAAATCCTTCAATTAGACATCTGAGAGTTTTTGGTTGTGAGGCATATGCACATATGCCTAAGGAGAAGAGAACAAAGTTAGATTCTAAGGCTGTCAAATGTATCTTCATCGGATATGGCTATGGTGTGAAAGGATACAAGCTTTGGATCCTGTTGCACAAAAGGTAATATACTCTAGAAGTGTTATTTTTGGAGAGATTAAATCTTTCCCTGTTAATTTTCAGCCAGAACAACATAAAGAAAATGAACAAAAAAGGGATGTGGTTCAACTTCCTTCTACACTTGATAAAGTTGAATCAAGAACCCAAAATAGACAAGAAGTTGAGGATAGCTCACCAAGATCTGAATCCTTAGAAGAGGAGTAAGAGGAGGAAGAAGTGGAAGAATCTCCACCTCAGCTTGTTTGAAAGTCTACAAGGAAAAGGAAACCACCTGAAAGGTATGGGTATTCTCCTGATGATTGGAAGTGTATATTTACTTTGAGTACTAACATTGATGAACCGAGATCTGTACAAGAGGCTTTGGGTATGAATGATGTAAAGTCCTAGAAAATAGCCATGGATGAAGAAATGGCAGCCCTTAAAAATAATGATACATGGGATCTTGTACCATTTCTGAAGATCAAAACCTATTGGATGTTTAAGAAAAATATTGGTTCAGATGGAAATGTTGAAAAGTATAAGGCACAGTTGGTTGTGAAGGGTTACTCTCAAGTTGAGGGTATTGATTATGGTGAGATATTCTCTCCTGTTGCTAAAATGAAATCCATTCAGTTTTTATTATCTATTCACAACTTATGACCTAGAGGTTGAACAAATGGATGTGAAAACTGCTTTCCTTCATGGTGATTTGGAGGAAGAAATCTATATGACACAACCAGAGCACTACATGGTGAAAGGTAAAAGCAAGATGGTTTGTAAGTTAAAGAAATCCCTATATGGCCTTAAACAAAGTCCTAGGATGTGGTACCAGAAGTTTGATTCATATGTGTTGAGTTTGGGGTTTGTGCGGTCTAAATCTGATCACTATGTATATTTTAAATCTGATGGTGATTGTTTCCTGGTAATTACTTTATATGTTGATGACATGTTGTTTATTGGGAAAGGAAAAGGTTTGATTGCAGAATTGAAATCTCATCTCTCTGTGAAATTTGAAATGAAAGATCTTGGTGCAGCAAAACACATACTTGGGATGGAGATTAGAAGAGATCATGAGAATAGAAAGCTATGGCTTGGCTAGAGTAAGTATGTTTATTCTGTTTTGCAAAGGTTCAACATGCAGGATTGTAAACCACTTTGTGTTCCTGTTACTTTGGGAATGAAGCTCTCCATTTCACAATGTCCTTCATCCCCATCAGAGATGGAAGAAATGAGCAGAGTGCCTTACCAGAGTGCAGTTGGAAGCTTAATGTATGCTATCGTCTCGTATAAGATCGAGATATTGCCCAAGAAATGGGAGTTCTTTCTCGTTTTAAGTATAATCCTTGAAGAGTGCATTGGGATGTAGTTAAAAGGGTCTTCGGATATTTGTGGGGTACATCAGAGTACTCTATATGTTTTCATGGAAGAGGAGATCAACATTCCCTACGTATTCATGGTTTTGTGGATTGATTGGTTCGGTGATGTCGTTAGTAGAAGATCCACCAAAGTGCATATGTCTTTACTCTTAATGGTGGTGCAATTAGCTAGATGAGCAAGCGACATGCTGTGGTCACTTTGTCCACTACTGAGGCAAAGTACATGGTAGCTACTCATGCCTGTAAAGAATCCATTTGGCTAAAGCATTTGTGTTCAGATATTGGATTGAAGCAGGTGCGATTACTGATGTATTGTGATGAGTTAGAGTGCAATTTGCCTTGCGAAGAACCTGAATTTTCATACCAGGACCAAACACATTGATGTTCAGTATCACTTCATGAAAGATATGGTCAAGGATGGCGGGGTGATCTTTGAAAAAGGTAGAGACAAATTCACGAATGTTGCAGATGCATTAACTAAGCCCATGAGCACAAAGTGAAATTTAGGTGGTGTTTCGAGTCTATGGGCCTCTCGGCCCCTAGTAGTTGATCCATGATGGTATCTTTCCCTTGACCCTTATAAGGTATTCGAAAAGTGGAATATTGTTGGAAATAAGGTGTCTCAACCTTGTTTAGTTTATTCAATCAATATTTTCTTACTGCCATTTCGCATTGTCAGTGCTCTAAAAATAGAAATAGGAGTTGTCAAAATATTCCCATATGATAGTATATCATGGAAGGAATATTTTTAAAGATATTATGACATCTATAAGGGTCAAAAATAGGGAGAATATGATAGATTTTATGTCATCTATAAGGGTCAAAAATAGGGGAGAATATTGTGGACGGGAGAGCCTAATTTTAGACCGAAATATTTCTCTTTAATGTTATCCACCTCATGAGAGGTTTGGCACATGGTTTTGTAAACCATAGATGGTTTCTTGTATAACCGAGGTCTATAAAGTGAAGGCTTAGAGAAGCAATTGATGTGGTGAGCTTTGCAAGCATCTTGTAAATTTGGAATCCTCCTAGAATTGTTTCGGTGATACTCCTGTAAGAAACTTGCTCTGCAAGTGTATGTAATCTTGTTATTAGATTTGAAATACATTGATTGGGATTTTGGAGTGTGGGGTTTTTTATCTAAAAGAATTTTCCCCATGTATATCTGGTGTTTTTTTCTTGTTATGAATATGTTGATGATATTTCAGAGCTGTTTTACTATGTTGAAAGTTTTGCTTAATATCTCTCCCTGAGATTAGCATAGGAAGTTGTTCCGTTACTCTTAATTTCATATCATGTAAAATCCCAAAATGGGTCACTCCACCTAGAAAGAGACTAAGGACCCTCCAAAATTCCTCTAGAATTGGTGCCAAACCTGCTCGAATTGTTGCGATAAAATAGATCTGGAAACCCTCAATTTTCTTCACCAAAATCCCAAAATTCCACCAAAACCCTCTCTAAAAACTCTAAAATTGATCTCTAAAAACCAGCCCTAAGTTATTTCCAATTGGACAAGCTAGGGTGGATGTTCCACCAAAAAATAATTCCATGCTAGCGAGGAATGGATCTTTCACCACCAAAGCTAGGGCTCCTATGGGATCTTACTCCACAAGCTAGAAAACCCAAATAGTTGTTTCTCAAAGGAAATTATAAGTGTGTATGCAAGAATGACATATTTTCTTCTCCCAATCTCCTCTTATAATATCCCCCAAATAATTTATGGACCAAGAAACCTAAGTCGACCTTTTATAGGGAGGACCATCGAAAAAAACAAAGCAAATTTAGTTGTTTTTCTCCCCTAGTCATCATAGGGACATAAGTGACCCCAACGAAATAATATAACATTAAAGTGTTATTAGTCACCCTCCTAACGTTAAAACATAACATTTTCCCCCACCAAGTCACTTAACACCCATGCCAACACAAGAATATAACAAATAATCAAGGTGGAATACCCAATAGCCTGTAAAGTCTTTAGCCCCTTGGGTATGATCAAGGCTAAGATTGAATTTTGGCCCTTAGGCTCTCTCTGTGAAGGAAAGGGGACATTACATATTCTAAGAAAACAACATGAAATAATCTAAGATATTCATGTGGATCATCATTGCTATTGAAAAGTGGAATTTTATGTGAATGAAAACCAGAAGGAAGGGGATAAGATGCACCTTTAGGTGCAAGAATATTGTGTGGAAGAAGTGAGGAATCTATAGAAGAAGATGAGCTAGTGGAACCCCATTGTAATTAAATAACTTGGGTTTTTAGATCACACAATAGGATTATAAGGAATGGGTGTCATAAGAAGAATTTGGTTGAATACGATAGATAAGAGGTGAAGAAATATGAGTAATAGACATAGGAATGGAGATAGTAAGACTAGAGGCTCTTATAGAGGTGGATGGAGAAGAATCTAGGGCGAAATATATGGGGACTATGGTGGTGACATCAGTAAAATTCTATTAGGAACATATGTCCTACCCTTCTCTTTACATTATTAGTGTATTAGTTGTTATGGATGAATATGCTTTGTAAGTCATTCCTTGAGCATATTTGAATTATCCCACATACTTGGGAAGTAGTAGTTGCTAGAATAGACTTAATATATAAGTAAACTTGTGTTGATCTAGAAGAGGACAAAATTATCACAAAGATATTGATGTTCAATCAATCAAATTAGAATAGTGATGGCTGTAATATTTATATATATTGCACAACCGAGTACACACAAATAAGAAGTTGCACAAGTTTTAAAAACTATATATGGGATGTAAACTATTACATGAATAAAACCAAAAATTGTCATAAAACCATATGAGAGAAAAAACAAATAATATGGTTGTAATAAACAAACCATATAACTATGTAACAAATAATTAGCGAACTATAGTAAATGTAAAATTACATATAGTAAAACAAGTTTTACCTAACATTCTCATATTAATTTTAAATTTTATCTAGTGAGGTGGAGACAAAATCTCTGAACATTTTGAATTTGTCACATGCAAGTGACTTTGTGAAGATATCTTCTTTGTTCAATTTGTTGGGAAAAATCAAAGTTGTATGTTGTGTTTCAAGACATGCTTCAGTATGAAATGAACATGTACCTCAATGTGCTTAGTTCTCTAAACACTGGATTGTGAACATGCTTGAGAAATCCTTCATTGTCTACATACAAGGTGGTAGGTTTTCTGTGGTACTCCAATTCCTTCAAGAATTTGACATAGCCATATCACTTTGCAGATAACTCCACTTGTAGAATGATATTCGGCTTCTATAGAAGAGTGAAAAACAAATTTTTGTTTCTTATTTCCCCGTGATATCAGTTCAAATTCCAAAAACAATAAAAATCCAAAATTGGATTTCCTACCATCAATATTACCTATATGATTTGAATCCAAATATCTAGTTAAGAAGAATTTATTATTCTTCTTTTACTCTAAACCAACATCCCTTTGTACCGTGAGATACCTCAAGATCCTCCTTGCTCCGATTCGTTGCAATGACAAACTATGGGTTCTGCATGAACCCGGAAAGATATTTGACTGTAAAGATGATATCTCTGCTCTAGTATATGTTAGATAAATGTGACTCCCATTCAATTGTTGATAAAGAGTTGTATTTACTAGAGAAGATCGATCGAGCGAGATAATTGTAGTCTCATTTCTATAGGTGTAGCAATAGGTTTGTAATCCATCATCCTAGAATTCTTGATATTTGTCTTAGTATAAATCAATTAAGAAACAAAGATGCGATTCTTCCTTTTCCATACTTCTAATCTAGGATAGTAGTGCATGAGCCCAATATATATCATGTTGAACGATCGATTAAGATATTTCTTCATAGCATCGATCATCTTCACTATGCTTCCAGTGATGACTAGATCATCGACATATACAACAACTATCACAATCTCTCCTCCTTTCCTCTTGAGGTAGAGATTGGGATCATATGGATTTCTGAAAAATCCATGTTGACGAGATGTTTATTAATTTTGATGTACCAATCCCAAGGTTCTGTTTAAGGCCATACTGAGAGATTTCTTGATTCTCGCATACCTTTGTTTCTTCACAAGGTACAACAAAACCCTCAGGATGAGTCATGCAGATTTATTCCTATAGATATCCATTCATAAATACATGTTTCACATCCATCGTATGGACTTTCCAATCATTCTAAGAAGCTACAACAAAGATCATCCTAATCATTTTTATCTTAGTTGTGGGAGAAAATTTTTCCTCATAGTCTATGCCTTCCTTTTGTGTATACCACTTTTCTACCAATATTTCTTTATACTTTTCTATGGTCCCATCTACTTTGTACTTTGTTTTGAATATCCATCTACAACCGATGGGTTTCTTCCCTAGTGGAATATTGACAAGCCCGTCAGTATTGGTTTTCATCACTGATTGATACTCAACATCCATGGCATCTTTCCAATATTTTTACTGTAGGGATTCTGGACAATATAGGGCTCAACTGATTCAAAAAATATACTCGTCAAAGCAAATTTTACCTCTTCTCATGATTTATTACACATCCGTGTTCCAGTGGTGAATGTATCTAATGGAGCATCCATTTTTTCATCGTGAATCATATTAGTATGCCACTTGGGAATACATTGTATATCATCAGTAGGAACATCAACTTCTATTTTTATAATAGGTGAAATATCTAAATCAAGTGAGTCTAGAGGAGTCTTAACTTCATTCTTCTCAAAGAACTTAACATCTCTACCGGTGTAGAAATTTTTAGTCTTTGGATCCATCAATCTGTACCCAAGAATCTCTTCATTGTAGCCAATGAAGATAAGTTTTTGAGATTTCATATCCAACTTCTTTCTGTTCTTCTTGGCTAGGTGCATGCTAGAATTGCACCTGAATAATATGAGGTATGCAATGGATGGTTTCCAATTTGACCATGCTTCATGTGGTGTTACTCCATCAAGAGAAATTGTGGGAACTTTATTCAGCAAATAAACTTTTGTTTTTACTACTTCTTCCCAAAATGTCATTGTTAGTCCAAAATCATTGATCATCGAATGCACCATCTACGAGGATAGTATAGTTCCTTCTCACAACAACACCATTATACTACGGTGTGTGTGGAGGAGGCATCTATCGAAAAATCCTATGAGCTTGAAGGTAGGCTTTAAACTCATTATTGGTGAATTACCCCTCGATCTGAGTGGAGAGATATGATATGATGGCCACTCTCTTTCTCTACAACCACTTTGAACATTTTGAAGTTCTCAAAATCATCAATTTTCTTACGAAGACAAAATATCCACATTTTTCTTGAATAATCATCAACACATAACATGAAATACTAAAATCAGAATGAATAGGTTGCATCGGGCCACAAATATCATTATGAACCAAATAAAGATTACGGATCTCGATAAGTACTTTTATGGAATAAATATCAATGTTGTTTACCTCTAGGTAGTGAGGACACTTATCTGTATCCTTCTTGAGAGATGAAAATCCTCTCACCATGTTGTACTAGTGAAGTGTTTTGAGATATTTGAAACTGATGTGACCAAGTCTCTAATGCCACAACTATGCAGAGGAATAATTCTTAGCCACTAGTGCCTAATCATCCTTATGGAAAAATCAAGCTGGAACATGCATCCCACATTGGAGGATTTTGCCACAATTTTTGAGCCTCCACATTGGAGGATTTTGCCACAATTTTTGAGCCTCTTTATTTGTCTAAAATCAATCACACTTTCTTACCGGAATGACTATCAAATTCAATGTTCAAATCATGATCTAGAAGCTGACCAACTGATAGTAGATTCTTTTTTAAGTCAGGGACATATAATAAATTTGTTAATCTACAATTCCATGAATCAAGAGGTAGAGAAATGTTCCCATTATCTTGTATTGTGTAACAAGAATCATCACCTAACAAAACATGGGTTTTGAAAGGTGTGTCCCTCATGGTAGTAAACCAATCTCTATGCCTAGTCATGTTTCGAGTGGCTCAGAATCAATATACCAAACCAAACTAGATGACGTGGATGGTTCACTAGAATGAGAATTATAAAAGAAGTCTTATTTATCGAATGGTATTCTTTCTTAGCTACATCACCTTGCTAATGAGGTTTTCTTTGATAGTTCTCCTTCTTCTTCCCTTTCTTGTAATATGATTTTCCCTCATGAGATTACTTGATTTTGATATCAAGAATTGCTCGATGAACCTTTCATGTATGCATTGAGCCAATTGTTGGTACATAAATAAGTGTGCCCGTGTTCAACCATTTTTGGATTATTGAATGGATTTATTTGAAAAGGTGGTTTAATATGGGGCTCATTTTCATAAGCTGACCAAGTAATGTGAAAATAAAATATCGGGTAAGCTTAGTAATAACACCGGGTAATAAATGAATTTTTATCTCGAGCTCGGAGGCTTGATGTTTCTGGATATGTTTAAGGGACAATATTACTATGGTTTCGAGATGATGCCTTTTATTGGTCATTTTGAATAAGTTAAAATTAGGGACCCAGTTCACTTGTGAAAATAATTTTCCCGGACCCGTCTTGTTCATGTCAAAAAATTGATAAAGGATGAAGGCTTAATAGTGCACATCTTATAAGGAATGAGCATAATAGTTATGATTTGTATTATTCTCACGATATATGTAGTTATGCGTGATATAATAAATCATTAAAGATATTTGAAAAATCTATTTTGAATATGTTCTTGTTTATCAATAAGATAAAATAGATAATGTAGAGGATGTTTGAATGAATGATAACTACGGATGCATAGAAGGAAAATTCAAGGAAAAGTTTACTGAGAACAAATTGGGGTTTCTATTTATGGGCCCCCAACCCTTTGTTATATAATAATTTTCAAACAAAATAATACAACTAAATACATATTATACATGCATTTTTCATAATGGTAATTAATTTGGGTCTCCATCCCAACAGCATGTTGGGAACACCCTTTAGAAGCGGGTCTCGGTGCCTTATGATTTTTTCATGAGCTCGAGCATCAAATACAAATTGAATCACCCCTGTCAGGCCCTTGGACATCCCCTTTTCATGCGATGCTGAAATTCTCATTATCGGCTCATTTAGGATGTCCACCAACTCCCTCCTCCACTCGGGTGTGTTTTCCCATTCGGGAAAAATGGATCCACTTCTAGAATTTGATTTTAGAGGTGGCCTTTGGTCGTGTGAGCCTCAAAAGTGGATTTATTTCCACCACCTAAGACACCGGGGAAGGGCATGATTCTTATTAGAGGAGACCATCTCGTGGCCGAACCACAACTTGAACTTCTTCAATGGTTGACTCCAAAGTATCCAACCACTCCTCCAATCCCTGGTATGACAACCTGATGATGGGCCTTCATTGTTGTCACATGGGTGTCGAGAAGAAAATTAGAGCATTGTATCTAGTAGGGAAGGGGCATAGTAGGCTCTCATAATATTCCAATGGGTTTCATAAACACATAGGTAATGGTGAGACTAGTGATTTCGAGGTCCTTAAGAGTCGATGAAATTTTGGGGAACCAAATGAAAGTGTAGGGTTTGAAAACCAGTTAGAACGAATTTTTGTTAAGATGATTGCATATTCACAGCTTATTAACATACTTTGAGAGAACTAATGCATGTTTCCCTTGTCTTTTTCTATGTTTAATGGTTGTATTTGATGAGTGTTTTTGAAATAATGATATTTCTTCTCTTTCTCTATATCAAAGTAATGTTGAGTGGGAATGATGTATGTTTTGTGTTAAAATTCTTTGTGGGTCATGATTGTACATAGACTTTGAACATATCCCGCATTTTCTCAGATCTCTTCTAGGAAGGGTGCAAGTATCGATGTTTTCTCGGGGGTACTTGAGAATCTAATTTCTTAGACCTATAAAAATATGCATGTGGACTGAGTAGAATTTTTGGGTATAACTGGTAATTTCTTGGGGTCCTTTGATCTAGACCATTTGAGATGATTTCACATATTTCCATTTTTTTATTAAGGATAAATATTTTTGAAGGGACTATACCCTAAGTACAAAAAGGCTCAAACAACCAGATAAGAGAGGAGAAAGTTCAAGAGAGAAAGACAAAATGCCTTAAACAAGGAGGCTCAACAGCCAGATATATCAAGGAAAAGAGGACAAAAAAGAACAAGCTAAAACCAGATCCGAAGGAGAACAAAGGACCCAATAACAACTATATCGAAGGATTTAGAATAGAACATCTCGAAAAAAAAACCGCATAATAAAGCAACCATTTAACAAGAATTATCGCAGACCACTATATAACATCAGGATGCAACACTACTTGACTGCCCTGTCAATCTTGAGCTTGATTTTCTGAAGAGAGCTGAAGAGTGCTATTGTTGTGACATGAGAAGGATCATTCATGTCCACTTGAGTGAGGGAAAGGTCACGTGTTGCATCAGAATCCCAAATGGTAATAGGGATGCCACTAAGGTTGCAGACATTCTTCACGTGTTGCTCCATAAAATTATAAATGCCTTTCAGTGTAGAGATGGTGCAATCGTGTCGCCCCTTAACATTACCCATCTTGGTATCAAGGGAATGGAGCTTCTTAAAAATCTCAACATTTGGATCTTTGTCCTCAAAACTCCCAGTTTGCAACTTCCTCTTACATGTAACCTTTTCCAAATTTCTAAGCATATTATTGAGGTCCTCAATCTCATTTTCAAGCTTCTCAATGTGATTAAGAAGCTCCTCATTCCTCTGCACCTCAACAGATTAGTGATGTGAAGTAAATTCTCAGCCAATTCAATATCCCTATGGTCAGTGCGTAATTATCTGAGAGGAAGGTAGAGAGATCTTAGCCTTTTGTCCTTCATTTTTCTACTAGAGGAAGCATAGTCAAGACCTTTGTTAGTAGAAATAGGAAGAGCGATAGAGGGAAGCAAAGCGGAGTGAAATAACAGGTGATGTAGTGATGGTGAATGAGTAGAATCAACCCTTGATGAAGGGGCACAATCCTAGTGTGATTCTGGACTTCTAGAACAGATCTCTCCAAGGAGTTTAATCAGATAATGTGGGAAATTGACAAAGTGAGATTTCTATGAAAGTGGTTTAGGAAGATTAGATGCTTCAAAGGGATAGTTACATATATACCTTCAAGCGTGATATATTTGACCATCATGCATGAGATCTCTATGAAAGGCTCTAGGATGGAGGTCATTTTGATTCCTGCCGAGACAAACTCAAGGTTTTCCCCATCCGCAAGAAATTTTTAGCTTC
Source organism: Taxus wallichiana var. yunnanensis (assembly GCA_018340775.1). Taxonomy (NCBI): domain Eukaryota; kingdom Viridiplantae; phylum Streptophyta; class Pinopsida; order Cupressales; family Taxaceae; genus Taxus; species Taxus wallichiana. Next base: position 266,505,017 of record CM031237.1, read on the forward strand.
AAATTCTCTGTCAAATCTCTTGTTAAAGAAGTTAGCCCCTTCCAAGTTTAGTCTTGTGACATGGGTGATAAGCTCTTCAGTAATTTTGACATCGACTTCCCCATATTCGACATGCCTATTCCTCCAGCCATTTGCAAACTTCACTAAAATATCTTGATAGTGTCCCTGTATCCTCTAAATGAGATTTGAAATGCCCCCATTTGAAGATATTGCCATAGGATTTTTTTCATTCTTTTAGGAATGATCGTGGATGGGGTCGGTCTTGTAAGGAGGCCCCCCATTTTGTTGGTATTTTTCCACTTGTGCTCAACGGTAAAAATTCCAATCCAATTCCACTCTATCTCGCCGCCTGTTTTTGAAAATCCTCAAGCGTGTGGAATTTGGAAAACATCATTAAAATTACTCTTGAAATTAATGATCACATCATTAAACTTACCTTTGAATTTAATGATCACATCTTTAACCCTGCGATGTATTCTCTAATGATTGTTTTAAATTTCATGCTTATCTTTTACGATGTCATCCAATTACCTTAGCGGGAAGAGGATCTCTACTAAACCATTTTTGCATTGTGTTATGAACACCAATGTTATCCAAACTATCAGCTACTTTATTTCCTTCCCGATAGGTTGGATAATCTTACAATTTTCAAAATAATTGCAAGTTTCAATAGCTTCCTTAGTAAAATCCCTAATAGACCAGCTAGGAGGATGATTTTGATATAACAAGTTAATTATGTTCAACGAATCCCCTTGATTATAATATTAGAAATATTACAATCTCTAGACAGCTTATACCCCAAAGTGTTGCTAAGGCTTCAAAGTAATGATTTGTCTGTTTGCCCATATTTCTAGAAAAAGTGGCAAAAATCATCCCTCTGTGATCTCCGATCACCCCCACCTCCGAAGCCCGGGGTTACCTTTTGAAGCACCATCAAAGTTCATTTTGAACCATGAAGTGAGAGGTGAATCCAATGCACTAAAGATCTATCAATCTTTGTTGATATCCGTATCTTTGAATGCTATCGAGTGTCAATGTTCCAAGCAAAAATAATGTGCTCCTCTTCCTTGGGATAAATTTTATTCTTAGGAGGCTTAAATATTTCAATGTTATCTTTCACAACAATGAAAATTTCTTTAAAAAAATTTTTACACATCTTTTTGGTATTTCTAAAAATAACATCATTTCTAGCTTTCCAGATCTTCCACATGGTGTGAGGGAGAACCAGTTTCCATAACCTCCTAATCACACAATGCTTAGAAGGAGGGTTCTATTGTTCCCAAACCTGAAGACAAGTGTGAGGAAAAACCCATTGCTGATTAAAATTCTCAAAAATGAGATGCCAAACTTTAGAAGCATGCTTACAGTGTATAAAGAGGTGCTTGATATCTTCAACATCTTCTTGGCACATGCAACATCTGTTAGGCATGATAAAACCTTTTCTAATGAGATTTTCATTAGTGATAATCTTACCTTTGATGATAATCCACCACAATAAATTCACTTTAGGAGTTAATTCAGGCATACAAAGTTTGTTCCAATCAATTGCGTTGTCCATGGAAGTAAAAAAAGTGTTGTAGCCTGATTTAACAAAATAATCACCATTAAAGGAGTCTATCAAAATAATCTCATCTTTGTTATCATGTTGATTGATAGGTATGAGGGAGAGATGATTCTGTAGAGAGTCAAGAGAGATCAGTAAATTTTCAATGTCAACTTTAAGCTGCTTCCATTTCCTTCTATTTTCAGACAACTCAATATAGTCTTTAACTTTCTTGCCATAGTTTTTAATTAGGTTGTCTTTTATGGAGCTAAAAGTTATATCCCAACTTATGTCAGACTAGATGTCAACCCAAAAATCAATGTCATGCCCATTTCCAAGTTTCCATCTACAACCCTTAGAAAGGATATGCCTGGTTTGAAGAAGATTGTTCCAGAAAATGGATCCATTTAGAAGCTGATGATCAAAGAGGAAGAAATTCATATTTTGATTAGAGAGATATTTGACCTTGATCAAGCCAAGATACAAGATGGTTGTTCTTAGTCTCTAACCCAGTTTAGCAATTAAAACAACATTCATTTTTCTAATATCTTTTATCCCCAAACCTCCAATATTTTTGGCTTACAGTCTTGATCCCATGCCACTAAATGATGCCGAAATATTTCCTCCATCCCATGCCATAAGAAGAGTTTTTGAATTTTTCAATACTATTAACCACATATTTCCATCTAGCCTTAGGTGTATTGAGTTAGATTGTAATGAATTTAAAGATTGATTTTCCTATATCTTTCCTCGCATGTAATCTTATTTTTCATTGGATCTATTAACTTTATTTAACTATATCCATGTTGAGACATGGATAGACCATGGTTGGGATTTGATTCCCTTGTTTCTCATTATTTTCCATCATGGCTCCTCTCCTTTTATTTTCTTTTCCACTCTCTAGAAGTTTGTGTTGACAATTTTTGCACTTGTACAAAAATGGGAAACTCGAAACTTTTTCGATATGTTGAAAAGTTTTGGGTGAAGTATACCTAAGCTAAAGGAAGTTTTGATGTTATTTGTTACTGTTGAATTAGTTACAAGATTAAATGAAATCTATAGTTATGTGTGTTGTCTCAAAATAGAACAGATCACATAGTCTCAGTAAATTTCATGCCATCTTCAACAAAAGAACACAAAGCCCTAAAGGACAACTGTGTTGTCTTGATGAAGACGAAAAATTACAAATTAGGTGAAGTGCTTAGTTTTAAAGCAAGTAAACAAAAATGTAGATTACTGAGAAAATCGAGTTCATTCTTTTCGAATGTTACAAGTTCCTATCAAATTTCTTTCCTTCATGATTAAGACATTCAATTATGTTACTAAGTTTATTAGTTCATTATACAATCAATACAGAAAAGCTAGAATGCACAAGAAGTGAAACCTCAGCTTTCAAAAATACACAAATCATTTTCAGAATTCAATGATTTATTCACAAGGAGAGTCAAATATTTCCCACACAAGCCATGGGATGTAACTGAAAAGTAAAGTACAGCTACTGAAAAGAAAGGTACATAGGCATGAAAGAGAAAGCAAAGGAGTATGAGTGAACCCATCATTTCCTTGAGGTTTCTGTTCTTCGATTGAAGCATCTTCATTTCCATGGTAGAAGCCATTGTACCTGAAAAGAATTAACTTCCAGTTATGAGCTCAGGAATCAATTCATATTCCTACACTATCCTACTTCATGCATATGAATCTTCTCCTAATAGGAGATGTATTCTACTTGAAGAGCAAACTACATGCATGCTTTATTCACTCAAGAAAGGAGAAAGAGAAAAGAAAGAAGAAAATATAGACATAAGAGAGGCCAAAAATCCTAATTATTTTCTAACTATTTTCCTAAGTGTGCAGGTACAGGTTGCATCCAGAGAGAAAAATAGACAAGTAATAAGTGCATGCAATAAAAGGAAGAATGTAGCTCAAGATCCAATAACTGTTTTGAAATTGAAGAAGTTATAGTATAGAAGAAAGACTAGCAATAGAAGCACATATTTCAATTTGCAACAGATATAATTTCAGAATCTCAAAGCTAGTTGCTATAGGAAAATTCAGTTCTTTCTGTGTTAAAATAGTTGGTATGGGAAATTTTTAGTTATTACGGGAACATATTTAATTTCAGAATTTCAAAGTTAGTTGTTACAGGTAGAGCTAGTTACTACAGGTAAATTTATTTGCTACGGGAAAAGAATAAAATTAAAGTTATTTGCGACGGGCAAGGATAAAATTTCAAATTTATAAGAAATAATATGTCCATCAAATTATTATACAATGCTGAGATACAAATAAGACTGCAAAATATGACAATAGTCTTAGAGATCAAGTTGAATGCATGATTTGCAGTTACAGAAATAACAGTCTTTCAGAATGAATAGAAATATGTTGCCATAGCAAAGAAGTACAACTATTTATGCAAGGGATTGATCAAATACAGATACAACAACAAATGAAGATCAAGTACAACATTGAAGCACAAAAGAAAATGAAACTACATTTTTGACAAGACTTGAATTTTCCAACATGCAGGAGTTGTAAACAGAGTTCTAGAAATAATATGTTATGCGTAGGTTTAGAAAACAGTACACATTATTTTTGAAAGTCAGGAATATTATTACAGTCAAGCATTTAATAGATGTGATTTTTAGAAAATAATGGCATTTCAAACACTCATCTCATGGAGAATTTCAATGTTCAAGTGATCACAATGTTGAAAGTTTAAAGAAAGTATTCTCAAAAGGTGCTACAGAATTTCAAAAAAATCAAGTTGATCCTGAGACAATGAATTGTAACAAATGGATTCTCCAGAATACAAAATTGAGCCAAAGATTTCAGAATGGACCTGAAGTAATATATAGAACCTGTATTTGTAGAATGTCATAACCATCTTCTACAATATCCTCAACAAATGGTGAGATAACAGTTGTCCTAGCACAAAGAACTCATACAGAGAAGAAGCTAAAAGTACAAATATCTAGAAAGAAGAAAATACTCTATGTTCACCATAGTAAAACAAAGGAAGGTACAAAGTAAATCAGAGTCTCATAACAAGAAAACACATGATCAAAGAGTCTTTTAGAATTTCATTTCAGCAATAGTGAGAATTACGAATACCCGTAACTCGAGAAAATATAGATCTATAATTCATGATGCAGATTGGTCTAAATAAACAACTCACCGTAGATAATCAAATGGTCGAACTTTTAAGCAACCAGACGATGAAGTGAGAGGTCCACGAGGCCCACGTGAAGTTTCAAACTCATAAGTCAATCAAGAGAAACAAATCACAGAACCCAAAAATATTTCCAATACGTTCAAGTAATACATTTAAAGAAGAAAAGAAAAGAGAAGTTTATGCATGCATAAAATATTACCTATAAACGACTATGGCAACCAAGAAATGAAACCTCGATTTCAAAATATACAGAGGCACGAATGGTATAGAAGATAAAAGGACAGAGCTGAGCTTAAAGAAATAATAATGGTGGCCCACACTTCAACCACCTCGCTCAGAAAACTATGCAGAAACCATGAAACTGAAATGACAGAGAATCTTTTGCAGAGAAGGAGCTCTAAAATACAGTGAAAGCTAAGCTCAAACCAGAACAAAGTAATGGCATTGAGAGGAAAATTTTCCAGGCTTCTCCCATATAGCCAAAAATCCAAATGAATGTGCTTTAGGGTCAAGTTCCCTTTACTGCCTAAACCCAAGAAGTGGGTTAACTCAAACTCAGCCACAGTCAAGATCAACGATCATCAAACATCAAGGATGTAAGATCAACGTCCATGGATCATCAGAAATCAATGCTAACCATATTCAAGATACCACCGTCCATAATGAATGCCAGCTAAAGCCCTAATCATAGTACGAAAATCGCGATGCAGCAATCGATGGCGGTACAAACATCAATGACAGAGAACAAGGCATGAAATTTCAAATAAACCACCAGAGTTATAATTAACTTGATTCCGCCGCCCAAGCCACCAAGGGGTGAGTCATCATGGAAGGGGATAGCCTACGTGTCCACTGAATTAATCATTGCAAATGACTTCTAATTCTAACCCAAGCGCATGTTTCAAATAAAGGGGCAACCAAATAGTATATCATGATCACCAAAAAGGTGAATATTATAATATGCCAAGGTGACATAACCAAGGTTGCAGACTATATAATACACCATGTGTTATGCAAAGGAGCTTAATTATTTAAACTATGATTATTTCTTAGTTTATGCCCAAATAAATCAAAGAGGTGGTCGAATGTATTATGATGCCTATGCCCTAGCCAAAAGAGATGTCAATATCGAATATGTACACATAACGGTGGTCCCCAGGGGAGGAATTATTTTTGCAAACATTGCTAAGTGTTGTGGTTATTTTTCTCACATACAAGGAGTTGTATTTTTGTATGACTTCACAACAGGACATAATAGAGAAGAAGACAAATTTGCATAGAAAGAGACTTGCCTAACAAGCAATCTTATTTTTAGCAAATTATTCACCCTTCTTTTCTTAAAAATAGAACAATCAACTTCAATTTGACTGTAATATAAGTAAGGCTAATAATGCCTATTTGTAATTACATGCTCTATTTTTCCCTTTATCTATTATTAAATAAAGGATAAAATAAGATGCATGGCGAGTACAATCCACGAGTCTATTTTAGAGAGAGAGTAAATTTTATTTTTGGTATATATTGTTTGCCTTTGTAAGGCATAGTGGAGGACTAGAAGACTTTTGGATATATGAGTACTAAAGCAATTTTTGCAGTTTTTCCCTCTGAGTGTGAAGTATTTTCTACCTTTCCAAGTTATTTTGAAGTCTTTTGTATGTTTATATTAATCTTGTGAATGTAAATTCCCTAATCAACCACCTTACCCTGCTGCAAATTTTAGTCTTTTTGCTTAATTTTAATGTGCATGTTAACTTATTAGTATTGTTGTGATTCTCCCTCAGTATAATCAAGTGTTTTTCCCTTAGATATTCTACAGAAAAACTATTGGTTCATGCATCAAGAATCCTTCCCAAATCAGTTGTGCATATACTCAGTCAAAGCCCTCATATAAATTTGGTGTATCACCTTAGTTTTAATAATTTTCAGTTATCTTTTACTCTCAAACTCCCACAAATCAATTGATAATAATGGTATAGCTTAGATAGCAAATAATAGAATAGAATAAGATTGTAATGACCAAAGAGGGATGGAAGCCTCACAAATATTATTGATCATGAAATCAGATTACATTACAATGCAAGAGCTATAATATTTATAGATATTAGACAACCTCATATGCATAGACATGACACCCTAAAGCAGACACCAACTACGAGATGATAAGACCCATCTCACATGCACATGTAATTACTATTAATACCAATATTGAATGTTATCCAACATAACAATATTGAATGCAATCACTAGACTAGAGTGCACATGTTTCACATTATTAAATAAAAGACAATGCCATAAATATGCCTATGCTAAATTATGCTAACATTCCCCCTTAATTTTGCATAGTTTCAATGAAGTGAGAGGAACTCTCGAATAGTGTGAATTTGTCACGTGCAAGTGACTTAGTGAAAACATCTCGCATACTTCACAATTTGTAGGATAGAACTGGAGCTGTATGTTGTGCTTCAAGACATGCTCACGTATGAAATGAACCTGTACTTCAATATGCTTGGTTCTCTCATGAAATACTGGATTGCGAACAAGCTTCAGAACTCCTTCATTATCAACATATACTGGAGTAGATTTCTATTGTGGTAGACCAATTCCTTCCAGTATTCGGCGTAGCCATATTGCTTCACAAACAACTTCACCTGTAGCTCGATACTCTGCTTCTGTAGAAGAGCGAGAAACAAAGTTCTGTTTCTTGCTTCCCCATGATATTGGTCCAGATCCCATAAAGAAGACGAAGGTTGATGTTGACTTCCTATCATCCATGTTTCCTGTATGATCTGAATCTGAATATCCTGTCAAGAAGAAGTTGTCGTTCTTCTTGTACTCTAGACCAAGGTCAATTGTACCCTTTAGATATCTTAGTATTCTCTTTGCTACTTTCCAATGACATATTTTTGGTTCTTGCATGAAGCGTGATAAATAGCTGACTGCAAAGCTGATATTTGGTCTAGTATATGTCAGGTAAATGAGACTCTCGATCAACTGCTGATAGAGAGTTGCATTCACCGGTGGTGATGGATCGAAACGAGATAATTGAAGTCTCACTTCCATAGGTGTAGCAATAGGAGTGTAGTCCATCATCCTGAATTTCTCGAGCATTGTCTTGGTGTATTTCAATTGCGACACAAAGATATGATTCTCTTTTTCCATACTTCCAACCCAAGACAATAGTGCATGAGCCCGAGATCTATCATGTCGAACGATCGATTAAAATCCTTCTTTGTTGCATCAATCATCTTCACAGAACTGACCTGTAATGACTAGATCATTGACATAAACAACCACAATGACAATCTCCCCCCCTTGCTTTTTGAGGTAGAGATTGGGGTCATAAGGATTCCTTTCGAATCCATGACTTATGAGATGCTCATCAATTTTGATGTACCATGCCCAGGGTGCCTGTTTTAGGCCATATAGAGATTTTATGAGTCTTCATACCATCATCTCTTTTCCTGGTATTACATAACCCTATGGCTAAGTCATATAGACTTCTTCTTGCAAATCTTCATTAAGAAAGGCACTTTTCACATCCATTTGGTGGACTTTCCAACCAAATTGTGCAGCTAGAGCAAAGATCATCCTGATTGTCTTGATCTTGGTTGTGGGAGCAAATGTCTCCTCATAATCAATGCCTTCTTATTGTGCATACCCCTTTGCTACAAGCCTTTCTTTATACTTGTCAATAGTCCCATCTGATTTGTACTTAGTCTTGAATATCCATCTGCATCCAATGGGTTTCTTCCCTGGTGGAAGGTCGACAAGTTTCCATGTGTTGTTCTTCATCACTGACTGATACTCTGAATCCATGGCATCTTTCCAAGCTTTTGATTGTAGGGCTTCCTGAACTGTAGATGGCTCAACTGTTTCAACAACTCTGCTCATTAGGGCATAATTGACCTCTTCACGAGCTTGACTACGAGTTCTAGGTCTAGGATTGGACGATGTGCTAGGTGCTTCATCCAAATTTGCATCTCTTATTAATTGAGTATACCATTTAGGTAACTTATTAGCTGTTCCATTGGATTGTGGTGGATCCAAGTTTTCATCATCATCCAATTCATCACTGTCATCTTCAGTGGGAACATCAAATTATCTCTTCACAAGAGGTGTATTGCGTATGTTTGTTGACTCGTTGAGTGGAGCATCTGCTTGTTTCTTCTCAAAGAACTCAACAACCCTATTTGTGTATACTTTCTTTTCTTTTGGATCCCATAATCTATACCCAAGTGCTTCTTCTTGTATCCGATGAATATCAGTTTCTCGGCTTTCATATCCGACTTGTTCTATTCTTCTTGGGTATGTCCATGTTAGCTTTACACCCAAATACTCTTAGGTGTGCAATTGATGGTTTCGATTTGACCATGCTTCTTGAGGTGTCACTCCTTCAAGAGCTATTGTGGGCACTCTGTTCAACAAATAAACAGCGAGTTCTTGCAGCTTACCTTTCGCCCAAAATGTCTTTGTTAAACCTGAGTCGTCAATCATACATCGCACCATTTCCATGATAATACGATTCCTTCTCTCAACTATACCATTCTGTTGTGTGTGTGAGTAAGAGGCATTTGTCTACGAATCCCATGAGCTTCGGGTAAGTCTTGAACTCATTACTTGTGAATTCCCCCCCTCGATCGAGCGGAGAGATTTGATCTTGCGACCAACTTCATTCTCAACAAGTGCTTTGAACTTCTGAAATGTCTCAAAGGCTTGACTCTTGTTTCTTAGACAATATATCCACATCTTTCTTGAGTAGTCATCAACACAAAGCATGAAGTATTGACATCCAGAATGACTTGGTTGCATGGGCCCACAAAGATCGGTGTGCACCAAATCAAGCTTTCCCTTAGCTCTATATGTGTTCTTTTGGAAGGGTACTCTGTGTTGCTTTCCAGCTAGGCAATTGTGACACTTTTCAGTGTTGTGCTTGAGTGTAGGCAATCCTTTCACCATGTTGCCCTTTTGAAGTGTTTAGAGATAGCCAAAACTGATGTGACCATATCTACGATGCCATAGTTCTGCAGATTGCGTGTCTTTGGCCACTAGAGCTTGATCATCCTTGTGGACAAAATCAAGTTGGAACATGCGTCCCACATTGGAGGCTCTTGCTACAATCTTGGAACCTCTTGACTTATCTCTTATCAAGCACACTTTTTCTCCATTATTACTGTCAAAATCCAACTTCAAGTTGTGATCAAGGAGTTGACTAACTGATAGCAAATTCTTGGTCAACCCAGGTACATATAATACATTTGTGATTTTGCAGTCATGCTTTCCAAGAGGTAGTGAAATGTTTCCAATCCCTTTAGCACTGTATGATGAGTCATCACCTAATGACACATGGTTCTTGTTAGGTGAGTCACGTAGTGTGTAGAACCAATCCTTACATCCAGTCATGTGTCGAGTTGCACCCGAGTCAACATACCAGATATCTTGTGTGGACTTGGTTTCTTCATCAAATTGAGTAGAATACATGTGGTGTCCTTCATCTGAATCATCCTCATGTTCGGCAATGTACCCTTGTTGTTTGGGTTTTCTTTGCCAATTACCATTTTTCTGCCCTTGATTGTTGTTGTTGTTGGACTTCCCTTTATTTGAATTATTGTTACCCTGTTGATTATTGGGTTTTGAATTACTTGATGAACCCTTTTTGTAGGAATTTTACCAATAATCTTTGATGTCATGTCCCCCTCTATTGCAAATGGGACACTTCTTGGTGTTGTCTCGTTGACTTTGGTTTTGTTGGGACTTCTTGTGATTGGACTGAAATTTTCCCTTTCCTTTATGATTGGAAGATAGTGCTTGCTCATCTTCATGATCTTTGTTGTTCATTGCCTCTTCTTGTTGGAGTAGATTGACCAACTTCTCAAAGGTATTTGTGTGTTCACTCATATTGATATTTGTCACAAATATTCTGTAGGAAGGAGGAAGTGCTCGCAACACAATTGGTACGAGGTCTTCATCACTTATCTCTTTTCCCAATGCCAATAGAGATGCCCTCAAAGTAGCAACTCGTCTCAAAAAAACTTCAACCTTCTCATTGTGCTTGAACTTGAGAGTATGCAATTGTGATAGTAGATTGAGGATGGCATTCTTGTTCTTTACCTCATAGACTGTGCTCAACTTATCCCATGCATCCTTGGCCGATGTGGCATCTCTAATGTGGGGTTGCACATCGTCTGTTACACTAAACAAGATGATCAACTTGGCCTTTTGATTTGCCCTGTCAAATTGAACTTGTTGTCTTCCATCATCAAGTGATCTTGTTGTTTGTCCATCTACAATTGTCCATAGGTCTTCAAACTCAAGTAACACCTTGATCTTCGGTTTCCATGCAGCATAGTTGTCTCCTCTAAGTAGTTGTGAATTTGGCAAGAAGAACTTTGGTGCTTGTGCACCCATTTCTGCAATTTGAATTTATGAAACTCTGAATTTCTGACAAAGGGTAAGGCTCTTATCACTCCAGGTTTATGGTCTCCCTCTCAATATACCGTCAGGCCGATATACCAAACCTTTCTATATACGCTCCCTTCCGATATACCCGTTGGTACATGGAAGAAGATCACCCTTTCAATATACCCGTCAGTACGAAAAGAGGTGTTAACGCACGTGAAAGAATTTAGTACATGGTACTTAGACAGTACGGAGAGGGGTTTGTGCAAGCACAAACGGATGGGAGGGCTCAAATGTGTGTGTATTGTGTCCTTATTACTCCCCATCAATTTTATAGGGTCGATGCCCAGACGATGTTTAGGCAACTGTGTTAGGCATTAAGTGCAGTAGTATTCGCGACGAAATCACTCGTAAGCGCTTCCCAGAGGCACCGTATATACCGAACATTGCTATGAGATCAAAGATCTCGTGTGATAGAACCAAACATAAAATAAAAAATTTGTACTTTTTTTTTTTTTTTTTTTTCACTTTATGCACCAAGATTAGTACAAAATGCTCCAAAATTACATCAAAATGAAGTTTTTGTGTCCCCCTCTTTAGAAAAAAGGGTCTAGAATCACAAAATACACAATTTAGGCCAAAAATATTTTTTTACCCCCAATAGGTGTTTTTCCGCTAAATTTAGCGGTGGCTCTAAATGTGTTTGGTGAGCTTCTAAATTTAGAAATCTCCCAAAATTTATTAATTTCTCCAAATTTTCAAAAAAATAATTTAAGAAAAATATGGAGAGAGTGGGAATTGAACCGTTGACCTGTTTGTTCCCAAGATCCAAACAAACAATCTGAATATTGTTTTCACCTTTTCTCACAAACCATGATCTGAGTTTTTCTAAAATTTTGACAGCAGCATCATACAATATTTTTCTTGAAACCCACAAAATTTCAAAAGAATCAGAATCTTAGTTTTTGAGATCTTACCAATTTACCAGCTAGATCTGATTTTTTTGAGAAAAAATGATCCGACTTGTACAGACTTTTCGTCACATGTAGAGGCCGAATCTGAAGATGATGTAAACTGCAAAGTTGTGCACCTCCTTCTTATCTTTCCAGAAAAAAAAATGGCACATCAATCTGACATTGTATGAAAAATTTACGTTCTTTTTCTAAGAGCTATCTGCTGGAATTTTGTTGATGGGACTGCTTCAACCTTTGCTCCCGAATTCTTCACACCTCCACTTTCAGATCTGATTTTTTTTTTTAGATCTGATCTTTTTTTTTTTTTCTTTTGATCTGCAATTTTTTTCAAGATCTCTCTCCTCCTTTTTTTTTTTTAAGATCTTTTTTTTTTTCAAAATCTTTTTTTTTTTTAGATCTGCAATTTTTTCCAAGATCTTTCTCTTTTTTTTTTTTAAAGATCTCCAAATCTGAAATATTCTCGCCAATATGTTAGATCAATTGGCTATGCCAATGACTAATAAAAAAATTTACCTTCCGAATAAGTGGATAGGTCAAATTTTAGTTGATTGATGCTTCGGAGGAATGGAGGCTGCAGGATGCTTGATGGCTCTCCTTTGATGCGAGATCTTTTTCTCCAATGGATCCTCTCTAATAGTGCTCCTCTTGACCTTGCTTGGATAGAACCTGCTCACGATACCAAATGATAATAATGGTATAGCTTAGATACCAAATGATAGAATAGAATAAGATTGTAATGACCAAAGAGGGACGGAAGCCTCACAAATATTATTGGTCATGAAATCAGATTACATTACAATGCAGAGAGCTGTAATATTTATAGATATTAGACAACCTCATATGGATAGACATGAAACCCTAGCGAGACACCAACTATGAGATGATAAGACCCATCTCACATGCACATGTAATTACTACTAATACCAATATTGAATGTTATCAACATAACAATATTGAATGCAAGTCACTAGACTAGAGTGCACATGTTGCACATTATTAAATAAAAGACAATGCAATAAATATACCTATGCTAAATTATGCTAACATCAATTTAAGATACACCATTAAGGAACCAACCTTGATACCAGAGAATCACCTCAAAATAGGTATACCCATAGACACGAGGTGTTTCCATTGTATCTACGAAAAGAGAGATCAATTGTGCAAGCTTAGAAACCCAGCATCCATCTCTCTACTGGGGTGCAATTTCGAGAGATAACGGTTCCCCTCATCCCAATTTAAAACTCATATAACCCCGTGATAAAACCATGACCCATCGGCTAGTTTTGAATTACGTTGAAAATATTAGAGTGACTCGCCTAAAAGAAGATATTACAAACTCAACGTAACTATGTTGTTCTAAATATCCGACTTGAATTCCTTTTCTATTAATTTAACCATCACTTTTTAAGACATAGGATTTTAGGAAAGACCTTCACCTACTCTCCATATTTTGCATTAGGTCCTCGGGTGTCTCGTAATGTTTTCGACCACTCTGTCGAGTGAGTGTTGCATCTAGTGGCTCTTTGTTGGTCTTGGTTTTCACCTCTTGGTGTTTATGGAGTACCGATCTAACTCTGGGCCCTAACCTACGTACTTTTCAAGATGCACTCTCGAGATCCTCTCACCATGACTTGGGCATAGTAAAAAATAGTGGGGACCACAACAACATCTTGTTTCTAGGTTCCTTTCATCACCCCCGGGAAGGGTGGATGGGCGATCAAAAGGAGACCTCACCCCGCTACAAAAGAGAGAATCTCATGGGTCTCCCTTGTCGCCTAGAATCTCTTTTCCTCATATCCCCTTCCCCCTTGGAGAGGTGTATTTTCAGAGCCAACACCTTTTCGGCACCATTGCCATGGAATCTACACATTCCGGTACTTATTTCATTTCTTTTTCTAAGGGTTTTGAGTTATGTGTCATAATATTGAGAATTGTGCATTGATTTTTGAGATGTTGATACAATGTCATGTGATTATTTTTCTAGAGATTTTAGTGACTCCATTGTCATTTCAATTGTTATAGGTTAGTAGCTTTTCATTTTGATAAATTTTGATTGAATATGTTTCCTTTTTTAACCCTGTATTGTGGCTACCATTTATGTCATCTTGAGCTTTGTGTTTGATATGATTATATACTTGTAAAAGGTTAGTTCCTTTTGAAGCATCCCATGGGCACCTTTGAGAATAGAGAGTGCTTTTTCCTTCAAGGTGCCTTTCAGGCTAGTTTTATTCAAATCTTTAAATTCTAAGAAGATGTATGGGTACCCGGTCTAGAAAACCCATATTTCAAGAGTATAGAAATGATTATGCGAGAACAACATCTTATCCGGTTTAAAAAGACAATGCACAAATATCGGTTGGAATATGAATATGGTTTTATGAGGTTATTTGTGTAAATGGTTCAAGGAGATGTTAGGGACTAGTTTAATTCACTACCTCGAGCTCTAATTCATTCATGGGAAGAAATGGAAACCTTATTTGCTAAGCATTTTAGTGATGATCCTAATCCTTTCTTTCATGAATGTAATGAAAATTCCTATATCTAGATGAAGGAATAAGGTTCACAAGTTTCGGGAATGAACAAGACAACATGACAGACCGGTGCTAGTTATTGAGACATTGGCGGATGATTATATTAATCATGGTGATCAGATTGATTATGCTTGTGTCTAGTGTAATGAGTGCTTTATGCCCCATACTCCTTGTGCTAGAGATAATGTACTTAATTTTGGAAACAAAGGATTAAAAACTCGAGGAAAAGGACTTATTACATGGATCCTTGAAGAGATATGGCATGATGTCTTCTACCAACCTCATACTTTCCCATACAACTGGTGAGTTTTGGGATATTCTCTTTGGGGTATGTCGAGAGTTAACTAGAGATTTAGATGCATTTGTTTCAAACATAAGTGGCATTTATTTTTATTATGATAATGAATTGAATGGTTTCCGAGATACAATGGAGTTTCTCCTCGATGGAAGACATATGCATGTTTCTTGATACAATAGTAAAACATGAGAGACATCTAAGACTACCGTATGAGTTTCCAAAAGGCCATTTAAAGTGTTTGAGTGATTATAAGTTGGTTTCTCTAGACTATCCTAAGGATGTTGTCATGACCCGATTAAAAACGAGTGTCACTTACACAATAATGGTATAGTATTAGTCGGTGAAGCACATGAGGTTAGTAATTTGAACTTACGAATGAGGATACTGATAGTAAGATATTTGAAGGGTTTAGTACTATTACCCCATATGTTGGGAGAAGTGCAATAGAAACAAGTGTCTTTTCTTCAATGGAAAGTATGGAAGATGTAGACAATGATGTGTGTATTAATCATTATATTGACATACATGTTGGATTTAGAAGGAGTTGGATGGTTGGGGACTTGTCTAATTTGAAGAAGGAGAAGTTCATTGACCACCTTGGGGAACACATGTAAATCATTGATTTGATGTATTTTATGGTATGATATGGAGAGACAACTATGTATGAACAAGACATCGGAGGGAAGAGAAAACTTGTGGATATGCACTAATACTTAGGCCTTTTCCTGCTGACAATAAGGGTTTCTTAGATGATGACAATTGGTTGATGATTATTGTTTCAGTTGAAGGGATTGTGATCATTACTTTTGAAGGATGGTATGGTAACCTATGTGTGTGGATGAGACACAGGTATATTGTATGGGATCCTAGTGGAATGTGATGGATTCTTTCTAGGTCCTTGGACCCTAGTGGCTCATTTGTACAATGTATAGTTCTTTTCCTTGTTCTTCTAGTGGTTTTCAGTTGGTTTTTGTTTGTTGCTCTCTTGTTATTGATGTGCGTTTTGAAATCATTTGTTGAATCCATTTCCTAATGGATAGGTGATTTATCTTCTAATTCTAGTACTCTTTGAAAACTCGTATGGGAGTCCATCCCCAAGTAGGAGCCGATGTTGGTACCCAAATAAGTGTGCCTTGTGTTTGGCTATTTTTGGATTATTGAATGGATTTTTTTTTAAAAGGTGGATTAGTATGGGGCTCATTTTCATAAGCTGATTGGGTAATGTGAAACCGGAATCTCGGTCAAGTTTGGTAAGAATGTAGGGGTAATAAATAATCTTTTATCACCGAGCCCAGAGGCTTGATGTTTCCAAAAATGTTTAAGGGACAATCTTTCCTTGATTCTGAGATGACGCCTTTGATTGGTCATTTTGAATAAGTTGTGATTCAGGCCCGATTCACTTATGAAAATAATTGTTCTAGACTCACCTATTCATGTAAAAAATTGATAAGGGATGAATTCTTAATAGTGTACATATTATAAAGGAATTAGCGAGAATAATTATCATTTTTCCTCTTCTCACGATATATGCATTTAAACACGATATACTAAAACATGAAAGATAATTGAATTTTTTTTGAAGATGTTCTTATTTATCAAGAAGAGAAAACATATAATGCAGAGGGATGCTTGAATGAATGATAACTACATATGCAAAGAAGGAAAATTCGAGGCAAGGTTTAAAGTAAAAAAATGGGGGTTCTATTTATGGGGACCCTAACCCTTCATTATATAATATTGGTCAAACAAAATAATACAACTAAATACATATTATACATGCAGTTTTCATGATGGCAATTAATTTAGGTCTCCATCTCGATCAAGCATGTAGGGAACACCCTTTAGAAGCTAATATTTGTGCTCGATGAAGTCGTCATTAGTCTCAAAGATTGAAAAATAAATTGAATGGCCCCTGTCATGCCCTTGGAAATCCCCTTTTCAAGTAAGACGACAATGCTCATTCTCGGCCCATTTAGGATGTCCACCAACTCCCTCTTCCACTCAAGTGTGTTTTCCCATTCGGGAAAAGTGAATTCACTTCTGTAATTTGATTTGGGAGGTCGGCATCTTGTTAGGTGAGCCTCGGAAGTGGGCGTGGTTCCACCACCCGAGAAACCAAGAAGGGCACAAAACCTCTAAGAGGAAACCATTTGTAGCCCAACCACGACTTGAACTTCTTCAATAGAAGACTCCAAAGTAACTAACCACTCCTCTAATCCCCTATTATGACAACCTAACAATAGAAATTCATTGTCGTCACATGGGTGTTGAGCAGAAAACTGGAGCGTTGTCTCCGAGGAAGGGAAGGAGCATAGTAGGATCGATCATATGACAATGGGTTTCATAGACATGTGGGCAATGGTGAGACCAAGTGATTTCTTAGGTCCTAAAGAGTTGGCTGAAATTCTAGGAAAACTAGATGAAAGGGTAGGGTCTGAGAGAAAGGAAAAGAGGGACACATTTTGACTAGGAAATTTATAAAGGATAAAACCAGGGAAGGCTAATGAAGGAAATCTTGGGGATTTTCCCTGACATTAGGAATGATTAAGACTTGGTATATTAGGGCATAATTGGAACCTATAAGTTTAAGGAATCATTCTATATGGCCCATCTCCTTCCCTTGAGGATTTTCACTAAGTAAAGGTAAAGCCATTCACAAGGAATTTCAAAAGAAATTAAAGGCGGGGAAGGAGATGGTTCTGGAAAATCTACAAAGAACTTAGGACTGGATAGGTGACGAAGGAAAGGAGTTGATAGACCACTTAAATAGGCATGGCGAGTGGCATTGACATGGAAAATAAAAATCATTCCATTATTAATGCCATATCAATTTTCAATTTCTTTGTACGTTTG
This sequence comes from Taxus wallichiana var. yunnanensis, assembly GCA_018340775.1. Lineage (NCBI taxonomy): Eukaryota > Viridiplantae > Streptophyta > Pinopsida > Cupressales > Taxaceae > Taxus > Taxus wallichiana. The sequence continues at coordinate 266,522,787 of CM031237.1, forward strand.
AAATTTAATTGAAAATTTAAATTATTTTTGAGGAGCGTGTCACTGGAGAAGAATTAACTTCCTACAAAATTCGAGAATGTTTCATCAAATTAATTTTTCTAGCCACATTATGATTTTACACAACTAGAAGATTTGTAATGTTAAATGTGATATGACCTGGAAAATATCTACCTATGTCATCAAATGATGTACACATGATACAATAGCATTTGGCGCAACAGATATCCATTTGAGAATAATATTTTATGTTTTCATGGCGATGTAAAAGCGGTTGAAAAATAATGACATTTAGCCTAGATATATAAGGAATATGCTTTGATACCCTAATAAGATAAGATGATTTTAGAGGAGAGGGATTTTCTTTATAGAAAAGGAGTGGAAAATTGGCTCAGAAGGTCCCGAGAGAAAGTAAATTTTGGTGAGAGTTTTGTAATGGCATGACAAGAAATGAAATGGGAATTTGTCATGATGAAGGTTCTCTCTGTGTAAACTAGTTAGTAGGAATTTTTGTTAAGATGATTGCATATTGTACAGTCATTAACAGACTTTGAGAGCATTAATATATGTTTCCCTTGTTTTTTCTATGTTTAATGGTTGTATCTGATGAGTGTGTCTGGAATCGTGATATTTATTCTCTTTCTCTATCTCAACGTAATGTTGGGTGGGAATGATGTATGTATTGCATTAAAATTATTTATGGGTCATGATTGTACTCGGTCTTTGAAAATATCCTGCGGTCATCGAGATATCATCTAGGAAGTGTGCAAGGATCTAATGTTTTCTACGAGTACACGAGAACCTAATTTTTAGACTGTAAAAATATCCCTACGGACTAAGTAGAATTTGGGGGTATAATTGGTAATTTCTTGGGGGTCCCTTGATCTAGACCATTTGAGCATGATTTCACATATTGCAATCTTGCCTTAGGTGTACTGAGCTGGATTGTAAGGAATTTAAATATTGATTTTCCTGGAGCTTTCCCCACATGCAATTTTATTTTTGTTGGATCTATTAAATTTCTTCGCTTATATCCATGTTGAGACGTGGATAAACCATGGTCGGGCTTTGATTCCCTTATTTCTCCTTATTTTTCCTCGTGGCCCCTCTCCCTTTCTTTTCTTTTCCACTCTTTAGAATTTCCCTTCATCCCCATTTAAAACTCATGTAACCCCGTAATAAATCCATGACCCATCTACTAGGTTTTAGATTACATTGAAAATACCAAAGTGACCTACCTAAAAGAACACGTTACAAACACAACGTAACTACATTGTTCTAAGCATTGAATCGAAGTCCTTTGCTATTAATTTAACCATTGATTTTTGGGACATAGGATTTTAGGCTGGAACTTCACCTATTCTCCATAGTCGCATCACGCCCTCGAGTGTCTACAATACTTTATGACCACTCCATCGAGTGAGTGTTGCATCTAGTGGTTGCACCTGACCCCAATTTTATCCTCTTGGTGTTTTTTGAGTACCCATTTGACTCTACACCACAACCTCTGTACTAACCTGACCCCACTCTCGGGTCCTCTAACCCTAACTTGGGTTCAATCAAAATCAGCGGGGACCACAACCCACACCCTTTTTCAAGGTTCCTCCCATCATTCCCCCGTGAAGGGTGGGAAGGTGACTAGACGGAGACCTCACCCCTAGCTACAAAATGACGAATACCGTTGGTCTCCCCTCATCTCTCGGCCTCTCCCTTCCTTGAGCACCCTTCCCACCCGGGGTGTGTTTTGGGAGCCAACACCAAACATATTTCAACTCATGTCCTATTTTACGGATAGGAAATTTCTTCTTTTGCTTGTCCCTTGTTTATGTTGTTTTTGGGATTTTGAGAAGAGTTTGATTTTCCTTTTCCTTTCTAATGAGAGGATAGTTCCTTCTCTTCTTCATCATCTTTTTATACATTACTTATTCTTTTTGTAGTAGATTCACTAACTTGTCAAAAGTAAATATTTGATTTGTGAGTTGAGTGTCGTCACGAAATGTGGTAAGAAGAAGGAGAAAGTACTCTCAAAAAAATTGTCACTAGATTTTTATTAGTAACATTCTCTCCTCGGACTAGAACTAAAGCCCTAAATTTTGTAAGTCTCCTCAAGAAAGCTTCTACTTTATCATTCAATTTCAATTTAAGTGTATGTAACTAACTCTATAAATTCAATATTATGTTCTTATTTCTAGCCTCGTACACAGTGCTTAACCTATCCCACGCTTATTTTCCTTTTTGGCATCTCAAATGTGGAGTTGCATGTCGTCAAACATTGTGAAAAATATTATGACTTTGTCCTTCTTATTGGCCTAGTCAAATTGTTTTGTTGGGCTGCATTAACTAGTGATCTAGTTCGTAACAATTCACAATAGGCCAAATCTCTTCAAACTCAAGTTTTGTTTTGATCTTAGTATTTCATGCAGCATAATTATCTCCTCTTAGGAATTGCAAGTTTGAAAGAAAATCTTAAGGGCATTAGTGCCCATTTTTTGAATAAACTAAAAAGGTTAAGGCTCTTATAACTCTAGGTATAAGGTTTCCCAATATATATACCATCATTCGATATATTGAAGTTTTATATATATGTTCCCTTCACATATACCCGTCATTACGTGGAAGAATATATCCTTTTCGATATAACCAAGTGGTACGTGAAAGAGGCGTTAATGTACGTGATCGAATTCGATGCATGGTACCAAGATGATACCGAAAGGGATCCATGCAATTATTGACACTAGTTCATAGAAAGATCTGCATATGCATGCATAAATTCACTATATACTCAAAAAAATTTAAGTGTCCAAATTTATTTCGTACAATCGTTTATAGACGGATGGGAGGGCTCAAATTTTGTGCATTGTGTCCTTATTTCTCCCCATCAATTTATAGGGACAATTCCTAGATGATGTTGTTTGCTATATTATGTGTTAAGTGCAGTAATAGTCGTAACAAATTTACTTATATGCGCTTCCCAAAGCCATTGTATATACCGAATGTTGTGAAAGAGCTCCAAAGATCTCATTAGTGTTACAAAACCAAATTTCAATGTTTTTGTTTTCAAGTCTCTGCCATTGTTTTTCAGCTACAATGTTTTTAGTTGAATATAAAAACCTGAAAATTAGTAAAATCCATTCAAATATACACTGAAAATATATGATTAATTCAAAATATGCAAAAAAATTGAATGGAAGGTAAAATTATTTTCTTTTGCGAGGACTTGGTGGCCTTTGGAGCTCAAAATGGATCTTAGTGTGAAAAATCGTAAAAAACAACTGAACATTTCAGTTTTAGATACCTCTCCCTTTACAAAAGTTACTCAACATGATTTTTAAGTAAAGTGGGAATTTTTTTCCCCAAAAATAGGGTTTTCTTCACTAAATTTATTAGGGGTTTTAGTTGTGACTAAGTAGTTTAGCAAGGTTTAAGACCGTTAAATTTTGGCAATTCACTAAAAATACTTCAAGTTTAAAATTTTATATAAAAGGTTGTTTCATGGGGGCTAGGGGTCAAACTCTAGACCTTCCCAATCAACTACCTATAAACAACTCACTATCCTCAAATGCACTCAATGCACATGTATTACAATTTGAAGGTTATTTTATTTAAACCAAAGTGTAAAAGGACTAACCTTTTGAAATTGGTGTGGCAGGATCTCGAGTGATGCACGTGGTAAAGTGTTGTGGTGTTGGTGGTTTAGGTCTTGTTGATAAATCAGATCTTGATGCCTTTTAGCTTTTGCTTTGAACATTTTTATTTTTGTTTGGCCTCTCGCCTATTTTGTGTTCTTTATCCCTTCAAAGATTTGCTCGGTTGTTTGATTTTACTCGTCACTTTTTTATTTTGTAGGGTTTTTCCTCCGTGGACACAGATTTGTAACTTACTACCAAGTAGTAATGGCTCGGCATCTCGGTAGGTCAATGGTTTATTTCTCGCAGAGTTTAGGCTTATGCCTCGATGACTCGTGCTTTGTTAGGGATTAGCTCGCGAGAGGAGGGTCTTGCTAGTTGTGGATCCACACTTGTCAAAAACTAATCAATAGATCGTGACTCAAATTGATAGTTAGAACGACCCCAAATTTGAATAACCCGGTTTATGTGACTCAATCGATAGTTAAAACATGACTTGGCTTACGTTTTTTTTGCTCAAAGGCTCACTATGAAACAGGGTCAACTCGGGCGTATCCGACTCACAAATTGTCAATGCTTTGCAGACAACCCAACCCACTAAAGAAAGGAAAGTGGGTTTAAAACTTTTCCCTCCAGGCTTGCCCGGATGCTCAATCCAATGCTAGGATAAACTCGTCAAATTCACAACTTGGTGGGGAAGAATCCTCTAGATCTAGAATTCTACTAACTATAATGGATACTAAACATGCCTTTAATTTAGAGGAAATACCTAATGGGGAAAAATAATTTTTTTATTATTTTTCTTATCTGATTTTTTTAATCGAATATGATTTTCTTCAACCAAATTTTGCAGCAGTTAAAGAATTTTCCTCGGTACAAGAGGCACTAGTGCAAAAAAATTGGTTTTCAAATATTTGGAGATTAAACTTGAGGTTGTGGGGATGTAGGGTCACTCTGGGAAGCTTTTGCAGGGCAACATAAGCTCTCATGGAACGTATATTTTTGTCCAAAAATTTTCAACCTTGTAACCTCTCTTCAACCCAATTTTCCTACACATGCTCTTCTAACCTGCTCTAAAAAAAAATCTAGAAGAGGGATGGAAGCCTCACAAATATAATTGATATTTAATCAACCAAATTACAGTAGTGATGGTTGTAATGTTTATAGATATTACACAACAGAGTACAAACAAATAAGAAGTTGTACATGTGCCAAAAAATACATACAAGATGTAAACTATTACATGAATAAAAACCAAAAATTGTTATAAAACCATACGAGAGAAAAATAAATATTATGCTTGTAATAAAAAAACCATATAACTATGTAACCAATAATTAGCTAACTATAATAAATGTAAAATTACCTATAGTAAAACATGTTTTACATAATAGTTGAGGCCTAATGAAGGCACCCACAAATATTATTGTATTGAGCTTTCTCAAAGGAGGTTTCCACCTCGAAGTGGCTTGCAATCTAAAGGTTATTTGAGTTGTTTCCCAACGTTTATTTCATTTTTAATTTAGTTTTTGTAGTTCGTAAATATATACTTGAGAAGGATCATATTAATTGGTATCAAAGCATTTTCTTGGCCTTGCAAGTAGATTTTGGAGAAAAAAATTTAATTTGTGGCTTTCTAAGAGCTATTCCATTTATGGAAATGTTTTTCTTACATCTCTTTTATACATATTAATTACCGGTTCGGATAAGGGTAAATACCCATCAATATGTGGGAAGTAATGGGAATAAGCCCTAAAACTCATTGTGAGGAGTACCATAGAACCCCAAGTAGTTTTCCCATTAATAGGAACTTCAAACAAAAAGGGAAACAAACCATTCCAATTGACTAGTTTCCACCCATGAGGTAAACCAAGAATTTTGATGGTAACGACCCCATCCGAATAGATTAAGGGGTAAGTCCGTGAACATAAATTTTGTGGTGAACAGTACTCTTTGAGACAACATTGGTGCCCAAAGAGAATCCATAAAACCCTTAGGAAACCTAACCCACTTCGAGCCATATCTAACATAACAATTCAACGGGAAAACAACAAAGAGGTCACGATTGTGAAAACTTGGTACTTGTACACTTACAAAAAGGTTGTTGGCATAAACAACAAAGTGAAAATCAGTTTTCAAAAAAGGAAAATAATATATTTTTCATATATTTCCTTTTATAGTTTCTTTGACTCTCAATATTTTATCAACACCTAAAATTCCATTATGCAAATTTTTCTCCTTGAGGGTCCACAACCAAATTCCAATTTTGTTAGTCACAAATCTCAATTTTTTTATTTTTTAGAGTTTTTTCCATAACTTATTTATTTTTTCCCAATTGCTTTGAAATTTTCCCATAGTGTAACTCTCCATTTTCTACTCCTATGTACCTCTCGAAATAATTCCTTGTTTTTCCAGTACGGTTCTAAAATTTCCCTTACAATTCCTCAATCCTAACTAGAAGGTGCTAACATACTAGTCAAATTACATTTACCCATTTCAATTGAGCTCATAATAATTTTTTCCCTTACTAACTGTGTCTTAGACCAGGTTTTTGTATCCCTTGAAAAAAACTAGTTATGGTATTCTGTGCAAACAAAAAGATCATGGAAAAAGAAATCACAACATTGAATTCCTAGGTCATGGAGTTAACTGATATGATGTGTGGACTAAACCAATAGAATATCCTTTTTCTCAACTAATTTCAAAAAGGGTTTTCTTTAGAGAGTAAGTTCTCTTCTCCTAACACATCTTGTCGGTGCAAGCTAGAATTTCCAAGGTTCAATGGTACAAATCCTAGACAATGGATATATTGAGCCAAGCATCCTTCAATCTTCACAATACCTACTCTATAATCTATGTCCCAATTTCTTCCTTTCTCTTGGAATAAGAAGCACTTCAATAATACCATTGGTATCTCAAATTGAATGATGAAAAAATTAGAAAAATTTTACATCCTTACTTCAAGGTAGGTATTGTCCCTTGGTATTTGAGGACTTTACAGGGAGCTCTCACCAAATGTTTCAAGATAGGTATTGTTCTTGATTAATGATTGAATTTGAGAAAATGGATAATCACATGGAAGGGTTGTTAGACGAATTATTCAAGATTTTTTTTGTTAATGGCCTCAAATAACCACTCCTCTTGGAGGTGAATTTTTTTTACCCCAACAACATGATGGATTCCTTGATCCTGTCTAAATTAGCAAAATATATATCAACACAATGTTAACCTCCCACTTTCTCACTTGCAAAGAACTTAGTGAGCTAGCGACCAACCAAAACTACCCCGATCAAGCACCTTACTAAGGTAGAGATGTGGAATCGTAATGAGAAAGAATTATGTTATAATTGTTATGAAAAATGAGTTAAGGGTCATACGTTCATCACACAAAATCTCTACTTTATATATGTGGAATCACCGCAGAGAAGGACATTGAGGTTGATCTCCAAGAACTCTAAGACGCTCAAGAGGAAGAAATTGCTTGGGTAAGTGCACCAAGCTGGGGGGCCAAAAGGGGGTCTTAAGTGGACGCATTTTTTTGAAAAAAATACTTCAACTTGTACGAGTTTTTTGAAATAGTTACACTCAAAATTAGAAGATGTTGTATAAACATGAATTGTAGCATTTTGAGTCTAGTTTCTAAGCTACTAAATTTTATTGAAAATAGATAAGTTTAAGTGGGTAAAATAACTAAAGTAATAATAGGTGCTTCTAGTTTTTTTTTTTAAAAACATAATAGAGTGAATTTCATGCCCCTACTATTGTTTGAGCACCATTTAACATTTTTGAAAACCCTTTTTTACAATGATAGCTAGGAGCATCTAGTTTGTGTTAGATTTTTTTAGTGAGTATTTATTTTTTTATGATTTTTCTAGTATAGAAATTTAAAGTTTTGAAACATAACGTAAGCTTCAACCGTGCCCCCTAACTACCTCAAAAATATCAAAAATTATATTTTTTAAATGTATAGAATTAGGCCTAGTTTGTGCTAGTATAATTTTTTTCAATTTTGATGAGCCAAAAAAAAGATACACGATGAAAGATAGGCATATTTAAACTTCAAAAATAGCTATAAAAAGACATAGTTAGAAAATAAATAATATGGAAACCTTATATTAGTCAGAAAATTTGAAAAATTATATTTTTAGAAAGAAGAAACTTTCCTCTACATCGTGGTATAATTTTTTTTAAATGAATCGATCGTTTTATGTTGATTTATCATGGTGGAAATGGAATTTTTGCATTTTCCTACAAAAACACGTTGTTTGTTGTGTTTGTACAAGTCCATGCCTCAGGCTTGGGGATCAAATTGGATCCAAGCCTTGAGGCATGGCTTGGAAAAAGTGAAAACATAAAACGCATATGTGTTCTATATAGTATGAACATTATATGTGCTTCTAGCATGCTTTTGTTTACAAAAATAAATGTTTAATTTTTTCATTTATTATTATTTATATTTTATTATTTCTTATACATATAAGAAATTAGGGCCACTCTGCACCTTATGGAACTAGTCTCATAGCTCCATTAGTCATGATTTAGGAGATAGTTTTTATAGTATAATTTAGTCGAGTACATAGGTAATTTTTCGAGATTTCAACATTATGCCTAAAGGTTTTAACATTTAAATTCTACTATTGAAACCCTAAACCTTAAACCCTAAACATGAGGCCCTAAACCCTAAACCATCATCCTTGAACCCTAAACCCTAATCCCTAATCCCTAAACCCTAAACATTAAACATTTAACCCTTACCCGTGAGCCCTAAACCCTAAACCTTGAAGCATGAACTCTAAATGATAAATCTTAAACCCTAAAAACTAAATCATAAACCCTAAACCCCAACCCCTAAACCCTAAACCCTAAAAATGAATCCTAAACCTTAAAGCCTAAGCCCTAAACCCTAAACTTTACAACCTAAACCCTTAACCCTCAACCATTAACCCTAAGAACTAAACCCTAAACTATAAACCCTAAATCCTAAAACCAAAATAAAAAAATCTCAACCCTGAACACTAAATCCTAAACCCTAAACCCTAAAACCTAAACCCTGATCCTTAAGCCCTAAGCACTAAATCCAGATCTCGAGTTCTAGCCCCTAAACCTTAAAAATGTAACTCTAAACCCCAAACCTTGAGCTATAAACCCTAAACCCTAAACTCTAAACTTTAAACCCTAAGCCCTAAACTCTAAATCTAGATCCCTAAGCTATAACATGTAAACCATAAACCCATAACTCGAACACTTAAGCTCGAACCCTAAGCTCTAAACCATAAACCCTAAAACCAAAGCCTTGAATCATATACCTTCATCCATGAGCTCTAAACCATGTACCATAAGCCCTAAACCCTAAACCATAAACCCTAAACCATAAAACCTAAACCCTAAACCTTAAACCATAAATGCTATATTCTAAACCATAAACCATGAACCATGAACTATGAGCCTTAAATGTTATACCCTAAACCCTAATTCCTTAACCTTAAACCCTAAATCTTGATCCCTAAACACTAAACCCTAAAATCTATGACCTACACCCTTAACCTCAACCATTAGCCCTTAGACCTAAAACCTAAACTCTAAACCCTAAACCCTAAAAATAAAATAATAAACCCTAAACCCTAAACACTAAATCCTAAACCCTAAACCCTAAACCCTAAACCTTGAACCATGAGCCCTGAACCCTAAACCCTAAACACTAAATCCAGAGCCCTAATCTCTAACCTCTAAACCTCATATATTTCCAATAGGTCTTATGAGTGAGTTCATCTTTTTAAATAACAATATTAATACCTTATTTCCTATTCGTGTGCCTAGAACCATCATTTATTTTTCTTTTACAATTACCTTTTTATGATGTGGGACAAGAAACTAAATGAATATGATATCTACCTTCGCCTTGTAATTCATATTACACATCTCTGACAAACTTGTTTCTCCCCACATATAATTACATTCTTGAATGTAAATTTTTTTACACTCTGAAACAAATTTCACATTTCTCATATTTCCATGTATGGTATTATGTGAGCCCGGATGACCCATTGGAAGCTAGAAAAAATAACCATCACAACACAAAAATTAATATTGAAAAGGAAATGGAAGAAACACAAATAGTATGCCAACGCAGAGTTATAGGATCATAACCGAATTACTCGCACTATCCTCTCCTCTGGAGAAAGAGAAAGCTATTATATTACTAGAATGAATAGTAAATTTGACAAAACTTCTTGAAGTGTTCAAAATAATCTTAGAATGGGAATGGATAATAACACAAAGGAGTTATCAATCTCCTAGTAAATATTTCTTGTTTAGTTCTAAATAGGAGTCAAATGGCCTATGACTTAGTGACCTTCCATTCATTGATAATTCCTTCTATGATAAACCCATGGATGCTTTCAAAAGTGCCTTAAAAAAGATAGGGGTAGTCATTAATCCTAGTGAAGGGTGTTCTGTGATTTCCAAACAAATTGAAATTCATAAATATTTAGAGGTCATAACATGAATTTACAAATATCTTTATCTTTATAAATGGAATCCAAGTAAGGTGTCTCTCTTTATACCCAAGGATCTAGGACTACTGGGGTTTGTGGAAGGATTGGACATTTAGTTATCATTGAGTGTCGAATCACAATGTCATTGCATACGGAGAAACATTTTCAAACCTTGGAGTAATGCATATTGGAAAATAAATTTGAACCTTAGAAATCCTCTCAAATTACCAACTTACACAAGCACTGGACATATCAAGCTTTATTCTTCAAATGAAACCTTCATTCACGACAGAACTTACAACTGAAATAATTATTCAAAAGAGCATCAAAAACATTTCTTTATACCAAATTGTTCTTGGATATCTAACATTTCCCTCCTTTAAAATATCAACAGATGAAAGACACCAAATTGTGATTACTCTCTTTAAATGTTCTTCCTAGGAAGCAGATGAACCCTTTTCAGTTGAATACTCTATGTTAATACTAATAAGAATGGGTAAGACACAAAACATTATAGTGAGTGAAATAGTTCCCATGTGATGGGAAAAATAAGATAGATGTATTGGGTAACATTTATTTGTACCAAATTTTTCTTAGATATCTAACATTTCCCTCCTTCAAAATATCAGTAGATGAAAGACATCAAATTGTGATGAATCCCTTTGAATGTTCTACCTACAAAGTAGATGAACCATTTTTAGTTGAATACTCTTTGTCAATAATTCTAAAAATTGCTGATACATAGAACATTATAGTGAATGAATGGGTGAGCCTAAACCGTAAGCCATAAAACTTGGGCCCTAAACCCTAAAACCTGATCCTTAAACCCTAAACCTTGAACCCTGACCTTTAAACCTTAAACCCCGATCCATAAATCCTAAACCCTAAACCTTGAATGTTAAACCCTAAACCCTAAGCCGAGAAACCATGAGCCCTAAACCATAAGCCCTAAATCCTAAACCCTCAAGCCTCAACCCTAAACCCTAAAACCTAAACCATAATCCTTAAATCTTGAGCCCTAAGCCCTAAGCCTAAGCTAAAACCCTAAACATTGAACCCGAAACATGAAACCTCAACCCTAAACCCTAAACCCTGATCCCTAAACCCTAAACCCTAAACCCATAACCCTCAAACCTCAACCCTCAACCCTAAACCCTGATCCCTAAACCCTAAACCCTAAACCCATAACCTCAAACCTCAACCTCAACCCTAAACCCCGATCCCTAAACCCGAACCTTGAGCCTTAAACCCTAAACCCTAAATCCTAAACCCTAAACCCTTAACCCTAATCCATTAACCCTAAACTCTAAAACCTAAACCATAAACCCTAAACTGTGAACCCTAAATGATAAGCTCTAAACCATAAACCCTAAAACCTAAAATATGAACAATGAGCCCTAAACACTAAACCCTAAACCTTGAACCCTAAAACCTTAGTCATAAACCCCGAACCCTGAGCCCTAAACCCTAAACCCTAAATCATAAACCCTGACCCAAAGGAAAGTCCTAATAAGATCATTCAATGTGTTTCATTGTGTAGGGAATAGTGTCTAAGATGATTTATCAACTCATTTAGATTTGATGAGAGATTACTTCCTTTGAAGGCCTAAAAAGGCCATTTTTGGTCATTTTGTAGATAATTGAACACTCTTCAGAACAAGCTAAAATGAGTTAGTAATGTCATTGAGGTATCAAGGACCATCATGTGTGAAGTATTAAGGCATCATTTGTCTCCATGAGAGACATATGAGAAAAAAAAATGTATGAGAATTGTGAATTTGATTCCATGAAAGAATAATTTAAGAGCTAGGAAAGGTGAGGGGATGATAATCTTTATATAGAGCACCACATTTCTAAGAATGAGAAATCATCGAGTTTACTTGATGCAATTCACTTAGTACTATTCATAAAAATTCATTCAACTCCTAGTAGTGTGATCAAACATTAAGGAGGAGGCACATTACAATCACCTCATTTTGGCCATAGGACAGAATCCCATTCATGGAGCAATCCTCTATCTACAAAGTGAGGATCTCATTTTAGTAAGAAGTAGACAAGAATCATAGAGTTGATTCATGGTCACTAAAGTGAATTATGGACCAAATTTAAAACTTGGTACCAATTCAAGTAGTGGTAGGGCCAAAATTCAATTTAAAAGGTAAAAAAACCTACAAAACGAGTATCTGCTTTCCCAAAATAAATATTGACTACAATATATATGCCCTGAAATTTTATATCCTTTGCTATAATCCTGAAAAATGAGTTAAGTCTTCGACTAGATTAGATTTTGAAAAACTTTCTTCTAGATTATAACTTTTGGAGCTACGAGACCACTTTCATCAAAGTGCAGAGTGAACCTAATTTCTTTTATTTACTAAAATAAATTTGAAGTATAAGAAATAATAAAAGTATAAAGAAATAATAAAATAAATCTTCCATAGTCATATATATAGTCCATACTATACAAAACATGTACGCATTATAACGCGTAAGCATTTTTCCATAACTAAAATGTGTACGCATTTTAGGCTCAGTAATTACCAGCCCAAGAAAAATAAAACATGATCGCATTATGGAAAAATGTGTACGTGTTTCAATTTTTTTGGGTTTTTGTCCCATTTTTGGCCCTCCAACTTGGTGCACTTACCCACCTCAAAGGAATCAATGCGTAACTAGATTAAAACCGATTTCTCTCTACAAGAATAACAAGTGATACCACCCTCAAACCATGAAGTTCAAGGGGTTCCCTAAAAATATTTCTCACAATCCTCATCGACTTTAGTAACACAAACAATTTCATCAATCCCCACATTGCTAAGAAGGTAGAATGCTTTGTACACTCTTGTTCTAGATTTGAACTCATGATCGCTAATTGGGAACATTTCCATGTAAAGGGAAGTGGAAATTTGAAAGTATGTATTGTGATAGGTGATTACACTCTCCAATTAGATATTTTTTCCTACCCTTAGGAGGATGTGGTGTGGTTTTAGGTTCACAATGGCTTCGTACATTGGGATAGATTATATGGGACTTCTCTTAGCTTTAAATGTCATTTTTGTGCCCTCGTCCATCTATATACAACTTCTATAGTTGCAAAATTTTTCTTGGATAATATCTTCTACCTTCATCGCATCCCTTCTTAAAACATCTTCGATCATGAAAAAACTTTCAAAGCAGCCATTTTTGGAAAGAGCTATTATGATGCAAAGACACAAAAATGAACATAATCTCACAGGTATCACTAAAAAGTAGATGGCAGAAAATTTTCAACAAATTCTTGGAAACATTCCTTCATTACTTTGCTTTGGAATAGGACCACTAGGTAAAGTGTCTCCCCCAACATAATTTTGGGGTATAATACATTGCACCACATTTCTACTAAAATAGCTCCATATGATTTAGTTTATGATCAAGTTCTTGAACGCTTCTCTCGTATATCCTTGGTAGTCCATCACCAGGTGGTCACCACTACTCTCCAAAGTGGGATCATATTCTCATCACCCTATGAGTTAATCACCATATGGCACAAAATTGAATGAATCAGCAGCAGGATGACCATCACTACTCCGATCACACTTTCAAACTAGGTGATATGGTTTTATTCATCTACAACCATATAAGAAATCATAATTGAAATTAACATGGCATCGCAAGCTTGCTCCAAAGTTTTATGGGACATATAAGGTTATCTTGAATATTGGATATGTTACTTACAATTTGGAGCTTCCACCCCGCTCTTGAGTTCACCCATTCTTTCATGTCTCATGTTTGAAGAAAGTTCTTGGAACCAACATCGAGTACAAATAGTTTTACCATAACTTAATAATGAAGGATCCATCATTCTCAAAATTTAAGAAATATTAGATAGGCTTACCCACCCATTTCACTCCCACTCAATCACATAAGTCTTGATCCAAAGTAGAACAACATGCAACCAAAAGATGCAACATGGGAACCACTCTTCTAGATTCAACAATAATTCCCACATCTGAAGCTTTGAGGACAAATATTTTTCTAAGAGGGATGGGATATTAGGAATTCGTGGCATGTACCTTTCTCTTTGCATTATAAGTGTATTATTCATTCGTATGCATATGCTTTATAAGTCGTCCCTTGATCATATTTGAATTATCTCACATACATGGGAAATAGTAGTTATTAGAATAGGCTTAGTATATAAGTAAGTTTTGAGTCCTAATGAAGGCATCTACAAATATTATTGTATTGAGCTTGTTAAAAGGAGGTTTCCCCTCTAAGTGGTGTGTGATATAAAGGCTATTTGAGTTATTTATAAAATTTTATTTCAATGTTCATTTATTTCGTAGTTCGTAAATATATGCAAAAGAATCCTCTTAAAGTTTGGAGTCATGATTCCTCAAGAGTGACATATAAGAGAAGATCTAGATTATGAGGGTTGGCAATGATGTATGCATTTAGATTATTTTAATTTTTAGTAATAAATATATCAAGAGGGGATCCTCAACCATGATGAAAATTTTCTAGATAACCTAAAATAAGATACCTCGATGCACAATATACAACATCAAGTTCACGAGAATGATTTAACCTACATGGTTTATTCTCTAGAGGGTAATAACTAATGGTAGATTATTCTAATCAATTAGTTTCCAAGGATAATTGCAGCAATATTAGAAATAATCATTGAAAAAATTTAAATAATGATAGAAAATGCAACAAAGTACTATAAATGCGAAGGAGAAAAATACTTATTTTATATTTCGAGTCTTGTGCTAATCTAAGCTGACCTAATGACTAGAGAAGGTTGGAAACGATATGATAGAGCCTTGCCACTGAAACACTGATCTAAACATCTTCATCAACTAAATTGTATGGTACAACATAAGTATGGCCATAGGAATTTGTACCATTCATTCTAGTAACAACATTAGAATGGCCGTTTTGTATGCTTTTTTCCTTATTTACTTTCACCCTTTGCAACTTCGTATTCTTATTCGTTGTTTCCAATTCTTCTCTTATCTAGAATTTCGACCTCTACTACTTTACAATGCTCATTGTGCAAATAATTCAATCTTCAAAGCCTTAAATGGTGAGAGATTTCTACAAAAAAATTAGATGGGTTGTCGATACCCTATGCACTACTGATGTCACCACTACTTAGATGAGGTCTCAAGCCACACACCATTCTCACCTCCTAAGTATGTGATATCTAAAATACATGCAACCTAATTGATAACCATGACCTTGTAACAATGGAATTATATTCGATACTTTCCTAGCTTGAATTGACCTCGGGAATGTACCTTTATACTTACAAATGTAATTGAGTGACTTCCTAGAATGTGTATGTAAAGTATGTAGAGCTTAAAGGATCCTTAGAGTAGCTTTCCTTGTGATTTTGTTAGTGTTTTCTCATTAGGATCTTAGATTCCAAGTAGAATGAATTCCATCATTAATGGGAGATGAACGAGTTGCCTATATATGTGTTTTAGATGTGAAAAAAATAAATAAGGTGACTAGGAGAGTACTCAAAGGATTCAAATAATTAAAAGTGACATTAGAAGAAGAGGGACAAAAATAACCAAGTTGGCCCAAAGGAATGATCATTATGGCCCTCCCTATTTGTTATAGTCCTAGATGTATGTGCAAGTGATCTAAAAGTTTTAATTTTGATATACAATGGTATCCATGATTTGATGGGTTAATATAATCATTATGTGAATAAATAGGTTGTGTGTGCAAGAAAGAATGAGTGACATATAGCTATGGATGACATGTTGACCAAATTGAGCAAGTATGTACAGACTAGTGCAAGAGTTTAGTACAATTTTATGTTATTACAAGAATGAATTACCAAAATGAGTGTCTAAATCTCCAATCTCGATCTCCCATCTCTCTCACTTCCTTTCCCTCTCATTCACTCTCCTTATCTCCATTCCTCTCCCCTATAACTATCTCCCTATTTTCTATTCCTAATCCTTCTTCCACACTTTCACCCTCCCCTCCCATACCTTCCCTCTCTTTCTCCCTCTCCTCCCTCAATATATTATTCTCTTTATCTATCTTTATACTTCTTCATCCCGCTCCCACTCTCCTTATACCTCCTTCTCGCTCCTTCCCTCTCTCCCTCTCCTTATATTTTCCCTACCCCTCTTACTCTAACTTTTCTCTGCCCTATGTCTATCCCACTACCCTCCCTCTCTCATACTCTACCTCTCACTCCATGCCTTCCCAAAATCTCTCTCTTTCACCCCCTCTACCTCACTCCCCCTCCTTCAAATACCTCTCCCACTAGCCCTCTATTCTTTATCCTCTCTCCCATTATCTCCTCCTCAATTTACCTCTTGCACATCATCCCCACCTCTCATTCTCTCCCTCACAAAATATCCCTTTCCTCTTGTACCTCCCCTTCCCTAACAACTCATTCCTTGTACTCCCTCTCCCTCCACCCCCTCTCTATCCCACTCCCACTCCGCCTCTTTACACCTCTCTCCCACTCCACCTCTCTACCCCCTCCCCCCTCTCTTGTTGGACCTTTGTCATGAGTCATATGTGTTGTCATTGATATCAAGCTAAATTAGTTGATATTAAGTTACATTGATGGAAAAATTAGAAAATTTGGTAAAGATATAAATCTAAAAAGAAGAAGGTTGATTGATAGTGTTAGCTCTCAAAGCCTTCAAGATGATAAAGAAAATTTTCTAAGGAACTTATTCAATGTTTTTGCAAGCCGTGAAAAAAATGAGATATTCGTTAGAGCTTAGAGACAACCTCTTAAGTCCGCACAAAGCCGCATAACACTAGAGGAAGCCTTGGAAGGCAAGAAGTTTCCATGCATGAAAGGATGAAGTCACAAAGCTTCATGGAATCAAAGGCTAAATCACAAGTATGATAAATGAAGCCGTGAATGTAAATGAATAACCATGAAGGTAAAAGAAAACCGCGTAATAAGGTAGTTAGAATCAAAAGTCGCCGATATAGAGAAAATTCTCAAAGAACTCTAGAAAGCGTGGAAGACTACAAAGGCCTCAAGTAGAAGAGATAGAGTTGCAGAAGAGGAATAAAGAAGCGGAAAGGAGAAATACATGGAGGATAGCCGCGAGACATTGGGAAAGTTGAGAGAAGCAAAAAGAAGAGCCCCAGAGATAACTATAAGGCTGAAAAATGAGGAGATTAGCTTCCAACTAAAGAAAAGAGCCACAAGACAAAGGAGAAATTCAGGGAGACCCAAGGAAATCCACAAAATGAGAGAATATGAGCTAGACAATGGCATAAGGAAATTAAATTGAGTTAAACTTGAATAAGAGAGAGTTGGTTTTCTAAAATCGATGGTGATTCGATTATCGGTGATTGTGGGTAGATGCATGACTTGAACTTCACAAAGAACAAAGAAATCTACTTTTCCAACAACCATCATTTAATGCTTATTGAATTTTTGAAAATGCAGTTACATTCTTCATGATATCTTGAGTTTCAAGGTGAAATAAAATATGGAGAAGCAAATGGCTTGCTCATCTCTGTCACATTACAAATTATAAAAAGAGGGAAAATCTATTTTTGAAATGGCTAATAAATAGCTTTAGCAAGTGCATGGAAAATAGTGTAATTAAGTCAAATCATCGAAGGAACAAGATCTCGGAGTCGATGTATGAATTTAATGAGCTGAACTCTTATGAAACCAAGTAGGAAGGTGCAGAACACGTATTTTAAAGTGAAATAATGGGTTGATTGTGAATATAGTTTCAAATTACAACTATTTTGGAAGTTTCTCAAGAAAGAAAAGAAATATGCAAGCTAAGGAAGAGGTGCACAAGAAAGAAGATGACACAACCAAGCTAAGAAAGAGATACGAGAAGAAAAGAGAGAGGAAAGAGGAGAGCATATTGATGATGTATTGATATGGAAAATGATAAGAGAAATAAGGAGAAATATTGATTGAACAGGGGATATGATCGGATGAGAAGAAGAGTGTGAAATAACATAGTCTAAGCCAGAAAGTGATCATAATTTATTGTAATAGTAATTATTATAACTAGATGATCAAAACATGTATAAAAAACAAGTCTAATTTGTAGCTTAGCACATTCAAGGATTTATAGCTTCCTTGTAGGTGGGTTCCTACAAAAGAAATCTCTTGTGATGTGTAATATTCACTAGAGTCCTTTTTGTGTGTAATATAAAAAGAGGTATAGGGGTTGCTTTGCTCCTTGTGAGGTTGGGGCTTCACTAAAAATATCATAAGATGTATTATATTCTTACAAGTATTTAATTTGTAATATAAGAAATGGTTTTGGTGGGTTTTTCTCCTAAAAGGGTTTCCCAAGGTAAATATTTGTGTTTTGTGCTATTTTGCATCATATATATTTAAATGTCTACTCATAGTTTAAAGTCACACATCATTAAAGGGTTGTAAAATTGGAATCAAATTAATTTTTTTAATTAGAATTGATTCACCCCCTCTCTCAGTGCTTGTGATCTCTAACAACCTGGTATCGGAGCGATGTCCTTATAGTATAAGCATAACATCTTCAAGGAGATCCTCTTATCACAAGCACGACAGAAAATCAAAGCGTAAGGAAATTTATCACTATCAAGATCACCTCTCTTCATTGGAAAAAATTATCCATTCTAGAGAATAAGGATAAAGACATATTTTATTTCACTTGGTTTTGATATCTGGGAATGCATTGAGAAATGATACACTCTTCTTGCCACACACATTACTTCTTCTATAGATAATGTAGAATATGAATGCAACTCAAGAGAAATGATTTTCATTCTATGTGTCCTGGTAGATTTTTTTGTCAAAGTGATGCACTACACAACAACAAAGGGGATATGGACCAAACTACAAAATATATATGATGGAGATGAAAAATTCAAGATAGAAAAGTTTCAGACCTACAGAGATCATTTTGAGAATCTGAAAATGAAATATGATGAGTGTATAGTGGCCTATATGCAGAGAATAGATGAAGTTATTAATATTATCATAAGTCTACAAGAGACACTAGAAGATTCGGTGTTAGTCCAAAATATGTTGAGATTCCTAACCATCAAGTATGATGTGAAGTTTTCATTTATGGAGGAACCCAAAGATATGAAGACTCTCTCAATGGATGAATTATATATCACTCTTTTTAGCATATGAGATGAGGACTATTGGATCCAAAACTACCAAGAAAGAAGTAGCATTCAAGGTCAAGAAAGAAACTTAGTCCATGCAAGAAGAAGAATAAGAATCAACTTCAAGAGATGAGTTGGATGATGATAATATTGATGTAATGTTTTTAGAAGTCGAAAAAGAGGCTCAGCTAAGTATAAGGGAAAAATTCCCTTCAAATGTTTTGCTTGTGGACAAGTAGGTCACTTTTTTTGTAAGTGTCGAAACAAGAATAGAGATAATCATTCGAGCATGAACATAAAAATAATAAACAAACTAAAAGATAAACAAATTCTAAAAAGAAAAATAACAAGAAGATATTATTCAAAAACAAAAGACATTTTTAGTCAAAGGAAGAATCAAGTGGATCATAATCAAGCAAATCATAAAATTCTAAGAATGAAAATGATGAAGATCATCGGTCAGTTGTTTATTTATGGCCATGGATGTAGCTGAAAAATGCATCTCTATAGGGAAGAACACAGTTGAGTATGAAGATTGAGATGAAGAAGAATATGAAGTGAATCTAGAAGAAGAGCTAGTATGTGCTCTTGAAGAATTAAGATTTTTCAGGAAGAAGAATAAAAACTAAGATGCACACCAAAGGATTATGAAGAAAAAATCCGCATCTTTAAAGGAAGTCAATCCAAAAGAGAAGAAGAAGAAGAGGCAAATGAGCTTAAGATACTTGAGACACATCCGGAGAAGATTTCTCAGCCTTACAAATCAAAAGAAGAAGAATGCGAAAAATTGAACTCGAAATGGAACAACTAAAATATGAGATGAACCAAGTGACAAACAAACTAGAAATATATGCAAAGCTATAGATAAGCTCAAATATGTTAATCGGGATGTTCAATAGTCAATGAGACACAATTGATAAATCTATAATTGGATTCAAGGAAAAAAAAAGTAAAGGGAGCAGAGGAGAATGAAGGAAACAAGTCCATGACAACACCAAATACCTCTTATACTACAAGTAAAGGATTCAAGAAATTTGTAGGAATAAGAACCACTTCACCAAGGATCACCTATGCTATGAGGTACACCCACTATTTATATGGTTACTATTATTTATGTAATCAATTTGGACATAAAGATGCCAAATGTAGAAAATTATCTAGAGGTTATATGAGAAATTTTGTCCCATCTTACACCAGATCAAACTATAATGGTGTCCAACATAATCATCATAAGAAGACTAATGTGGTTTAAAAAAAAGAACCACCCAAGAAAAATAAGTGGGTATATGTGGCAAAGAAGGATGTGAACAAGATAAAAGAGTTATGTTCAATAGTACAGATTGCATTCCATGTAAAAAATGAAGATAAAATTTATTATTTGGATAGTGGATGCTCAAGGCATATGATAGTTGAAAAATTAAATTCATTAATTTATCTAATAATGCATCGGGTGTTGTGAGGTTTGGTGATAAAAACTCAACAAACATAGTTGGTAAAGGAAATTTGAGTCTGGATAATGGAAAGACTATAACTTAAAATGTTTTATACATTGAAGGTCTTAAACACAATCTATTGAGCATGAGTCAAATCTGAAAAATGGGATATAATGTGATATTCCATGACAAGGGTTGTGATATAATAAATTACAAAACATAAAAGAAGGTTATAAAATCCAAGTGGACAAAGAACAACATGTTCTTAATGAAATTAAAAAAGTGATTTATAATAAAATTTGACTACAATGGATGTGGCATATGAGATGGGGCGTATGAGTTTTGAAAATTTGGGAAAATTAGGTGTTAAAGGTTGTGTGAGATATATGCAAAAGATTGAGAAACCGCAGATTCACTATGCAAGGCTTGTTTACATGGAAAACAAATAAGGAGGTCGTTCAATCAAAAGAGTATTCTACAACCTGAGCCACTGGACTCGATCCACACATATCTCTAAAGAGCCACCATAATTGAAAGCATAAACGATGAGTCATATTTCATACTTCTAATAGATGATTACACTAGGATGACATAGGTGTCATGATTGAAACAAAATTCAGAAGCCTTAGAAAGATTCAAGAAATTCAAGGCAATCGATGGAGAATGAGAAAAACAAGAAAATCAAATGCTTAAGATCAGAAAAAGTTAGAGAATTTTGGTCAAATGAGTTTGATGAATTTTGTGAAGAACATGGAATAATAAGACAATTCTCAACCACCAAGACACCTTAGAAAAATTGGCTTATTGAAAGGAATAACAAGACTATAAAGGAGAGGGCAAGGACAATGCTAAATGAATCCAAACTCTCGGACAAATATTGGAGTGAAGAAATTTACATCTTAGTCTATCATTTAAATAGAGTTCAACCGAGAATCAATAGTGATAGGACTCCATATGAACTATGGAAGAAGAGACTAGCTAATGTGAAGCACATGGTAGAAAATGTTATATCAAATGAGATGAAGACAATTTGCATAAATTTGATTTCAGGTGTGATGAAGGTATATTCCTTAGCTACTCAGCTTAACGCGCTTACAAGTACTATAATAAGTAACTACATAAGATTTTTGAAATCACTAATTTGAAGGTGGATGAGACACAATATGCCAAAACAAGCACCCAAAAAAATGTCATTCATGAAGAACAAGAAGATGATGAAGAGTTAGACGATGCATGCGAAGAAGAAGATGAAGAGGAAGAAAGACCAGACACTAAGGCACCCTCTAGAAAATTCAAAAAGGATAATCTTGCAAATAAGATAATTGGAAATAAAGATGGTAGAATCCTCACAAGAATAAATCTTAGAGAGTAGTAGAACCATGAAGACATGGCACTCCTGTCAATGATAGAATCAAAGAACATTGTAGAAGGAAGAAAGGATCAGCATTGGGTAGACGCCATGAAAGAATGACTGGATCAGATTGAAAATAACGAGACATGGAAACTGGTACCCAAACTATGGAACAAGAATGTGATTGGCACTAAATGGGTATTCAATAACAAGTTGAATGAGAAAGGTAAAGTGACAAGAAATAAGGAAAGGTTAGTGTGCAAAGGATACACGCAAATGGAAGGAATTTACTTTGATGAAATATTTGCACCAGTGGTAAGAATGGAAGAAATAAGACTATTCATGGCTTACGCGGATAACAAAAAGATCATAGTATTCCAGATGGATGTGAAATCAGCCTTCCTAAATGGTTTTCTAAATGAAGAGGTATACATTGAACAACCTAATGGATTTTTACTAACTGAAGATAAAGATTATGTGTGCAAGTTGAAGAAGGCTTTGTATGGATTAAAACAAGCTACAAGAGCTTGGTATAGTAGATTGGATTCATACCTCATTAAGAAAGGCTTCAGAAAAGGTATTATTAAAGAAGGAGAACATCTAATCATTGTCATAGTATACATAGATGACATCATACTTGAAGAAAGTCATGACAAGATGACATATGAGTTTGCAAACATGATGAAAGAAGAGTTTGAGATGTCAATGCTGGGAGATCTGTCATTATTTCTGGGACTACAAATTAGTCAATAAGACCAAGGTATATTCATATCCTAGACCAAGTACATCAAAGAGATGGTAAAGAGGTTTAGGATGGAAGAATGTAAGCTGATTGGGGCACCAATGGAAGTAGGATGTCAGTTGAGAAGAGATGATGAATCAAAAAAGTAGACAAAACATTGGGATGATCCATGATAGGAAGTCTAGTTTACTCCACAACATTCAAATCTAGCATCATGCAAGAAGTAGGACTGGCTAGAATATTTCCATAATATCCAAGGGAAACACACCTCTACAAAGACAAGAGAATCTTTAGATATCTAATGGGCACAATTGAATATGGAATTTGGTACCCCAAAAGCATTTATTTTAGCATAAAAGCATATACGAGATGCAAAATGGGAAGACAACATTGATGACATAAAGAGGACAAGAAGAGGAACATTATTTGTTAGAAATTTTCTAGTTTCCTTGTAGAGAAATAAGTAGTCATCGATGCCTCTTTCAACATGTGAATAAGAATACATAGCTGTTGCAATGTGTTGCACTCAAGTTATATGGATGAAGCATACGTTGGAGGATTCTAAGGTAAAATCTAGAAATCCAATTCCTCTATTGTGTGATAGTACAAGTGTAATAAGTGTCTCCAAGAATCCAGTGTTCCACTCAAAGAACAAGAACATACCTATAAGATAACACTTCTTGAGGGAACAAGTAAATGACAAGAAGATTAGTCTAGAATATGTGAGCACAAAAGAATAAATTGCAGATATAATGACTAAGCCGCTTCCAAAAGCAACATTTGAGCACTTAAGGAATGAATTGGGGGTCATTCCTGATCCCTCCAACAACTAGAGGATGTGTAGATATAGAAAGGGATGATTTTCGAGGTAATCTCAACTCCTAATTTGTGCCAAAGTAAGGGGAGTTATTTAATTAGGTCAAAGTTATTGAAGTATGCATTAGTGCGGGGGGAGTAGTGTCGCGGATACACTTAGAAAAATGTATAAGAAGCATAATCCGAGGGGAGATTCTTGAGGTAAGAACATGTTGAATCTAGAATACCATCATATTCATATATATGCGGCCCGATTCACCCTTTGTTATTGTTGTTAAATGGGGAGAGTAGCTATTTTCAACAACCAAGAAGATCATACCAATACCAATGGGATAGAAATTGTTAAATTATTAAGTTGTTGCAAAGAAATAGCTACAAAGGAGAAAAGCATAAAGTAAGAACCATATTTTCATGAAGTTAAATGAGGAGATAAGCCAAGCTCTATATAAGGAAAAAGAAATGAATATCAAAAGGTGAAACCCGTTATGTAACAACCAAAAAAAAAGAATAGTGGGTGTTACAAGAAATTAGTTATGAAAGTGTTTTGCCATCAAAATTATAGGTTTGTAATGTAGGTGTGATAAATTGTTGACATAAATGACAAAGGGTAGGTCTTTGGACCTTTTCAATGAGTCGAATGTGTTGTCATTGATGTCAAGCTGAATCATTTGATGTCAAGTTCTTGAACTCCCTCTCTCCTTTCGTCCCCCTCACTCCCCCTCTCTCCCCCTCTCTCCTCTCTCTCTCTCTCCATCTTTCCCCTCCATTCAATTTCCCCCTCTACCTCTCTATCCCTCTCCCAAAATTTTCCTCTCCTTTTCTTCCTCTAATCCCTCACACCTTTCTCCTTCACTTTTTATCCCTTTCTCTATGAGGTCGTAACAAATTGTAGAGAAAAATCACATTGATAAAATTCTATTGATTAACCATGTACGAGATATACAAATATATAGGGAGGGTATTTACTATAAAATAGGAAACCTCCTATAACCACTAAAATCCCTAGATTTTTAGGATCCTAATAATATGCCACTTATATCATGGGTTTTTTTATAGATTAAAAAAATCACGAGTACAAATATATCGAAATACTTAAACCATAAAATATAATATGTAAACACTAACGACATAATTCATAACACCCCCTAATTTTTTACATGGGAGAATAAAAACCATCTTCAACTAAGCAAAGCATGTTGCTTCGTATCTTGCACATGGTCTCAATCCTTAACACTGACCATGGGAACTACATCATCTAAGGACCGAAAAACCTATTAGATGAATACATGAATTGGGATTGTTCAACCAATTCACATCAACCATCAAGTCAATTTGATCAAGAACACTTCTTTGATAGTATTAATGGTACAAATATCCACATCATCATCATAATAGTGGAAACAAACTCATGATGATTGCACATGGGAACAAGGATGCTCATATGTTCTTATTCATCACACACAAAGAAAAAAAATGTCACTAAAGCAGTATGTGGCCTCTAAGGTAGTGACGAACTTGAGGACGTTGATTTTCCTCCTTCCTTTGTTGCCTCCATCCTCCAATTGTCTGCTGCTAGCTCAGTTGAATATTTCTTTGAGGCTCATTTGAGAATTCCCCCCTCAAGTTTAACTCGGATGTTGGATTCCACCGAAAATGCATCTAGCTAAAAGTGAGGCAAATTTTTTTTTTGTTTTTACAATATTTGACAATACTGACACTAAATGACATAATGACTCTTTGACTACAACTAACTCAATCAACCTAGACAATATATTGATACAAAATTATTATGAATGATGAAAGAATCAATGACCGATTATGATATAAAAGATAAACTATAATGACTCAATTTTCTAATATAGCGGGAGGCTATTATTAGAATCACACATACGACAACAAAATAGCCTAATCGACAACGTTAAGACTAAAATAACTACAAATAACATATATACGAGAATGTAACCTAATACAATAAATATAGTAAACATGACTTTGCGAAAGCTTAAGAAATTAAACTAATTTGACATCATAACTGATCATTAAAATTTTTGAATCATCGTAGATCTACATGTATGATTTTGACCAATAATATAGACTTTACTATAATCACAGACACTAAAATTTTCGAGTATTATATAAGACCAAATCAAATTGTATTTCAAACTTGAACTAATTTATGTCTCTAACCAAAATGTTAGAAAGAAGTAATCCACTCTTCTTTTTATACAGACTCTACAAACTGATTAGACGTCAGGGATGATGAATGGTGAATCAAACAACTTGAAAATGTTCAAAATATCTCAGAATGCATTCATGGAATTCTCGCCACACATTGTTATAAAGATGCAACATTGATCTTGCTAATCAATGCAATTGGGTAGATTGAGGCTTTATTAACATGCAATGCATAGATAGAATGCAAACAATAGAATTCGATCCTAACATAGATCCAAATCTGTGAAATGGAAGTTGGTGAAAATTCGGATATCAAAGAAAATCAACAACAATTTTTATGGCTGATACTACTTGTAATATTCCTCTTTCAAAATAATAGCTTTTTTATTTGTATAATAGATCCTCAGAAGAAAGGTGCATATAGAAAATAATTTAAACATGTCGAGTAATACATTGATTCCTTTGAGCCAACACCTGCTAAATGCTTGATCCACCAATTTTTGCATTGACACATCACTCGCCATGGCCTCTATCAAGCCCTTGGCCTCTCCACTGTACTTTTCATCTAAGAACAAGTGTAAAGAAAGAAATTGGAGACATCATGAATCACCTTAATATCGACACACATTATTTCATGATCTCATGCATCAGGAAACAAGCAAAACAATATTTTATCCCCCTATGAACAAACTATTCTTCCATCGAGGAAAATACGTCAATCAAAGGATTAACAAAATCGATACCAAATGTGAGGTCGAACAAATTGCAGAGAAAAATCACATTGATAAACCATGTACGGGATATACAAATATATAGGGAGGGTTTTCCTATAAAATAGGAAACCTCCTACAACCACTCCAATCCCTAGATTATAGGATCCTAACAATATGCCACTCATATCATGGGTTGTTTTATAGAATAACAACCTCATGGGTACAAATAGATCAAAATACTTAAACCATAAAATATAATATGTGAACACTAACCACATAATTCCTAACATGCACTAACCCTCCCTCTCTCCCCTCCCTTTCCCTCTCTCACTCCCATTTCTTCACTTCATATACCTTTCATCTACTTATTTCCTCCCTTCCTCACCCTCTCTCTCCCTATCCCTCTCCCAAAATTTTCCTCCTTTTCTATTTTCCCCTTCCTCACACCTTTCTCCTTCACTTTTGATCCCTATCCCCCTTTCCATCTCCCTTTAGTTCCTCACTTAAAATACCCCTTATCTACCTCTTTCCTCCCCCTCTCCTCCCCTCCATTATTCATCTTTACCTTCTTCCTTCCCCTCTCCATCCTATTCCCTCCTTTCCATTTTTCCCATTTACCTTCCTCTCTCCTCTCTATATTATTCCCTCATTACACTTCCACTCCTTATTCTCTCCTCCTTATATCATCTATCACTTACCCTTTGGTTCCCTCCCTCTCTCCTCCCTTTATCTTTCCCCACAACCTATCCATTTGTTCTCGATTTATCTCCCTTCCTCCACCCCCCACTCTCCCTCCTCTCTTCCACTTTCCCTTCCTCCTCCCCCCTCTCAACCTTCCACTCCCACTCCTTTCCCAATTGTTCACCCTCTCTCTCCCTGTACCTCTCATGCACTCACTTTTCCTCCTTAATGCTCTCTTCCACTCTCCCTTCATTTTAATTCCTCACTCACTTTCCCTCTCACTTACTCTCTCCCACTCTTGGCTCGATTTCTCCCTCTCTCTCTCTCTCTCCCTCTACCTCTCTTGGACTCACTTTTCCTCCTTCTGCTCTCTCCCTCTCCGTCTCCCTCTCACATTATTTCTCCCATTACTCTACCTCTCTCCCTCCCTCCCTTCACCCACTCCCCTCCCTCTCTCCCACTCTTTATCCACCTACTTCCTTCCCTTCTTCCCTACATTCATCCCTCCTACTACCTCCCCTCCATCTATCCTTCCTCCCTCCCTACCACACCTCTATTTCTCCTAATATTTATATTTCTCCCTTTACAAATCTTCTTCTCCCTCTCTCTTGTGTTTTCCTCTTGCTCCCTCTTCCACTTTCCTTACCAATATTTCCCTCCCTTGCTCACTCTCCCCCACTCCCTCACTTTATCTTGTCTCCCTATGTCCCTTCCCTACAAATCTTTATCCCAATCTACCTCTTTACCTCCCTCTCCCACTCCCCCTCCCTCACTCTCCAATTTTTCCTACCATTATTTCCCTCCCTTGCTCACTCGCCCCACTCCCTCTCCTTATCTTGTCTACCTTCCCTACCAATATTTCCCCAATCTCAAGGAAAATTTTAGTGGCAAATTTTCATAAACTCGTGAAAATCAAGGATTATGGAAATTCGAATTGGCAAATATTATGTTGTTTAGAGCCAACTTATTCACCAAAAATTCAGCCGACATGTCCCTTATACTATTCATTTCACCTAGATTTTACACATATATAAGAGCTTATGAATGTAATTCACCACCATTTCGAATCATATCATGTGCATATTCACCAAAGTAAACATAATAAAATCCTCGATGCCGACACTCGAAGTCTCGAAATCTAATTCGCCCAACCGTAAGGCATCTTACTCGAGCCATCCACTTATGAGTCATCTAGCCCTGACCCGACTAACTCTACAATCTGAACTGTCCAGCTCTATTCCGTCCAACCCCGAGCCGTCCAACCCCTAGTTGTCCAACCCCTAGCCATCCAACCCCTGGCCATCCAACCCCTGAACCGTCTAACCTATAGCCATCCAACCCTTAGCCATCCAACCTTTACTGTCCATTCTCAGAGCCTTGGAACATAAGATCTGCCCCTAAGGGCCTAAGTAGTAAGTAGTCATGGATACTAGAAATTAGGGAAAGAAGATTACAAATTCAGCAAGTTCAAAAAAGGGTGCCAATACTTTGCTTGGCTATTTTGGAAAATCACAAAAATGAAGTCGGTTTCTGCTTCAGCTGAAAATATCGGTATGTGGCAAGTGTTATTTACTGGTTATTTTATCTTACAGAATTTAATAATTATGTTTATGATATTCTTGGAACTCTTTGACATTTGTACTCTGTAAAAATTTAACTATAGATAAAATTAATACTATATAAGTAACAATTTTATAAAATTATTTGCAGACATTTCAAAAATTCCTTCACAGAATAATCAATTTATAGATATTGATGATCCATTATATGTTGAGGCAAACATTCCGTCCCTTGATGAAATAGAAGTACAAGAAAATTCATCGAACTCTCAGGATACACCAACAGAGGAAGCTTCTACTCCAAGGTCTATTTCCAGAAAAGGAGACATGAGATTCAAAATATTTTTGCTGACATCCCAGATGTAGAAGTTGAATCCCAAGGAAAAAAAGAAAATATGTTAGAAGAAAGATGGCAAACTGGACAATTGGAAGGAAATTCCAGTTCGAATGGGCTGTAAAATATCCTTTTATTGAACCTGTGTACACTAAAAATTGTAATGATGTTCCAACACAATGTTGATGTAAAATATGTGGTTGGAAACAGGGGAAGGATCACACAATGTAGCTCAAACTAGACACAATTGAAAAACACTGTGGGAAAATATACATTTCCCAAAAGCTTAAGGATGGCAGCATAGTCAGAACACATAAATGGAAAGATGCAAAAGATTGTCTACATGTCAAATACGCAAAAGAGTATGAAAAGGAACAAAAATGTATCAAATATGTAAATGAAAAAGGTGGGACTATAGTAGAAAAATTGAGCAAAGCTATAGAGGTAGAAATGTAAGTAAATTTTATTCAACTTGTAACCGTATTTCATATAATGAAAAGGGGAAGATCGATGTCAGATTTCAGAGAAAATAAAATTCTCTATCAAGTTATTGGTTTAAAGAACGTTCCTCAATCTCATTGGTCAAATACTAGTGGCTGGGAGATTGCAAAATATATATCTCTGGTAGAGAAGGAGGATCTGAAACTGTGTGTTCAAAAGGAAAAGAATATTTCCTTTCGTAGATGAGGTTACTACAGTTGATAATACTTCATGGATATGTATTCATGTTTACACATTTGCTAATGAAATAAGGACTCCACACCTCTTGGCAATTCATAAAATGACAGAGAATTACAATTCTGAAAATATTTATAAATTGGTGGTGTCAAATCTGAAGGATATCGCCGGAATGGATGAATTTTCCATTGCAACAAAATTAGTTTGTGTCGGAACCGATGGTGTAGCTGTAATGTAGGGAGCCAAAAATGGTCTGTGTGTTAGACTTCAGACAACTATTGCTCTATATATGGTTGTTGTCCACTACATGGCTCATAGAATGAATCTCGCCTACAAAATTGTGAGCACATTTGAAAATGTAGCTAAAGTGGAGGAATTGATACGTGATCTCCATGCCTATTATTCTTGCAGTCCTAAGAGATTTTTAGAATTTCAAAAATTTTCTATTGGACTAACAGAGGGAAAAACTTCTCAAAGATGTAGATACTAGATGGATATCTATGTATGAACTTGCATGTAGAATATATGATGAATATCCTTCACTAACATGATTTATGTTTAAATACCGTAGGGATGTAGATAAAGCTAAAGATCTATTGTGCCATCTAACTGACATAGAAACTTTACTCACACTCGTGGTATTTTTCCCATGTTGAGGGAGCTTAATATTTTAACAAATCATGCTCAAGATCGGTCTTTCTACATTACAGACTTTATAAGACTCAAAAGACATGTTTGCTGGAGTCTAGAAAGTTTATATATTTCTGATGGGAGTTTTCAGGGTGCTGCTTTTGAAAACTAGAATGCATTGACAAATTTGAAAAACTCTAGGTGCTTCTTAAAGTACAATATAAGTGATCATCTGTGTATAACAGCACATGGATATGGCTACCAAAAAGAATTGATATGGCTAACTCAGAAATAGAAGAAGTAAGAGTGACATGAAATTTATATGATGTAGTATTAATGGAAACTAGGAATAAGTTGAGAAAGATCTTTGAATCATTAGCTAAAGAGATCTGGGAAAGATTCAAAAATGATAAAATACTTGAAGCAATGGGAGTTGTAAATCCGTAGTTTTGGAATTTGTCTGGCGGCAAACCTTATACATCTATTAGTCCTTTATTTTTCAAAAACATGGGTGATCTAACTGATCATTTCTGTAAGACTAAAGAGATAAATGGAGTTTCGTAGAAGGAATTTTGGAAAGAAAACTACTTAGTTCACAGTCAATGGATTTTGCTAATACAATGATACGACAAGTTCAACTTCTACAAAACCCACAGGATTACAATGCCATGAAAAGGATTTGGAAGGATATCTGTTCTAGTAGTATTCTAAGTGAAGATTTGAGTGAGTATATTAAGTTGTATGAGCTCTGTCAAACAATGATTCTGGGTTCTGTGGAAGATGAGAGGGTTTTCAGTGCACTATCCTTTTTAAAGTCAAAAGTTTGAAACAAATTGGATAGGAATCTAGATAGTTGTATCAAGTTACTCAGTGGAGTCTTTTCCTTATGATAGAGCACTAGAATTGTGGAATTCACTAGTAGAAAAAGAGGAGTTAGTAATATTTTTCCTAACCTAGGGGATCGAGACACATCCACAAATCATGCTATAGTTGATTTCCAAGACACAAATGAAAGTGTTGCTCCAGGATTGTTTGAATTCACATAGATTTCATTTCTTCTATACATTATTGAGACTACTTATGTATTTCATTCAGTGATTACAACTTTCAATAAATGCAATATTATATTTGTCATTATTTGATCCTTTGCCATTGGAACAATGTCATTATATGTTTCAATTATGCCATTTTTTTTTTATGTTTGGTTTTCAAATTCAGACTGAAATAAGGACACATTCGTCTTTTATATCTGTTAATTTATTTATTTTACATCTGCAACAATTCAGAAACGTAAAGAAACAAAATAGTGTAAATTTAAGCAACATTTACGTAAACAATAGAAAAGAAACATAGTTTGTATTAACAACATATAGTAACATTGTACAATTCTAACTTCCAAATTTCTTTTGAAATCGATCTCTCATGCAAAGTGGATTACTTTATGAAAAAAGTACAAATTCATAAAGCATTGTTGGCCAATACAATTCAAAAAAGGGGTTGTAATAACATATCAAAGCTTCCAGGACAAGTTCTGTCATATAAGGACACATTATGAGGTCATCCTCTTTTCTACCTATGATTCAAAATCATAGTTGTCCTTACATCTGCCACATGGAATAAAAACTAAAAATGGATGGCCACTATCTTTTAATTCCTACGCCAGTGTCGGAATTGTGACAACACACCTGTCACATGGTGAACTTTACTAACTTATCAAATTTTATGATGCAGGTGAAGCTTTTTCTTTTTCCTGCATAAGAGATGGAGGAATCTTGCATCTGTATAGAGCTAGCTGTTATAACTCTTGATGCCTAAAGATCTCCTATTATAGTGTTGATATTTTCTAGTATATTCAACTCCTCCCTCGCTACATCTCCTGCAGACAAAAGTGTTGCATCTGCATCTGTCTTTTCCTTTAGTAAGACTTCTGGATCCATCTTATGCTCCTTTATTATCCTTCTCAATGTATTATTTTGTTTATTAATAACAATGAGTTTTTCCTTCAACTGTATAAAATAATTCAGGCTTTTGTGGGCATTCTTCAAATGTGCTTCAAAAACAGCTGCTTCTTTCTTTAAATTTTCATATTTTGCCTGCAAAATAGAAATATTAAATTTTTAGTCTATCAAATAATATGAAAAAATATATTGCAGTGCTTATAATATCAGATAATTTTTAGTTTTTCATGTAAAACTAAATGCCCACTCACAACAACTTTCTCTTTTTCTGCATTTTCTATTAAAACATTAGTCTTGTCTTTAGACCATTTGTTGTAGTAAGCATGTGCTTCAACATTGAGATTCTCCAACCTGTTTAGCATTATGTCTATAATTTCATCATTGTAATCATTACTATATGAAATTGTCCCTGATTGAGCTTTGTTTAGAAAAACATCCTGCCATGCTAGTTGGCTCTCTATGGCAGTGAACAATGAATTCCTTTGAGCATGATTATGGTATCTTGTATTTATTTCTTTTATCAAAATTTTTTCTCTCCTCTCCCAAGACCACACCAAATCCACATTAGACATTACAACCTCTTGAATTGTTGCCCCATACTATCTGATATCAGATTTTCTAATATAAAATGTGTCTTTTCATCATCTGTTTGTGGAGCAGCCCTTGGGGGA
The DNA here is from genome assembly GCA_018340775.1 of Taxus wallichiana var. yunnanensis. Classification (NCBI taxonomy): domain Eukaryota; kingdom Viridiplantae; phylum Streptophyta; class Pinopsida; order Cupressales; family Taxaceae; genus Taxus; species Taxus wallichiana. Next base: position 266,555,750 of record CM031237.1, read on the forward strand.
GGAGGAGAGTCACTACCCTGTATTACATGCACATTTTGTTGTTGAGGCAGAGTAGATTGAATCATATCGTGGGTGTCAAAATAGTTACCCTTGTCTACATCGCCACTATCGAAGCCTAAATACTCCTCATCAAGGGTGATGTTGTTGAAAAGCTGTGTGGTTGTTACACTTAAAACACCACCTAGTGACAGTCCAAGAAATTCGAGTTGTAGTAGGATGAACTGTTCTGCTGACTCTATAGGAATCCTAATATTATTTCTTGAAGTCCTCCTTTGTGTTTGTACTTGACGTGTTGGAGGAATTGGTGGCCTCCTTGCAAGCGGAACATGACCTGAAGCCATATTACCTGCATGAAGCAAACAACAAATTGTTAGAATATAACGGTTGGGATTTGTAAATGCTAAAAAATTGTAAGGAAACAAAACATGCAAATCAAACTACCGTACAATATACCTTGCATAGACGGAGACACAATCGTGACATTTTGATCTCCACACCCGGAATGAGTTTGATATGTTAGAAGCAGGGGAATACTGAGAGGGGGGTGAATCAATATTCGACAATAAAAACTTTTTCTCCAACTTCTTAATTTTATTTTTCACACTTAACAATATATTAAAATATGAAAGTAAAATGAGAGCACACACAAAAATCAAATGCACATAACACTGAGATATACCGTGGTTCACCCAAAGTGTGGGCTACATCCACCGAAAAAAAGAGATTGCTTGGATCTACTATCCAAATCCAACCAAAAAAATAATGTTTACAAAGTGTGAGCACCCACTCACGTAAGAAACCAATCTCCAAGCCGAACACCAATTCAACCCTTGATCGCAAACACCACTAATCGTGCGATCTCTTATTCAAAGCACCAACACGGAGACACAAATCCCAATCCGAAGCACCCACCTTAAAATCTGCAATACAAATCAATGATAATTTCTCCTTCTATATTCTCTCTCTCACATACTCATACTCACTTAAGAGATTTATAATATCAGCTCACATACATATCACACTCATGAAAAATGCTCTCTTCCTCGCTTTGCTCAAAATGTGCACACAACACTTGCTTATATAGAAAGAAGGAGAGGAAAAACCACTTGTGGTTTCCCTAAAACCATGTGCCCATACCATGGGCCAATTTGCTCCAAATAGAAATATTCTCTTACACATGTAAGAGTAACTCCTCTTACACATCATAGAATCTCTTACACGTCATAAACTGTCATAAAATATCTTACGCGTCATAAGCTGCCATAGAATCTCTTACACGTCATAAACTGTCATAAAATCTCTTATGCATCATAAGCTGCCATAGAATCTCTTACACGTCATAAGTTGTCATAGAATCTCTTACGCGTCATAAGCTGCCATAGAATCTCTTACGCATCATAAGCTGCCATAGAATCTCTTACGTGTCATAATATCTCTTACACATCCCGCCATGTGTCGTAAGATTCCTTGGTGATGTTGAATATTAAAATATTCAAATTTTGACATCACACTAATTTTGACATGGATAAATATTTTACAAACACTAATGTTGTAATGTTGAATATTAAACAAATATTCAAACCTCAATATTTCCATCAACACTAATGTTGTACCTTTGACATCAATGACAAAATACTCAACATGATCTTCATCATCAAACTCAGTAGTTTCTGAATACAATACATGTAGAAAAGATCAGTAGAAATATTAGAATACATAATCTATATTAATTGTTTGAATTTGTAATTTATATAAAAAGATAACTTCATTATTCATACCTGTAGTTAAATGTGATGGTAAACGTGATGTGCATATCGACCCCCTAGGTCACTTTTGACGAGGTCTTACTAGTGTTGATTCTGCTGAATCCATGTCAGAATCAGTAGAGACCTCTGGAGGGGCTTTACCTCTAGCAATTGCCTCCTTATGCGATGCTGCAGCTATAATTTTTCTCTGCAAAATAAAATCATACAATTATTATTTTATTCAAAATATTGAAATTGAAATTGTTATAACAAGTAAACAAAGTAAAAGTAATCATGCTGTTATTCTTTGAGACTAAGACCAATCATCTTATCATTGATTGCAGTAGGAATCTTATGTTGTGTCAATTCATAGTACGCTTCATAATAGAAAGAAAGAATAAAATTGCAACAAGAGAATACAGTCCTGGATTTATCAGTTTGATTGGCTTTGTGGGCATGGGAGATATCTGATTTTATTCTATTGGAAAAATAATTGCACCAATTGAATTGTTGACCTGCTAGTGTTCGTAATAAATATTGAACTACCCAATACAGAATGTTTACAAATCTGCCTGTAATACAATCCTGGCCTGAAAAAGTGAAGCAACTGCAATAAAGAATTTGTTTGTAATACCTTGTAGAAGAAGGCCTCTTGATGAACGATTAAGAGGAGCTGCAATTATAGAAAAGAAATGTTAGAGCCTTTGTGTGGTTGAGTAATGTTAAGAAAAAAATCATTTGAAAATAATAAACTTACCATCAACCTGTACATTGTAATGAGACTCCAAAACATTTTGTCTTCGTCTATAAGGATAGCCTTTGTAGTAACATGCGACTTATTTTAAAGGTAAACTTATTAACCGATGAAAATTTCGAGGTTCAATAGAAAAATAAATTTGATGATGTTTCGGATGCACGAGAAGAACGGAAAATTTTCCATTACTTTCGTTGTAAGAGGCGAGAAGGTAATCAAGGACTGATGTATCAGTGTCGAATTGGGGCATGTTCACAAGCCCAAAAATTCTGATTTTTGAGCCAATCCTTTGGAGCGTCTTTTTCTTTTAGTAGAGCTAAAATCTGTGGGCACATGAGGTTTTTGTATTGAAATTTGGGTGTAGGAATAGATGTGGTACTGGCCATTGCTGAAATTTGGGAGAAGTGAAATTTGGGTGTAAAATTGGAGAGCTCAGAGCACTGGAAATTTATGTATAAAAGTGAAAAAATGAACCTTGAAAGGGTATTTATAGGGCCCAGGGGTATCATTAATGAACATTAAATTCATTGGTATCAACACCCAACCCATGCGTGCAACTACTCTAGGATTAACCATCCAAAGATTGCAAACCTAACCATTACCCAACCAATCCATTAGCCGTCTAGACTCTAACAACTTACCGTCAACTCACCGACCAACCAAGAGCTGTCCAACACCCCGTCCAACCCCCGCCCAACCCACCCATCCAACCCTTAGCCGACCAACCCTCATCATCCAACCCACCATGTCTAACCCTTGGTCGTCCAACTCCTCACCCATCCAACCCACCCAACCAACCATTTCCTATCCACCCCCTTCCCGTCCAACTCCTATCCATTTAACCATTTCCCGTCTAACCCTTCCCATCCAACCCACCCATCCAACCCACACGTCCAACTCACCCATCTAACCCACTCGCCCAACCCACTGCCCCACCCACCCGTCCAACCATTAACCATCCAACCCACCCATCTAACCATTGACCGTCCAACCATTGACCGTCTAACCTCCATCCAACCCACCATCCAACTCACCCGTCCAACCTATCTATCCAACCTACCCAAACAAAATTGTGAAACAAGGGAACAATGCTCTGTGAAATCGCCTTTGCCACAATTTTTTTCAGAAATTCACCAATGATTCGAAAGTCGATTTATGAGATTCGCCAATGATTCAAAAGTAATTTTTCAGAGGGGTCTTCTTAAAATGAACCCTACCCAATCTACCTCTTTACCTCCATCCCTCACTCTCCCTCTTGCTCCCTCTCTAATTTTTCCTACCTCTATTTCCTTCCTTTGTTATCTCGCACTACCCCTATCTCTCCTCCTCCCTCCTCCCTCTCTCTCCCACTATTTTCCTTATTCCCTCTATCTATCCCCTCCCTCTCACTCCCTCTTCACTACTTGTCCCTATACATCTCCCTCTCTTGCTCTCCTTTCCACTCCTTCCTCTATTTCTCTCTTACCTTCCCATTCTCTTTCCCTTCCCCCTCCCTTATCTCACATTCCTTCCTCAATTTCTCACTTTATCTCTCCCTTCCTCCCACTCCCTTTTCCTTTCCTCTCCTTCTCACCTCCCTTCCTCCACCCTCTTGCTCTACTTCTCTCCTACCCTCCCACTTCCTTTCACTTTCCATCTCCTTCTCTCATGCTCCTTTCTCACTTTATCCCTCCATTCCTTCACTCCCCCTCTCTCACTCCCGAGTTCATCTCGCCCTTTCCATCCCACACTCTTTCTCCTTCTCCATTATCCCTTCCTTCCTCTCACTCCCTCTCCTCTCGCTTTTTCCCTCCTTTCCACTTGCGCCACTGTTCACAATGCACCTCTAGCTCCTTCCTCCCTTCCTCCATCCTCTCCCTCTCCACTACATCTCCCTCCCTTTTCACTCTTTTCCCTACCACCCCCTTTCTGTCCTTCTCCCTACCTCATTCACTCACTCCTTTCCTTCTTCCCACCCCTATACGGCTCCCTCTCACTCTCCTCTTCCTCCTTCACACCCATATATTATCCCTCTATGCCTACCTCAATTTCCCTCTTATCCTATCTCTCTCTCATATTCCTCAACTTCCCTCACACCTCTCCCTCTCTCCTACTCCTCTCTCCTTCTCCATTTCCCCCTTTATTCCTCTCGTCCCACTAGGTCTTTCTCAGCCTATTCACTTACCCACCTCTCCCCTCTCCTCTACCTCCTCCTTCCATCTTTCCACTCCCTCCCTCTTTATCTTCACCCTATCAAATTCACTCATTTCATCCTTCACGCACCCATTATGGCCCCCTCTCACTCTCCTTCGGTCCCTCCTTCACACCCATTCATTATCCCTCTATTCCTACCTCATTTTTCCTCTCATCAAATCTCCCTCTCATATTCCTCAACTTCCCTCACACTCTCTCTCTCTTCTTCTCCCTTTTCTTTCGTCCCTCTCTCTCCCCCTCCATGTCCCATTCTTTTTCCTCTCCCCATCCCTTCTTTCTCTCCTTCCTACTTTGAATTTATCTCCTCTTACTCTCATTCTCTCCCTTACATTCCTTTTTTCTCTCTCTCTCTCGCCCTCATACTCACCTCCCTCTTCCCCTTCCTCTCCTTCTCTTCCATCCTCCCAATCTCAATCTATCTCTATCAATTTCTCTCCCACCCTCTCACTCCCTCTCCCTTCCTCCATTCCTTCTACCCCATTTACCACTCCATTTTCATCCCACTACCTTCCCTTTCTTTTTCCCCCATGCTCCCCGTCCATACCTCCTTCCCTCCATCTATTCCCTCCCCTCCCTCTCCTTTCTATTACTATCTCTCTCTCCCACTCCCTCTCCTTCCTTCGTCCCTCTCCCCACTCCCTTTACCCTATCTCTCCCCACGCCCTCTTCTTCCCTTAACTCACTATCCCCACCCTCTCCCACTCCCTCTCTTCCTAATTTGACTCCATCTCCCTATATCTCTCTTTTCTCCATTATCCTTCATTTCACTTTCCTCTCCCACCCTCTTAATCCCTTCTTACTCTACTTCCAAATTTTAATCAATCTCCTTCTTTCTCTCCTTCTCTCCCTTACACTCGATTGTTCTCTCCTCTCATTCCTCGTACTTTCCTTTCATTTCCCTCTCCAACTTCTTCCCTCCACTCCCTATACCCTACCATCTACCACTCTCTCTCTTCATGCTTCAACTCCCTCTATCTCTCATTTTCTCCCTTCTCGCTTCATTTCCCTTCTCTCCCACCCTCTTAATCCCTTCTTATTCTTCTTTCTACTTGAATCACTCTACCTCTTGCTATATCTCCCTCTTTCACTTTATTTTTCTCTCTTCTCATGCCCTCATACTCTCCTTTCATTTCCCTCCCACTCTTCTTCCCTCAAATCCCTATACCCTGCCTCTACTACTCCCTCTTCCTACTTTGACTACCTCTCTCTATCATTTTCTCTCTTATGCTTCAATTCCCTCTCCTCTCCCACCCTCTTAAAACCTTCTTGGTATCCTTCCTACTTGAATCACTCTCCCTCTTGTTCTCTTTCTCTCCATTCCGTTGTATTTTTCTCACCTCCATCTTCCCTTCTTCTCTTTCTCTTCCATCCTACCACTCTCACTCCCTCTCTATCTCTTTCTCCCACCCTCTTTCTCCCTCTCTCCCTTCCTCCATTCCCCTGATACCCCATTTTCGACTCCATTTTCTTCCCATTACCCTCCCACAAGCTTCACATCCATACCTCCTTCCCTTCCTTTCCCTTACCATCTCTCTCCTTCCTTTGTCCCTCTCTCCAACTCCCTTTAACCTTACCCTAACTCTCCCAATCCATGTCCTTCTTCCTCCATCCCTCTCTCCCACTTCCTCTCCTTCCATCTTCCATCTTTCCCACTCCTTTTCCCTCTCCCTCTTCTTCCCTCCACTCCTAATCCCCTAATCTCTCCCACTCCCTCTTTTCCTAGGTCAACTCCCTCTCATTATATATCTCATTTCCTCCCTTCTACTTCATTTCCATTCTTTTCACTCTCCCCATCCTTTCTTGCTCTCCTTCCTACTTCAAATGGCTCTACCTCTTTCTCTCCTTCTCTCTCTTCAGCTCCCTTTTTCTCTCCTCTCATGCCCTCGTACTCACCTCCATCTTCCCTTCCTCTCCTTCACTTCTATACTCCCAATATTACTCTATCTATATCTCTTTCTCTCCCACTCTTTCTCTCTCCATCTAACCCGTTTCATACTCCCTTTTCATCCCACTACCCTCCCTTTCTTTCTCCCTCCCCATGTTCATCGTCCATACCTCCTTCCTTCCCTTTCCATTAATCTCACTCCACTCCCTCTCCTTATTCCTTCATCCCTCTTTCCCACTCCCTATCCACTTCCCTCTCCCACTCCTCTCTCTTCCTACTTCAACTCCCTCTCTCGTTATCTCTCATTTTCTCCCATCTCCTTCATTTCCCTCTCCTCTCCCACCACGTTAATCACTTCTTGCTATCCTTCCTAATTCAAATCACTCTCCCTCTTTCTCTCCTTCTTTCCCTTACACTCCTTTTTGTCTCTTCTTTCATGTCCTCCTACTCTTCTTTCATTTCCCTTTCCTCTTCCTACCATCCACTCCATATAGGCGGCTTCTACCACTCCTCTCCCTCTATATCTCATTTTCTCCTTTCGCTTCATTTCTCTCTCCTCTCACACCCTCTTAATCACTCCCCCTCACGCTCTCTTTCTCACTCCCTTTTCTTCCCACTACCCTCCTTTTCAAACCTCCTTCCATCCCTTTCCCTTTCCCTCTCTTTCTCCTTCCTTTGTGCCACTCTCCCACTCCTATCCTTCTTCCTTCATCCCTCTCCCCACTCCCTCTCCTTCTTCCTTATTCCTATCACCCACTCCCTTCACTCTCCCTCTTCTTCCCTCAAACCCCTATTCCATCCTACCACTCTCACTCCCTCTCCCTCTCTGTCTCTTTCTCTCCCATACTCTCGCTCCTCTCTCTTCCACCAATCCTTGTACCCAATTTCCCACTCCCTTTTCTTCCCACTACCCTCCCTTTCAAACCTCCTTTCATCCCTTTCCCTTACCCTCTCTTTCTCCTTCCTTTGTCCCTATCTCCCACTTCCTTACCATTACCCTATCTCTCCAACTACCTCTCCTTCTTCCTTCATCCCCTGTCCCCACTCCCTCTCCTTCTTCCTTATTCCCTATCCCACACTCCCTTAACTCTCCCTCTTCTTCCCTCAAGTCCCTATACCCTACCCTCTCCCACTCCCTCTTCCTACTTTGACTCCCACTCATTATATCTATCATTTTCTCCTTCTATTTCATTTTTGTCTCCTCTCCCACACTCTTAATCCAAATCCCTCTTCCCATTCCCCTCTTTCTCTTCCACTCTTCCTCCCCAACTCCCTTTCCCTCTCCCTCTTCTTCTCTCCACTCCCTATCTCCCACCCTCTCCCATTTCCTTTCTTCCTAATTCGATTGCCTCTCCCTCTATCTCTCATTTTATCCATTCTACTTCATTTCCCCTCCTCTCCCACACTCTTAATCCCCCCTCTTTCCATTCCTCTCCTTATCTTCCATGCTTCCTCCCTCTCGCCTTTTCTCCTCCTCTCCCTCTCCCTCTCCCCTTCCTCCCCTTCCCCTACCATCCTTTTCCACTCTCCCTCCCTTTTTCACATTCCTCCCTCTCTCCCACTATCTCGAATCTCCTTCTCACTCTTCCTTCCTTTCCATCTCCCTCACCCTCAACCTCACCTTCTTCATCCCTGCTAGCCATCTCCATCCCTCTCCATCTCCAACACTTCCTACTTCCACCTCCCTCCTGCTCCCTCTGCCACTCTCCCTACCCCCATTTCATTCCACCTCCATCACCCTTCCTCCCTCTCCATCTTCCATGTTACCTACCTCTACCTCCCTCTTACTCCCTCTCCCACTCCCCCTCCCACCCTCTTAATCTCCACCTCTCTTCTCCTCCCTCTCATTCTCTTTCACTCTTCCTCCCTCATTTTCTCCTTCCCTCTCACTTCGTCTCCCTCCCCCTCTTCTCCTCCCTCTCATTCTCTTTCGCTCTTCTGTCCTCATTTTTTTCTTCCCTCTCACTTTGTCTCCCTCCCACATGCTTCCCATCCATACCTCCTTCCCTTCCCTTTCCATTACCTCCTCTTTCCTTCCTTTTTCCCCCTTACCCTCTCTCTCTACAACTCCCTATCCTTCATCTCTCTCTCCACTTCCTCTCCTTCTTCCCTCACTCTCACTTCCTTTCCCTCTCCCTCTTCTTCCCTATACTCCTTATCCCCTTCCCTTTCCCTCTCCCTCTCTTCCTACTTCAACTCCCACTCCCTATATCTCTCATTTTCTCCCTCTTTCTTCATTTCCTCTCCTCTCCCACCCTCATAATCCAACTCCCTTTTCCCATTCCTTTCCTTCTCTTTCACTCTTCCTGCCCCACTCCATTTCCATCTCCCTCTTCTTCCCTCCACTCCTTATCCCCCACCCTCTCCCATTTCCTCTATTCCTACTTCAACTCCCTCTTCCTCTGTCTCTCATTTTCTCCCTTCTACTTCATTTCAACCTCCTCCTTCCCATTCATCTCCTTCTCTTCCACTCTTCCTCCCCATCTCATTTTATCCTTTCCCCTCACTCCCTCCCTCCTTCATGATTAGCATCCATAACTCCTTCCGTCATCCTTTCCCTTTCCCTCTCTATCCTTCTTCTTCCTTCCACTCCCACTACCCACCCTCTCCCATTTCCTCTACTCATAGATTGACTACCTCTCCCTCTATCTCTCATTTCCCCCTCATGTTTCATTTCCCTCTCCTCTCCCACCCTCTTCCGATTCCTCTCCTTATCTTCTCGCTCTTCCTTCCTGGTTTGTTTCCCTCTCCCTCTTCTTCCCTTCACTCTCCCATTCCCTCTATTCCTACTTCAACTCCCTCTCCTCTATCTCTTATTTTCTCCCTTCTACTTCATTTCCTCTCCTCTTCCATGCTCTTAATCTCCCTCCCTCTTCCTCTTCCCTTCCTACCATTCCCCATACCCTCCTCTCCCACCCTCCTTCCCTTATTCATGTACCCTCCCTCTCCAGTCATCTCTGCATCTCCCTCTCTCTAACCTCCCTCCTCCTTCCTCCCTCTCCCAATCTTCCTCTCCATCTTCCACATTACCTAACTCAACATTCCTCTTACTCTCTCTCCCACTCTCCCACCCTCTCCTACTCTCCTTCTCTCTCATTACCTCCATATCATTCTATCCTTCCATCCATTTCCTTTCTCGTCCCTCTAGTCGTCTCTATCTTTCTCTTAATTTCCTCCCATTCTCCTCTTCCATCTCTTCTTCTCCTTGTCTACCTCTCCTTTTTCCCATATTCCTCTCCTCCTTTGTCTCCCATTCCTTGCCTTCCACATTAATCTCCCTATCATATAATCTCTCCCTTGATTTCCCTACCTCTCCCTCTCTTATTCCTTTTACCTCCAAATTTTGTTCCCTCCCCTTTTCCCATCTCTTCCTCGTTCCTCACTTGTTTTCCCTCCCTCCCTCCCTTTCCCATCTCTTCCCGTTCCTCTCTTATTTTCCCTCGTCCCTATATTTCTATATGAATCAATATGTGTACTAAATATAAAAAAACATTTTCAAATGTTCATATCTAAAAATACATGTACCTATAAATCCAATTCAACTATTAAATGGGAAATGTAATAGAAAACACATTTTCCAAGTGAAAATGTACATTTATAGTCACATAAACAAAATATAATCTCCAATATTAATATGAAGATGCTCATAATTACAAACACAAATATATTTATGGTTATATGGTTATATAAGCATGTAACCATATATAAACTAAATAAAAACACCTCCCAATTTCCAAAACTAAAATACTAAATACTTAGAGAAATGTAGATAATGTAGATTTATAACTATCAAACCTCTCGAGATATCTACATCATAAATTATAAGTATTCATAGATACTCGAGATAAATGTAGATGATGTAGTTTTATAACTATCAAACCTCTCGAGATATCTACACCATAAATTATAAGTATTCATAGATATTTAGATAAATGTAGATGATGTAGTTTTATAACTATCAAACCTCTCGAGATATCTACACCATAAATTATAAGTATTCATAGATACTTAAATAAATGTAGATGATGTAGTTTTATAGATATCAAACCTCTCAAGATATCTACACCATAAATTATAAGTATTCATAGATACTCGGATAAATGTAGATGATGTAGCTTTATAACAATCAAACCTCTCAAATATCTAGACCATAAATTATAAGTATATATAGATACTTAGATAAATATAGATGATGTAGTTTTATAACTATCAAAACTCTCCAAATATTTACACCATAAATTATAAGTATTTATGTTAGAGTAGGTATTTACCTTAGCTCATGTTCACCTAGGTATATTATTTACCTTTATTGTATTTATCCTCACCCACTTATGTGTGTGGATATTTATTTTTATTTATTTAGATATTAGGAGATATTATCTAGTTGTTAGGTATAGTTCTTTCCTTGATCTATGGTATTGACTAGTTCTTTCCTAGATCTATGGTATTGACTAGATCCTTGATGTCTAGTTCTCTCATAAATCTATGGACTTGACTAGTTCTTTCCATGATTTATGGCTTGATCTACGACCTTGACTGGTTCTTAGATTGTTATTCCTTGCCTATATAAGTAAGGCCCATTCTCATTGTATTTCATTGAGTTCCATAATAATATATGATATTTCTGCTCATTTGTTTGCAAAGGTTTTGTGTAAAGTTATTCTGGCGAATTGTTTTCATCTTATTGATCATGGTGTTTGATTAGCATCTGTGTTCTTGGCTTGGTACGATCTGGTTATCATTCCTTTTATGGTATCGAGCTACACAATTTCTAGTTTCTTGGGTGTGCAAAAAGCAACAAAGCTATTGCACTTTCATCTTCGAGAGGAAGAGTACAGGGGCAACGATTCTGCCGAGTCAGCAGATTCTTTGGCTTTGCTAGTTATTGACAGAGTTCGGATTCACATAGGATTCACTGACTATACTTTGGTGTGACAACCAAAGTGCAATTCACATTTCTCGCAACCCAGTTGAGCACCAGTGAACCAAGCATATTGAGATACATATCCACTTCATTCGGTAGCACATTAAGGATGGAGTTCTTTGCTTGGAGTACCTTCCGACTCAGCACAGAGGTTGCAGACATCTTTACGAAGCCTTTTACATCACCTCGCTACCTTGAGTTCCATGGAATGCTTGGGGTTTCAGAATTTTTTCTTGGGGGTGTTCGTGAGAACATCTTCCTTCTTCTTCTTCTTTTCTTTCCTTATAGTAGGATTCTTTCCTTCTTTTGGTTTGAGATTTCTTCATGGATATATTGTACATGAGTACCTCATCAGGCCTAGTTGTTGGGACTCATATTGTGGACATGCCACTTCTATTTTGGCCCCTAGCTTCACTTGAGGGGGTGTTAGAGTAGGTATTTACCTTAGCTCATGTTCACCTAGGTATATTATTTACTTTTATTATATTTATCCTCACCCACTTATGTGTGTGGATATTTCTTTTATTTATTTAGATATTAGGAGATATTATCTAATTGTTAGGTATAGTTCTTTCCTTGATCTATGGTATTGACTAGTTCTTTCCTAGATCTATGGTATTGACTAGATCCTTGATGTCTAATTCTCTCATAAATCTATGGACTTGACTAGTTCTTTGATGACTAGTTCTTTCCATGATTTATGGCTTGATCTACGACCTTGACTGGTTCTTAGATTGTTATTCCTTGCCTATATAAGCAAGGCCCATTCTCATTGTATTTCATTGAGTTCCATAATAATATATGATATTGCTGCTCATTTGTTTGCAAAGGTTTTGTGTAAAGTTATTCTGGCGAATTGTTTTCATTTTATTGATCGTGGTGTTTGATTAGCATCTGTGTTCTTGGCTTGCTACGATCTCGTTATCATTCCTATTAATTTATAGATACTTAAAGATAAATGTACATGATGTAGTTTTTATAACTATCCAAACTCTCCAAATATCTACACCATAAATTATGAGGATTAATACACACTCAAATATCTATAGGGTAAAAATGTATATAGAATAAAAATGTATTTATTATAATATAAATATTCATATTCAAACTACAAATAAAAACATCTCCCAAGTATTCAATAAAGCCAAAATAAGTATTTATGTATCAAAATGTCAATATTTAATGATAAAAAATACTTAAAAACTAAACTTACGAACATAATTTAAACTTTTATGTTTATCAAAATTTTAAAATTTAATATAAAACTTCTAAATAAATACAAAACTAAACTCTAATTAAAAAAATATTTTGAAAATTAAATTGGAAAAAGGGAAAATGTTGTGAATAATTTTAATAAATAACAATTAAATCAACCCCAAAAATGAAAAATCCAATTATAACATTTAAATATAAACAATCAATCTGTTATAAATACAATTAATCACTATTAAAAATTTGTATTCCCAAGCATAACTAATTTCTTAACTATAAATACACTTAATCAATATTAAAAATAAGTATTCCCAAACATAACTAATTTCTTAATTATAAAGATTAAAAATTAAAGCTTAATTAACACTGAACAAAAAAAAGAAAACTACAATTAAGAAAAAAATAAAGAAAAACCTGCTAACATAAAGACATTTATTGTAAGTGGTGGGTTTTTTAATTTTATTTGATTGAAATTTCATTGTTAAGGAAGTGAATCTAGTTTATTGGAAGTGGAAAAGTTTGCTAGAAAACGTGGACTCCCGACTTCATCAAGCATTCCCTGAAAGAGCAGACATGAGTTTTGGTGGTGTTTTTATGGTTCGTAGGAGATTTGGGGCAACTTCCTCCTGTTACCGATAAACCTCCATATGATAGTAATAGACGCGCAAAGCTGTTATGGGAAGCATTCAGAACAGTTGTTACATTGGATAAGGTATTTAGGCAAGGAGGAGAAGATGAAGACCAAAAACGTTTTCGACAACTTCTAGAAAATCTCAGAGATGTGAATCCAACACTGGATGATTGGATGTTGTTAATGAGTAGAACAAGTCCTGCATTAGACAAAAATAGCAATGAAGAATTCTATAATAATATTCACTTGATGGTGACAAAGATTAACGTGAATAACCACAACAACAAAAAATTACATTCACTGAAAAGACCTATCGCACGTAGCATTGCAACTAGAACATGTACCGCCAACACACTGGCAGGAGGTCTGAATGATGAACTTGATTTAGAATTAGTAATTTCTAATGATGCAAGGGTTATGCTAACATCCAATCTTTGGATAGAAGCAGGTCTTGTAAATTGAGCTCTGGGATATATTCAAAGCATAGTATATACACCTGGTAGTGGTCCACCAAACTCTGCCAACATATGTAATGGTTGAATTTGATAGTTACTTCGGAATATCATTTGAAGATAGAACTCCACGTACCATCCCAATTACACCAATACAGAGGGGACGACACACACCAATTACCCTTACGGTTGGCATGGGCATTAACGATACATAAATCACAAGGTTTGACTCTTTCCAAGGCTACAGTTGATATTGAAGAAAGAGAAACAATGGGGTTAACATTTGTGGCTATCTCTCGAGTGAAGTCATTACAGAGTCTAAAAATATCTCCATCATTTTCATATGAGCGTTATGCAAAGATGAAGAATGGAAAACTACTTTAAACGGAAGGTGAGGAAAAAGACTTATGTCCTTGGAATGTAAATGAAGATGCCTCTCGGCATAATAATGTACCATGTGTAACACACATTTCATTATATGAATTTGTCATTACATGTGACGTACATTACACATTTCAATTCATATGAAAAAGATTGTATTTTTTTAACTTGATAATGCGGTTACTAATAAAATCCATAAGAACTTTGTGTATTATAGACCTTATTTTTTTGCTCATACTCATTTTCTTAAGAGATATGGTTCCTCCTTTAAATGAATTTATGATGTTCCTTGTAAGATATTTGATTTTATTCATGCACGAACAAAATTCCCCCTTATTTTCCATACTTTATTTTAGGTATTATTTTCTGCAATTCCCACGGTTGCTACTAGCATACCTATATTTATATAAATATATGTAATATATGCCGAGAGGTATATATTACATATATTTATATATTATATAAATATATAGGTGCCTTGTGAACTTCACCTCTCGGCATATTTTACATATAAAATATGCCAAGAGGTGAAGTTCACAAGGCACCTATATATTTATATAATATATAAATATATGTAATATAGACCTCTCGGCATATATATTACATATATTTATATAAATATAGGTATGCTAGTAAAACAAGCCAAAGGCATGTTAAAGACATGTTCTTTGTCCCTAAAGCCATTGTTATGTTTTTGTAAACAACTCCCATGAAGCATAGAAATCAAATGTGTAATATTTAATTAGGTTTAGTGAGTGGTTTTGATGCGCATTATTAAAAATATAATGCAGGCATCCTTCTACGATTTTAGAAGTAAAGCTTTGGAAAGAACAGAAGAGGAAGATATAGTTGTACAGTGAAGTTAAATTCATGATGAAGATAATGTAGTCTTCAAATTCAAATCTAGTGAGGCTCGAGAGATTTAAGAACATAGTATCTTTCCCTAAATAAATAACGAATATAAATGTTATTAGAATGTACAATAAAACAAGGAAAAATAAATTAGTATTTGACTTATAATTAGAAAGACCCACAATTAATAGATGATGATTTAAGAGCAGAGTATCTTTCTTATAATTAGAAAAACCCACAATTAATAGATGAGATATTTAAGAACAGGGTATCCTATAGATACTATAGATCTAGGAACAATTAATAGATGAGATATTTAAGAACAGAGTATCTTATAGATTTAAGAAATATAGATTTAAGGAATATTAGAATGTACGATAAAACAGGGACAAATAAATTAGTATTTGACTTCTAATTAGAAAATCCCACAATAAGAAAAACCCACAATTAATGGAAATTACTAAATAGTAATTTAGATATTACACTATTGCCTTAATTTTAATATAATAATATGCATATTAAACGTGCAAAGTTGAGAACAAAGAAACAAAAACTATTATGAGAGTCAAGGATTAGGCAATTGATTTAGGATTTGCGAGAAAATGTAAGATGCAAAGTAGATAAGAGTGGAGGCTCCACTCTGCTTCTTTATTACAGGGTCAACACAAAAGTGTAGGGTGGTTTTAGAATTTGACGAATGTTGAATGTGAAATCGACAAATTATGACTAACAACAATAAAATCCTTTTACCTTTTTCTCATGTGATTACTTCTTTTCTTCTCACACAATTCTTACACGTGTATTAAACTATTTTACGTAATGCTTTATATTTTTAAATTGTGAGACCGAGAAAATGCAATTCAATTTAAGCCCCCTTTTAAGAAAAATTGGATATCCCTAGTAAGATCATCTCAAGTTAAATCTAGATCTTGTTAAGATTCGTAAAAATCAAGATATCATTAAGAAAAGGATTTAGTTTACTTTTACACATATCTTGGTTAAAATCCTACTATCATTAAACAGACGTTTTAGTTTATGAATCTCTTGTGGAATATTAGGGAGCAAAAACTATTTTTAATATTACTAGTTAAAAATCAAATAAACCAAGCATCCAATCCATGTACCAAATCTTGTTAACTACAGAACATAGAAGCAGAGGTTAGTAGTCTCTCTTAGGTTTCTTCTAAATTCTATCAAATGCCCGTCATAAAAACAAGGGATCCTATGGAGTATCATAATGGGCCATACCATTTGCATAAGCTTGAATGATCTAATAGCTCAAATCAATGTCTTACTACATCTTATTCATAATGTCCTATTTATGAGCTTATTCCAATTATTTATGAGTAAATTGTTTCAAGTGTTTTAATTACGGAGGGAAGTGGGAATGTGAGCCAAATTAGGTGCTTCGCAAAGGTCTTCTTATAATTTCCTTGAAAACAACAGCGCCATAAATTTAAGAAGAATCCCTTTAAAAAGGTGCCTAAAAATACTATTCACTATAAACTAAATAGCCCCCACTTATAAATAGTACTTGTTGGAAGGAAAATATTTTTTCACACCTTACCCTTATTTTTACCCTTTCCTTATTATTTTTATCATAGACCACCCATTTGAATTAATTCATATAATTTCTCAATTAAAAGTTCTCACATCAAAAACTATAAAAATCATGAATTAAGAAAAACCTAAATAATAATTCACATAATTTCTCAATTAAAAGTTCTCACATTAAAACGAAAAATTCATGAAATTTTTTTAGGAGAACTAAAAGTTTGCCATTAATCTAAGCATTCTATGTAGCTTTATTACTATAAGAATATAAGAAAAGCCTAAAATTTAATGGTGGGATGAACTTTTTTAGTGGTGGATGTGTCACGTAGCTTTAATACTATATGAATATAAGAAAAACTTAAAATTTAATGGTGGGATGAAACCTTTTTGCTAGAGGATATGTGTCATGGAAGAAATTCGAATGCAAAAGAGTCATGAAAATCTTTCATTTATGATGCAAACCACGCAAATCCTGCAAGAATCCATAACAATAGCTAAAAATTTGATCTAGTGCATACAATTTTAAAAAACTAACATAGCTAAGCTTCGTGATTTGTTGCCATCCATTATATAGAGAAGCAATTCCAATGTGATCTTGAGAAACAATAAAAATTTTCATTTCAAGTTTCAAGAAGAACAATGTAGAATGAGTTGGTCATTCAATTTTTTTCACATAAATTCCTTGGAGGATATAAATCATAAGATAATAAGGTAAGCCAAACATTATAAATGGTTCTAGTCTCTATTGTTTCTGTTAAGCATAGAAATTATATGTAATATTTATTAGGGACTTGGTTTTGATGCAAAATATAGAAGACGATCATACAATCCCCTAGAGCATAGAAATCATAGCATAATCGGGAAAACCCAAAGGCAGATTTTATCATTGATTTCGAGCACAAAAATCATAGTATAATCAAACGGGACAAAAGAAGAGGTTATCATTGGTTTTACTTCATATCGTCATTTAAAAGCTTATGCATACAATGCACATGAGTCATAGAAATCAAGCAACACTTATGATGCATTGTGGTTGTGGTGCATGCTAGGTAGATAATCGGATATGTCTAGGAGTCAATTCTTTAAAATCATTCATGCAGGTTGTTAAATGTTTTGTATATAGAACCCTTGTATGAAGTTTATGTCTTAAACTAAGTTCCTAAATTTATAGTTAATAATTGTCACAAACTGAATCAGCTCCAAGATTTATATATAAAAGCGAGAAGCTGAATTTCCAAGTGATCTCAAATAAGTTGTTGGAATTAAATATTGTAAACCTAGCAGGACACCTAAACAACGTATTTCATTATTGATAATACTAAACCATATGTTGTAGCAACATTCGTCCATGAGATAAAATGACCTTGAGGAAAATAAACAATTATAACTAACTTAGGCAAGTAAAGCCTAAAAAGCACACTAAATTGCAATAGTAAATCTTTGCATAAGAGTAAAGGATATGTAAACCCTACCTTATAGGAGAAATTCATATATAAACCCCATTCTAGAGAAATATACCCTTATAAAACATTTCTCTTGACTAGATATAAACCTTGAGTTAGACACTTATAGTGTATTTTCGCAATAAAAATATTAATCAAACCAATAAGATTTTAACCTTGAATTAAAGAACTAGACACATTTATCTTTTAAAGTTTTCCAATTCCTAAATAGTAGCCTAAAAAAGCTAAGCACATACAGGGAACCTAAATGAACAACTGCAAAATAATCCAAATCTTCATTATAAAGGGAAACAACATAAAACAAGAATGCCTTACCTCGACACTGTATCTTTCTCTTTATCTCGTGCTATAAAATACCAATTTCTGTCATGCTTTGGCGACGCAAAGAAATCCCCAAAATGTTCAAAGAGATAAATCAAGCCACTCGTGAAAAAAAGGCCACATATATCCATTGAATTCCTTCTCCAATATTATCCATTGTTGTGCTCAAGTGATGGTGGCCAAAAATAAAAATAGAATTAAAAAGTGTAATGTCCACTCTTCTTCAACACCGATTGAACTGTGTTATCAATTTCGAATTGATTATAATCGTAAACTTGGTTATTGTACTCTAGTTAGCATGCTAATAAGATGTGCGGGCCATCGTGATTACTATTGTGTTTTGGTTATTATTTTTACTTTGTATGGTTGTATTGGGGACTAGATGGGAATGCAAGGATATGATGATGATCTAGAATGGTTGCCTTGTTATAAATTAATTGTGATGTCATCACTCTTCGATATTGTTTTGTTATATTTAGTTTATCTCTGGATTGGACACATAGAAATTATTACACATTATTACCGCAACTATTAATAGCGAACAAATTTAACTCATTGTGGTATGAAAATTGAAGGATAGACATTACTATAACTGAAATGATTAAGCTGATAGACATTGAGTACGAGAAGATAATGACGTGTTGTCAGTTTAGATATATACTGATATGTTGAAATTTCTTCGTAGTAATTATATTATGATGTTTGAAGTTATCTTATGATTTCCTAGATATTGAAGAACTAGTGAAAATGTGAACGAGAAAAATATTGCTTAACTTAGATGAGTCAATTGGTTTATGATCTTAATTACAAATTGACGTGTTAGTGGAATCGAAATGTTAAAAATTGGAACAATTGTTAAATTACTTGGTCTTAGCGATAGTAGTCATGATATTTGATGCTAATATATAAATATATGTATTTTATTATTTCAACATCGTTAATATGGCCATGAGGCTAGAAAGGTATTGTTTTATTTTGCAGGAAATTATATCACAACAACATACGGGGATAGGAGACCAACGCTGAAGGAATGTGGGGTATTGGCAACAGTCATCATTGAAACTCATGTATTCATATGTTGTGTGTTGTTGTTATTTGTTTAGAGGTTCCCATGGGGATAACATCCAATTATTACCATGGGGTTTGTGTCCATGTTTCCCTTTTTATTTATTTATTGTTGAGTATGTGATGTAATTCTTTTTTAATCATTATTGAGTATTGTGCTTTAATTAAATGGATTAATCATGTTTATTAAGATAATTATGGATGTGACAAAATGAATCATTTATTGGAGTAGATGGGTCTTTGTTCCTTATGTTTATTAGTTGAGTGTATGTGTTTTTGAGTGTTGTACACTTCACCCTACTTGGGAAACTCAGATTTAGGCTTAAGGGCCATTTTTCGAAGCTAGTGGGACAAGTTAAACTTGTCCCACACATCTTAATTTCTAATACAAACCCTACCTATGGGTTGGAGGGTCAAAAGTAGACCCCATTATGTGTTTTGTAAGAAAAAGATGAGATTTAATTGGACTTTCTTACATGTGTTTTAAATTTTTTTCCTTAAGGGGTATGGGTTGGAGTGGTGTGTGTAAGTAGTTTATCGTTCCTCCCAACCACCCATTTATTGTGCATTGGGGTTGAGGGTTGACTTGTGATGTAGAGTTCAGAATGAGTGATGTGGCATCCTACGGGAGCCACCTCACCTCCTATTTCCTTTTCCTTTATATGCATGTTTGATTATTTTTGGGGTTTACTTGCTCATTCATTTTGTGAATGATTGTAATTTTGGAGAGCTTTCTTGAGAATGGTGAATGAATCTTGGAGTGGATGGTGTTTTCTTAGGATTTTGGAAGGCTTGAATCTTGTTGTGTATTGATACTCTCCATTTGTAAGCTAGATTTTCACCCTTTTTCTTACCTTGCTATTTTGTTGTGCTCGGATGTGTAGTTGATGATTTTTTTATTTCTTATGATTGTGGGAAATATATTTGATCCTTAGGTTGTGGGAGAAATGGAAATGGGGGTAAAACTTGAGGGAGGAATAAGAGAAATGTTATTAGGTATTTTAGGAGGGAGTTGGGTTGGGATGTCCACCTTGTTGATAAATATGATTTGTGTTTATCTTGTTATTTTCTTGAGGGAGGAAAAAGAGTGAGGGAGGCATAAGAGTGGTGTATCTTCTTAGAGGGATGAATAAAAGTGTTGTGTGTATTATGATGGAGTTTTTTGGAGGCTCATAGGTGGACACCCAAGCCCTTGGGAGGCGTAAAAGAACCCCATGATACTTTCTCGTCCATGACTTTAGTATGAAGCCTTTGTGTTTTGATATTTGTTGGTTTGTTGTAAAATTTGTATTTAGTATTTCATTGATTGTCTTGATTGAATGTGTATGTGGAAGCCATTTTTGAGTTGCCATGGTTGTCTAAATAACCCTCATTGCTTCTTTGTTGGGGCTCGGGGGCCAATGAGGAAGAAGGCTTCTCTCCCTCATTGGATGTTTGGTTGGGTGGAGAGTGTTGCCTACTCCCCCATTTTGTTGTGTGCATGACTTGATGAAGATGGTGAAATCAATGGATGAAATGATCTTGTTGGAGAAATACATGGGGAGTTGTAGCTTGTGCTACTATGATTCTACAACTTGTAAATGTTACCAATAGTATATTGGATGTAATTTTATTCATTGGTTAAACCCTTGTAAATTTTTTATTTTGATTTACATTAGTTCATATGAATGTGAACTTTGAAATAGTTCTGTAATGGAATTTAGGTTCTTTCAAATATTAAGTTCTTGCTTAGTAGTTGTATTGTAAATCTTTTAAAAGATCATGTTATTGAGTGTAAAGGGAATGTTGACCCTCTTACATTTGGCAATTTTGTTTAAATGGGAAAGGAATGTATGTCATTAAAGTGTGTTTCACCTCCTCCATTCAAATAGTTGCACAAAAGGAATAGATACAATAAGTTTTACAATCTAGCCTTCCCTTCACTGCAATAGGAAATTAATTTTACAATGTACTTTTCCTTTACAACAATATAAATTGTCTTAAGTAAATAAATAAATTACAACTAATTATATCCTTATAATATTATATAAATGGAGTTGAAAGTGAGAATATGTTTCAATTTGATAACTACACAAATTTGTGCATTACTATTTTTACGTTGATGCTTGTAAATTTTATTCATACAAATTTATAATTGCAAAAAAAAAAAACACTAATTTTCAATATCCTATATTAATAGGAAACTTAATTGATTAACAAATACATCCTATTAATATAAAAAAGATGTATATAAATAACCTACATTAATTTACTTCTAAAGTGATAATACAAATATAAACATATTATTAATAAATATTAATACCTACATCTTATTAAAAGATATATATATATATATATATATAAACCTTTGAAATCGGCTAAGCTGCATGTGGGTTTTATTGCGTAAATGTTTTTTAAAAATATATCTAAATTCATATTACATTAAACCTTTTAAATCGGCTAACTTTGAGTCCATGGCTTTATTAAGTAAATGTGTTTTGTTTATTTTTTTAAAGACTAGTGGAGTGGGCATGACCTCACCTAGTGGAGGATATTAATTAAAGAGATATGGTGGAGGATATTAATTGACCCAAACATTATAACCCCCACCTTTTAACCTTCCACTATATCTTTGTAAACAACAAACCTCTTAGTATAAAATGAAGCCATTATGATTGTAGTCATCCTGGTAAGTTAAATGCGACCTGCTCATACCTTAGCCCGTGGCCAATAAATTAATTTGGTCGGCGTATTAATAAATGTCAATAACTATTTATGTGTGTGTGTGTCTATATATATATATATAATGTTTATAAAAAAATTCAAGTCAAATAGCAGTTGTATGCTTATTTTTAAAGATAAAGAAATATATTAAATAAGTATATAAATACATATATGTATTTGTAATATAGATATACATGTATTTATATATACGAGACACTTAATTTTCGCATATACAATGATTATATATGTAGGTCTCGCAAACTAAGATCCCTAAAATGAGCCTAAATAAAATGGGTAAATGCCCACAAATCAAATGTGATAAATAAACAAAAATGGGGAAAATGAGATCATGCTAATGATAAATAGCTTTAAAATAAACTCTTAAAGAGGGGTGCACACAAATATTTGTCTCGTGTCTATCCATCCCTAATCCTCGAGCTCCCTTCCACGACCTCTCTCCTTCCTTCCCCGAACCAAAAAACAAGAAAAAAATGAGAGATTAGATTTAGAAAATGAATATATGAGAACCCATAAGGATATTTAGGGTTACTTTTGCCAAACCTAAATCTAAGCTGAGAAAGATTAGATTTAAGGGTGTAGCATGAATCCTACATCACTTAAGTGATGGGGTATTTACGTGGGAATTTTTTTAATAAAAGATGTGTGTGTAATGTAAATGGGGCTTAAGGGGTTAGATTAAGGTGTGCACCTTGCCCGTTTAGAATCATGAACTTATTATAAATTGCATGCATTTAACAATGCAAGCTTATTATCCTAGTATGATTTAATATAGGATTTATTTGTACCTTAAATAAAAATATTTTAAAAGGGATTAATGGAGTCATGATTTGAAAAGCTAATGAAGATTATTTGGATAAAATTTTGGAGCCTTGTTAGTGAAAGAGTTAAAACGTAATATTAATTTTGAAAATTGGGGAAATCTTAATTAATTGATAATTGTTTTCCGATGCCTTGAAATTGTTTAAAAACTTCAAAACCCATTAGAGTAAATCTCGGCTAATGCCATGTAACCTCTTAAAAAAATTATTCCATAATTTTTCATGTTTTCTATCAGGTTTCACGGGGATTTATGTGGGAAAATGTAGGAGTTAGATTTCGTATCGAGAGATGTGGGTTCAACGATTGGACTCTGGGTGGAATTTGAAACACTGAAAACTAGTTCACAAAATTTGAACCTCCGTGATTAAAATAATAATAAAATAATAAATTTATATGAATTTTTGTACTCACCTTGTGTTGGTTTGTCAAACCTAGGTAACTGTAAATGTTGAATAAGATTGATATTCTTGTGAACTTCTGGTGTAGCAGGAACTTGATTCTCCTTTGAAAAGATGTTGTTTGATGAGTCCTAACTCTTTCTTTAGTCGTATGATGCGATAAACCCATTGAGACTCTTCCTTATTGGACTTGTTGGGATGATAAATTGTGTGGTGTAACTCTTGTGGCTTAGTGCTCGTGGTTGTGTTCGAGAGTCTAACAAAGTAAATTAGAAGTTGTTTAGTAATCTAAAGCTCCCCTTTTTCCTTCAGTGGTTAGATGAGTTAGTTTTGGTTGCTACTTTGGTGACGTAATCCATGTATGAGTAAGTGGATATTAAGTCTTGGTATCACATTTTATCCGGTTGTACGTATGTATTCTTATGGTCGAGCTCAAGGTATAGTACCCTGCTGTTGGTGGCCATGAAAGGGTGCGAAGTGAATGTGATGTTGTTTTTTTTTTATTTTACATTCGTAATTTTGTGTTATTTTATCAAGGACCAACATCTTATTTATGATTAATTGAGGAGCTCAAAGGCTCCTTTTGTTATTTATATTTTTACGATATTTTCGAGGATTCAATGCATTGCTACTTATCCATTTTCCTTTATTGCTGATATTTCTTGGATCTTATTTTGACTAGTGGCTCGGAGTTTGGTTATATTGTTGGCTACTTAGCTAAATGTTACGTGATTCTTGCTTGCTTGTTGATGAGATGGTTCTACGTTGTTTGTATTGTGACATTTTTTTGTATGGGGGTACACCCTAGGTTCCTTGAATGTATTCTTAGGTGCTTTAAGTTATGCCTTGGTTTTGGAAGGACGGAACCTTGAGTGTGTCTAGGATCTTAGAGTGACTCTTTCGTTACTCGGCCTTTCTAGAGAGAGAGTTCGTTGTGTAGTGCGGTCTAGTTGGTAGTTTGATAGCGGTGGTGGTGATTCTCTTACAACCTGGTAAGATATTTTATCCTCGTCAAAGTAGATGTGTTTGATTATGGGCTTATGGATTGTGTTAGAATCGGATTAACTCTTATATGAATGTAGGTTTTAGTGGATAATTGTTTTTTTTTTTTTTGGCATGACGTTCCATCGATGGCATGCTAAGTTTTATCATGGTTTCCTTGTTCTTTATAGAAATTATTGGTGGTGGATTTTTATGTATCTTGGTAATTATGGTTAGATGTAAGCCTATTCGGGCAATGTGCTTAATTAAGTATACTTGTTTTTACTCTCGATGAACCATAAATAAGTCTACCCTTGCCTTAAAATTTTAAATTGTTATGATTACCACTGTATAACCTATTAATCATTGGGTTACGTGGAGACTCGTATGGATGTATATGGGTCTTTTGGACCTTGTTTTAGAGATTTTAGTTTTATAGATCTTAATATTTTAATCTCAGTTGTGCTTATATTTTGTCCCTTCTTTTAAAACTACAACTCTTGGTCGTAAAGTCCATGTTTGAGTAGATTAGTTGATTTTCCTCTTTCATTTGACATCTTCTAATGGGAAATGTGATGTCCTTGGGTAAAATTTAGCTTGCCATATTGTTGTTTGGTTGGTGGTATCTTGTGGAAATAAGAGTGTTGATTGGAGACTTTCATTGTCTTATTATGTGAACAAAATTTTGAGACTAAATAACTGAACATTGTTAAACCTCTTAAATTCGTAAAAGTAAATATGCCTCTTTAATGAGTCTTTTTTTCATAAATTTTTTTGAGACTTGTGGAGTCCAACTTGGAGTTTTAGTGATGCTTTTAATTATTTTGGTAAACCCTTGAAATCTTTCGTGATTCATGTTGGTTGATTTATTCATAGTTCTTACAAAATTAATAATGTGTTTTTTATGTTGAATGTCTCTTGTTCCTTTAGAATGGAAAATGTGATATGTTGATTGAGCTCCTATTATTATAAAGGTAATAATTTAATAGGTTCCACTCCTCTTTCCCATTAAAATCTATTTGGTAAAATGATTAATTGATCCTAATAAAATCCTAATTGAGGGACTTGGACTTGAAACTTAACAAATAAAATGGAACATTAGGAAAAGGAAAATGATTTCTTGATATAATCTTGGTAGATTAATAGAAGAAATAAAACTATGTGGAAAGAAAATAGAGAGGAAATTTTTCCCATTTACCTTCCTTAGAAGTAAAATAAATAATTGTCACCTATACAAAATAGCGAGATTTCATGCCAACTTTAATGGTGCTTCTTAATGACGTAAATAAGTGATGTCATAATAGAAATAATATTTTAATTAAGAAAACTTGTAAGAAAAGTGTTAGCAAGAGAAACTACAACTTTTGACTTAATAGTTGGTTTATAAAATGAGTAATATTTATGTGTATTAAGTGCAATGTATAATTGAACCCTTAGTTTTTTCACCTACCCGGATTTGTGAAACACCTTGTTGTTAGTGATGTGTTCTAATTACGTAGTACTCCCTTGTTCATATACATATGTTCTTTTCCCTTGTAGGAGTTTCGGTCATCATACCGTTGTTGCCTCATAACTCGACGAGAGTGAGTTGTGGCCTTTAGGATCTGGTCTTATCTCTTGTTTTAAGAAAAGTAACCTCCTTGCATGTTGATTTAGTCCTTGGTGACCTAGGTTATTTGAGATTTTAAGGCAACTTATGTTAAGGATATAAAACAATTTTTGGAAGTCCTCTTTTGTTCTTATTTTCTTGTGACACCTTGTTGTTTTTTGCCCCTTTTTCCGTTGGGAAGGAAAGTGCAAGTTGTTTTCGTAAGTTGTTGCTCAGCTTTTGGTATGATGCACCTCCGTATTGTAGTTGGACCCCTCTTGTTACTTGTTCTTCTCTCTAGCTCCCTTGAGTGCTCTTTGATGTTACAATTTATGCATGTGCTCTCTTTATGGTTATTTCGAGCTTGAGCAGGATTTAAGATAAATAAATCCCATTGTGTTATAGTGAGTGGTGCTTCTTGTATTGATATGTTAGTTTCTAATGGAAATATTTTCTAAATGTTTGACGTTTCTAAATTAGGTTAGTGTTGTGTGTTCAATTTTAAGTGTAAAATCAAGGCTATAGGAAACCTTGTGGTCATGATTTTTCTTAGTATTACCATGAAAATTTAATTGTACCCTCTCAAGTTATAGAAGTGCTTCCCATGAATAGTTTCCTTGATTGTAAATGTTTTGGATAATTTACGTGTCCATACTTGTTTATTAAACCTCGTCTTGGGTGATCTCAAAATTGTGATACCTTTGAGTAGACTATTTTTCCCATATAAATTGATGGTCGCGATTGATATTTGCTAGCCTTATCTAAATAATGAACTTTGAAAGCGTAACTTAACCATAGTGGAATCCCTAACTTTTGTTATTTCAAGTTCATTAAATTCTCCCTATTATTCTTTTACTTGGTGGTTATTCTTGAGGCTCCTTTGATGATTTCATGTTTTGATGCTATGTGTTGTAGCTTGGTTGATCATGTTGAGTTACTCTATATAATGAAATGTTTCTAACCTTACTTGATGAATTTTTAGCATTCATGCCTAACAATATTCCTTCTCCTTGATTAAATAGTAATGGATCAAACTTGTGTTCTTTAGACACACTCATGTTGGAAGCAAATTAATTCCTCTGCAGAGGATATGGCCTATATGCTTATGAATTTTTTCCCTACCTCTTTTTCCGTGACTTCCAGGAGGAATTCAAATCTATGGGGAGAGGGATATAATGCTCACTCCTCTTCAACATAGATTGAACCGTCTTATCAATTTTAAATTGATTATAATTGTAAACTCCGGTTGTTGTACTCTAGTTAGCATGCTAATAACATGTGTGGGAGATCATGATTACTATTGTGTTTTGGTTACTATTTTGACTGTATGGTTGTATTGTGGATTGTATGGGAATGTAAAGATATGATGATGATCTAGAATGGTTGTCTTGTTATAAATTAATTGTGATGTCATCACTCTTCGATATTGTTTTGTTGAATTTAGTTTATCTCTGTGATCGGACACATAAACAATATTGCACATTATTACGAGAATATATTAATAGATGAAAAAATTTAACTCGTTGTGGTATGGAAATTGAAGGATAAACATTATAGTAACATAAATGATTAACATTTGATAGACATTCAAGATACTGAGAAGATAATGATGCGTTGTCGGTTTAGATATATATTGATATTTTGAAATTTCTTCGTAGTGATTATATTATGATGTTCGAAGTTATCTTATCATTTCTTGGATATTGAAGAAATTGGTGAAACTATGAATGAGAAAAATAATTGCTTAACTTAGATGAGTCAATTGGTTTATGATCTTAATAGTGAATTTGTAGTGCCCACATTTTACACACACAATGTCAACAGTAAAATACCAGGATAATTTTTTTACTTACATTGCTCACTACACACAACATAGCAAGGGCTCTAAGTACAGAAACTCGACTCGCATACGACAATCACATAAGTCATCGACTCACATAGACACAAGAAAACAACATAGGCATGTCAATGCCACACTTTTCCCAATGAACAAATACTAGCAATACCCCAACCAAAAAAAGAAGACTCAAGGATAGGCAAACCCACAACACATCTTTTCTTTAATTGTATTTTAGTTATGATTAACATTCTAAGAACATTATTGTGCAAGGATAACTTTCTCCTTTTTCCATCTATAGAAACTTTAAGTTCATTCCACATTTAATTTACTGATTCGACCATTTTAAGTTGACTTCTTATTCTTTACAAAATTTTCCATAACTTGCTTACTTATTTGGGCATAATTCGAATGCATATAAAATACTTAATTGTCTTGTTCTTATGTTAAAAAAATCTTCTTCTCGAACATAAATTCAGTGTCTACCTTTTTATTCTTACAACTCAAGTGGATGAGACTTGGTGTCCATATAGCGTTATTAGGTTTTAACAGAGATTTAGATGCGAGATAGCTTTTTACCGAAAACATACCTCGATCACGGGTTAGTTATTTCCCTACCATAGTTATTCCAATTCAATGACTTGAGGAATTCCACTTTGATTTATATAAGTATTTTGCTTTCTCGAAGGTTGATCACACCAAGGCAATTCATATTCTTTGAAACAAAAGAATATATTTAATTGAGTTATAAGGTCTTCAAGAGTGGCATTATTCCAAACCTCTAATCCTATTTTTACTCTTATATGCTTTATTTTCTACATCACGTTATGGCCTTATTACTAGCATTGTCTTGCAAAAGGAGTTACGAAATGGTTTTCCTAACCTCTTGAAGACATACATGATTAGGAGACTTGAAGCTACACATGAACCCTAAGTTAACATCCAAATCAACTGAGTTTTAGATTAATTCCAACTTCACCTAAGGGTCTACCCCTCAACTATAAATGAGGTTTAAGTGAGAGGACAAATTTATGCTAAACCACCTTCAGAAGGGGCCAAGGTGTTATGTTGAGAGGAACCAAGGTAACACATTTTTACTGAGCGGAGCTAAGGGGTTCATTAACAAGAGTTTAAGACCTGGAACAACTAAGTCACAACCTCCATCCATGTCGTCTGGATCCAACAGGGTTTTCACTTGATGAAGAAATTTAATTTTAAATCTATCTTTGGAAGACAAGGTAGTCCGCTAGGCTACGAAGGAGGAGTTCGCTCTACACACTCCAAGAAAAGTTTGACTGTGTCACTCCTATCAGACGGGTTTAAGAAAATTTCACTAAACTTACCGACTAAGACAATAAGCCCATTCTTGAGCTCTGATTTGCCTAAATTAGGACGTTCCATCAAGAGAAAATATTAAGTTCATCCTACGGTTTTCAATTTCTTCTATGGTATGGAGTATTGCACATGAAAAACAAGTTATGTCCCGATGTTGGACAAGGGTAGAGTGTTTCGATTTAATTCTCTTTATTACATTTACAAAGTATGAATGCACAAGATGACTCATTGATCATTTATTGAGCACTAAATATGCACTACAAGATATTACTTCAAATTCATTTACCTTATATAAGTATCAGACCTTTTACCAGGTGTACTATGAATCAAAATTGAACCTAAGATTAAATGCACATTTCCTAGATGTCCTTGAAACCAACATCTCATACATATCAACAAATTATCAAATATAATAGTCTGTAACATGAGACAATATTAAACATTTATTCATTTAACAATGAACTATATAAATTACAAAGATAAATAAATGAATTACACATCGCCTTTTCGTCATCATTCTTTCATCCTACAAAACCACGTGAGCATGATATCAATGATAATTCACTGGCATGGCATCCACCCTAATCTAAAATAATTATCATTTTTCAGTTTCCCATTTACATATGATAATAATTTCAATTTACAATCGAAATAAAAAGGTTTAGAGACATGTTGATGCGCCAAAATTAGCAGGAACTTGACAAGGTCATAACTTGAGCTCCGGGTGTCCGTTTGAGTCCATTTTTTTGAAACCATGTGTTTCGATGAGACGAATGTAGCAGAAACCTTCCCTACTAGTTGGGGAAAGTTTTTGACATGTTTTTGAGCCCTAAATCTGCCATCTTGAGGCCGAAAATTAGGATTTAAGTTATAGTTCGGTTTTTTCCTATTTTTGTGCATTAGTTAATTTTAGTCTAATAATTGCATTATGAGTTAGAAAGTTGGAAATTCCTTTAATTTATGGATGTAGAAGATGCGTGGCAATTTTTGTGCCCGCATGAATAAGCATGCAAACTTACTAAGAATAGCAGGTTCTAGTAAACTGCTAAAAATAGTAATTTCGCCACCTAGAGTAGATTTAGTTAGAGTTAGAGTTTACATGGTAAATCGAGTTGGGAGATGTTTTCCTATTTAGGAAACATTGTAATTCATTATTCGATAATGAAGAAGGAGATATATTTTCTTTGGAGTTCATATTATTTGCATTAAATCAAGTTGGTTAGAATTTGGCTACATTATCTGGTATCAAAGCAATGGTTGAGTCTTTTATAAAAAAAATGGCAAGAAGAGGAAGAGGAAGAGGAGGCGGTATTTCCCAGATGAATAGAAATATGCAAGATCTACAAAGGCAAGTTGTTGCACTTGCTGTAATGATAACCCAAAGAGGAAATCAAGGTGGAGATGACACAGATGAAGAAGAAGTTTGTGAAGAGGAGGAAACGTAAGCACCACCATTAGCTTTTGAAGAAAGGATGCTTTGCGCATTAGAAGGGAAGAATGATGGGATAAGAGTTGATGTTTCAGAGTATGGTGGTAGTCTAAAACCAGAGGAGCTGATAGACTGGTTGACTAGCATGGGGAAATTTTTGAGTGGAAGGCTATGTCAGAAGAAAAGAAGGTAAAATTTGCATGCACGAAATTGAAAGGTCATGTTATGTTATGGTGGGATCACCTACAAAAAGAGAGGTCAAGAAAGGGGAAAGAAATAATTAGGATGTGAAGTAATATGGAGAAGAAGTTGAAGGATAAATTTCTCCCTGTGGACTATGCACAAACCCTTTATAGGAGGTTTCAAAATCTCATACAGAACCTACAAATAGTGCAAGAATACACAGATGAGTTCTACAAGTTGTCCATTCATGTAGATCATGAAGAAACTGAGGAACAAATAGCTACAAGGTATGTAAATGGATTAAAATTTTCTATTCAAGATGAGATAAGTATGCATAGGATTAAGAGCATGGAGGATGCCTATCAATTAGCCTTAAAGGCCGAGGAAAAACAAAATCATCAAATTTTTAGGAGATCACCTAGAATGAATAGGGGGCCTCATCTTCCTTTCGGGGATGAGATGGTTTCAACCAAGGTAGGGGAGAATCATCTCGTGGATTGGACAAGCAAGAAGATATGAGACAAGATTTCCAAAATCAACAAAGAGGTAGAGGATTTTCTAGGGGCAGAGGATACGCTGGCGATAGAGGATGGGAGGCTCCACGAAGACCATTTGTTTGTTATAGATGTGGTGAAGAGGGGCATCGGGCTTTGAATGCCCACATTCTTATTCACATGACAAGAGACAAGGAGATGCACCAAGAGTAAATCTTGTTGAAGATGAACAAGTAGAAGATGAACAGGACCTAGAAATTCCACCAGATGTTGGAGAAAATTTGATGATCAAGAGGACGATGATTGCTCCAAGAAAGGATATCAAAGGGGATGCATGGTTGCATACAAATATTTTCAGAACAAGATGCACTTCGGAGGAAAGGTATGTAATGTTATTATTGATGGTGGTAGTTGTGAGAACATGGTTTCAAATGAGATGGTTGAGAAATTGGGTCTGCATTGTGAGAAGAATCCTAACCCTTACCATATTGCATGGTTTAAAAAGGGTAATGAAGTTACTGTTGATAAGAGATGTTTAATAAGTTTTTCTATTGGGAAAATTTACAAGGATGAGATTTGGTGTGATGTTATTCCTATGGATGCATGTCATATGTTGTTAGGAAGACCATGGCAATTTGATAGGAAAGTTATTCATGACGGGGGGAAGAATACTTATACTTTTTGGAAGGATGGCACAAAATAGTTTTACTACCTCTCAAGGAAGAGGGGAAGGCTGAAAATATGCTTTTGCAAAGGAATTTGTGAAGGAGGCAAAGGCAACCGGTTTTTGTTATGCACTATTGACCAACAAGGATGAACCTACAAGTGCACAAATACCAGTAGAAACAACAAAATTATTAAAATAATTTTCGATGTTATCCCTGATGAGCTACTAGATGGATTACCACCCAAAAGAGATATTCAACACCATATTGATTTGATTCTAGGGTCTTCACTCCCAAATCAAGTGGCTTATAGGATGAGCCTGACATTGCATGCTGAGTTGAATAGGCAAGTGGCAGAGCTCGTGAGAAATGGTTTCGTGAGGGAGAGCATGAGTCCATGTGCAACCCCAACTTTATTAACACCAAATAAGGATGGATCATGGAGAATGCGAACTGATAGCAGAGAAATAAATAAAATTACAATCAAGTATAGGTTCCCAATACCTCGCCTTGATGATATGATGGATGTGCTTGTTGGATCTAGGTATTTCACCAAGATTGATCTTGAAGTGGTTACCATCAGATTTGGATCAGAGAAGGAGATGAGTGGAAAACAACATTCAAGACAGGAAATGGATTATATGAGTGGTTGGTGATGCCATTCGGATTATCTAATGCACCTAGTACTTTTATGAGACTGATGAACAGTTTGCTACAGGAGTATAATGATAAGTTTGTTGTAGTTTATTTTGATGATATCTTGATCTTTAGTAAAACTAAGGAAGACAATTTGAGGCATCTAAGGGTGATATTCAAAGTGTTAAGGAAGAGAAACTATATGCAAATATGAAGAAGTGCACATTTATGCAAGAGAGTTTGGTATTCTTGGGCTTTATTATTTCAGCAGATGGGGTACAGATGGACTCAGAAAAGATAAAGGCAATTATTGAATGGCCTACTCCACGGAGTATAATAGAGGTAAGAAGCTTTCATGGTCTAGCAACATTTTATAGAAATTTTATTAAAAAATTCAGTAGTATTGTAGCACCTATAACAGATTGCACAAAAGGAAGGGAGTTTTTGTGGATGAAGGCAATTGAGGATAGTTTTCAGTTCTTGAAGAAGAAGGTGAGAAGCACCTATTTTGGCACTACCAAATTTTGATAAAGTGTTTGAGGTTGATTGTGACGCCTCGCATGTGGGTATTGGTGCTGTTCTAAGTCAAGGTGGAAAGCCAATAGCTTTCTTTAGTGAGAAACTGAATGAGGTAAGAAAGAACTACTCTACTTATGATGTGGAATTTTATGCAATTGTACAAGCATTAAGGCATTGGAGGCATTACTTAGTGCCTAAGGAGTTTGTGTTATTTACAGACCACATAGCCCTAAAGTATGTGAATACATAAAAAAGTTAAATAGCGAGGCATGGAAAGTGGTTATCATTTTTAGGGTTATACTTTTTCTCTAAAACATAAATTAGGAAAACAAAATCAAGTTGTAGATGCATTGAGTAGGCATGTGACTTTGTTTACCACTATGGAAAATGAGGTGGTGGGTTTTGAAGTAATAAAGGGTTTGTATTCTTCTGATATTGATTTCAAGGATATTGTTGAAAGGTTAACTTGTCCATTGTCAGACAATGTAGGAGATGTTCTGGATGAATACATTTTATAGGATGGCTATCTATTCAAGGGACGCCAACTATGTATTCCAGTTGGGTCTATGAGAGAGAACATAGTAAAAGAGTTGCATAGTAGAGGATTGGCTAGGAATTTTGGTAAAGATAAGACAATAGCCTTAGTAGCAGAGAAATACTATTGGCCAAAGCTGAAAAGAGATGTGGTAAGATATGTGGAGAGGTGTCAAATTTGTCAAGTCTCGAAAGGCCATGCACAGAATATAGGGTTGTATATGCCGTTGCCTATTCCTAAAGGGTCGTGGACAGATCTGAGTATGGATTTTGTTTTGGGATTACCAAAAACACAACGAGGTAATGACTCAATTTTTGTGGTTGTTGATAGATTTTCTAAGATGGTTCATTTTATTTCCTACAAGAAAACAAGTGATGTGATAGGTGTAGATTTATTTTTTAGAGAATTTGTTCATTTGCATGGTGTTCCAAAAACCATTACTTCAGATAGGGACACAAGGTTCTTAAGTCACTTAGTGGACTTTATGGAAGAAATTGGGAACTCAATTATAGTTCAGCAATGCCTATCATCCTCAGACTGATGGGCAAACAGAAGTGGTAAATCAGAGTTTAGGAAACCTATTAAGGTGCATCATTGGGGAAAAGCCAAAACAATGGGACTTAGCATTACCACAAGTTGAGTTTGCATATAATAGTTCCATAAATAGATCCACAAGAAAGTCTCCATTTTCAATTGTGTATGGGAGTAATCCAAATGGGGTGTTAGATTTGGTATAACTACTAGTTGATGGCAGAGTCAGTGATGATGTAGAAGCATTTTCCGAACATATACAACAATTACAGGAAGAAGTGCAGAAGAAGATGTAGAATAGTAATGATAAGTATAAGGAAATAGCAGATGCGCATAGAAGGAGAAAGCTATTTATAGTTGGTGATTTAGTTATGGTATATCTGTGGAAGGAAAGGTTTCCAAGAGGAACCTATAACAAGCTGAAGTACAAGAAGATTGGTCCGTGCAAAATTGTGAAAAAAATAAATGATAATGCTTATGAGGTAGAATTTCCAGGAATTTTGATATTTCTCCGAGTGTTTAATGTTTTGATTTGTATTCTTTTCATGGGGATGGTGCGAGAAGGGGATGTTCTTGATGAAGTAGTAGATTGGAGGCAACAAGTTCGGTGAAGAAGAAAGAAGAAGTGGATTAGATTCTAGATAAGAAAACAATGGACATGTGACATGGGAAATACAACAAATATTTGGTACATTGGAAAGGACTGGAACAAGAGGACAATACTTGGGTCATAGAGTGGGAGATTAAGAATTTGGATGTAGATAAATGGAAGTAGTTTGAAGAAGACAACTTGTAGGAGCTGCATTTTTTTTTCAAGCAGGGGAGAATGATGCGCCAGAATTAGTAGGAACTTGACAAGGTCATAACTTGAGCTCCGGGTGTCGTTTGAGTCCGTTTTTTTTTAAACCACGTGTTTCGATGAGACGAATGCAACGGAAACCTGCCCTACTAGTTGGGGCAAGTTTTTGACACGTTTTCGGGCCCTAAATCCGCCATCTTGAGGCCGAAAATTAGGATTTAAGTTATAGTTCGGTTTTTTCCTATTTTTGGGCATTAGTTAATTTTAGTCTAATAATTGCATTATGAGTTAGAAAGTTGGAAATTCCTCTAATTTAGGGATGTAGAAGATGCGTGGAAATTTTTGCCCGTATGAATAAGCATGCGAACTTACTAAGAATAACAGGTTCTAGTAAACTACTAAAAATAGTAATTTTCGCCACCTAGAGTAGATTTAGTTAGAGTTAGTTAGAGTTTACTTGGAAACTCGAGTTGGGAGTTGTTTTCCTATTTAGGAAACATTGTAATTCATTATTCAATAATGAAGAAGGAGATCTATTTTCTTTGGAGTTCATATGATAATAATTTCAATTTGTAATCGAAATAAAAAGGTTTAGAGACATGTAGTCATTACACTTCATTTTATTTCATTTTGTAACTTGGAGAGAGAAAATGAGGGAAGTAGAGAAAACACCATTTTGTCAAAAGTTTAATTTCACACAAAAAGTTACACTATAGACAAAAAACATTGTTTTTATTTACATGTGTCAAAAGTATCTACGGTGGTTTGGCAACTCGGCGGGGTCCCATGACTTCCTATTTTTACATTTTCTTACTAGCTAGAAAACGTTCAAAACAGCTTGAGGTTTTAAGAAACCGCTCTAAAAGTTATCTTAGTGAGAATGCACACCACGATTAACTTTCTACGTGTCCCCAAATATACCAAGATTTTGATCAGATATCTTGTTCTTATAGAATTAGGAAAAAGTGAGCAGTTTGCGTTTGGCGGCTTAGTTTTCTAAAATTTTGGTCGTAGTTGTCCCGATTGCAAATGAACAAAAGCTAGCTCAAGGGCTCATAAAACTTGTAAAAATTGACGTTTGATGGATGAGCACACAACAAGACACTTCCTACAAGTTCCCTATATAAGGATAATTCATGTTCAAAGTCGGCAGGTGAGAACTAGAAAACCATTTTCAAACAGTGACAAGTTTTCTAGAGCGATAAGTCGTAAAAATTGGTCTAGTTTGACCTCATCAAACTACGACCGGAGGCCTACAAAATGGATTTTCCAAACTATCCAGAAAATCATTTTTCCCTAAAAGTAAGAATGTTCCATACAATTGTCTAGTATAAACACTAGAGGTTTTGAGACAGGAAATAATTTATCTATCAAATTTCAAATGGTGGTTCAAAGCGAAAGATAACTTTCTAGATTTAACAAATTTCTACTAATGTACAACGAGTGTAACGAGGCTCCTATAAGAGCGTCAAAAAGATCTCATATGTTCATTTGTGGTCAATCCAAAGGTCAAGGTGACTCCTTGCATACCAAGGTACACGAATGAAGCTTAACATCTCATTTTCAGAGTTACGAAGGGTACTTAATGAGTCTCCGAAAAATGCAAAAATTAACTATTTAAAATAGGGAGAAGGTCAACATCATTACTGGGAAGTCAATCTCGTCTTGTCGATAAACCAATATTGAAGCGATCTAGTTGGGTAAGAAGTTTTCTAAATCACCTCAGAATGAGGGTGGAAGTTTGTGTTTTAATGCAAACGAGTTATTTTGACTTCGTGAGTTACGACATGACATTTCATTGTTTTGCAACGAGTTGAAAAAACATTTAACTGTATTAAAATCCTAATATTTTAAAATTCTATTGAGTTGCAAAAGAGAACTAAAGCACGAGAATTATGAGAGGTAAGGGGAGATGAACCATGCGGAGGAAGGGAGTCGTGTCAAAACCCGTAGGCTTTGGTTTAGCATCTCATTATTGTTTGGGCACTTCATAAGTGTGATTCACGAGCCTCGATCTAACCTCCACAACGTCACACAAACTTCCCGATCACTTAAAGTTTTCCAACAAAATAAGTTACCCATTATGTTACGAAAATTTTCTAGAAATTCTAGCAAAATGCTCCATTCTTACACACGGGAATTTTGATTAGATCCATTATGTGCATATCCTGTAATCATGGCATTCCATGAGACAACATTTCTTGAGGCATTCTATCAAACAGTTCACATGCCTTTTCAACAAATCCATTTTGTGCATATCCTGCTATCATTGCAGTCAGGAGAACACATTTTTTTGGGGTATTTTGTCAAACAATACACGTGTTTTGACTATTCTTCTGCATTTTGCATACATGTCTACTAGGGAAGTTAACTACAACATCTGACAAAATTCCTCTCTCCATTATGCTTTGATGGAAGTAGGTCTGGGCTCTTTTTTTTGTGAGCTATGTACACGGCTTTCCCTCGGTAGAAAGCTTAATGTTGCAATCCCATTACTACAAAATATGTGGTCAATGTTTGTTATCTTGTTAAAAACATCAA
Source organism: Taxus wallichiana var. yunnanensis (assembly GCA_018340775.1). Classification (NCBI taxonomy): domain Eukaryota; kingdom Viridiplantae; phylum Streptophyta; class Pinopsida; order Cupressales; family Taxaceae; genus Taxus; species Taxus wallichiana. The sequence continues at coordinate 266,593,196 of CM031237.1, forward strand.
CTGGTCTTTAACGATTTTGATATGGTAACTAAACATGGGGTGTAGAAGTTGATATCATGGTTTGGTAGAGTGATATTACAAGGGCATTTGTTTTCCATTGGGAAGAAATCATAATCTTTTCCCCCACATTTCACCTATAATGGCTCGTTTTTGACACGTACAAAAGTGGGAGGATGTTTGGTATTTGAGCCGTAACAACCATGACACTTCATGAGATGACATCTGGTGAGGCATTTCTTTACACAGTCCAAAAAATGCCCTTAAGCACATCGATTCGTGTAAAAGCTCTAACCACATTTCCTTCAGGAAATTTTCCTTTTCCTTGCACATTTCCATCTGCATAATAGACAAAACCTCCTCCTTCGGTTCTTCATTGGGCAGCAAAACTCTGATGCAAGCTTATCCTTGGCTCAACAAAGAGGGAACGTGACAAAAATAGACCTAGTTTTTGCTTTTGCCGCCGCCCCAAACTCGCCATTTCAAAAGCATGAGAGACAAACCCTAAACTGAAAATTTTAGAGTTTTTTCTTTTAAAATCTTTAAGTACCAAAACATAAAAAACCACTTTTATTATTTTATACCTAAAAACAAGTTGAGAAAGGCTTTAAGGTGGGAAAAATATCACATCAAACTGAGTTTAAAAAGTGGTATTTATAAAATTGAGGTCTTGTATGGGGCCCCGTACAATGGTGAAATAGGTAGGTCCATTTAAACTATGGTAAAAGAGCATGCCACAAACATCCACCTTGAAGGAAAAAGAAAAATTGGCATTAGCTGAAGACTCCTGTAAAACTAAGAACTCTATTCACATCAAGGATGCCAAGGTTGTGGTTGTGGAGAAACACTTTTACAAGCATCAATTGGGAGAGGTGGTTGACATTGGCGTGTATATTCAAAATTGAATAGGAATGATGGTTTGCTTTGAGTCATGGTTGGAGACCCATCATAAACAAATTAAGGGAGAACCCCTCAGTTTAGTATATGAGCATTTCATGTTTTAAAGGTAGTAGGTTACAAAATAATATTAAATTTTTAACAGCTAATTTTGCATTTAATATGTCTCCTATTGCGATAATGATGGGCATCTTGTACTACACTAGAGTTATCTATAGCAAAATCAAAAATCGAATAGGGATGATGATTTGGGTTTCGAGTTATGCTTGGAAACCCATCATCAATAAGTTAAGGTTGAACCAGGTAAGATTGAAACCACACCTAGCGATTCTCGAGGTCTGGGACTCAAAGCAGAATGTGGCATCCGAGAAGGCAACGAGAATAAGGGGCACTACAAATTGATGTGTTAGTGGAATCGAAATGTTAAAAATTGGAACAATTGTTAAATTACTTGGTCTTAGCGATAGTAGTCATGATATTTGATGCTAATATGTAAATATATGTATTTTATTATTTCAACATCATTAAAATGGCCACGAGGCCGAGAAAGGTATTGTTTTATTTCTCAAGAAATTATAACACGATGAATTACGAGGGATAGGAGACCAACGATGAAGGAATGCGGGGTATTACAATGGGTCACCATGGCAACTTGTGTATTCATATGTTGTGTATTGTTGTTGTTTTTTAGAGGCTCTGGGGGAATAACCTCAAATTGTGACCATGGGGTTTGTGTGCATGTTTCCTTTTATTTATTTAATGTTGAGTATGTGATTTAGTTGTGATGTAACTATTTTTTAGTCATTGTTGAGTATTGTGGTTTAATTAAAGATGGGATGACTTGATTAATCATGTTTATTAAGTTAATTATGGATGTGACAAAATTATTCATTTATTGGAGTAGTTGGGTCATTGGTCCTTTGTTTAGTAGTTAAGTGTACATGTTTTTGAGTGTTGTACACTCCACCCTACTTGAGAAACTCGGATTTGGGCTTAGGGCCATTTTTTGAGGCTTGTGGGACAAGTTAAAATTGTCCCACACCTCTTACTTTTCTAATACCAACCCTACATATGGGTTGGTGGTCAAAAATAGACCTCATTATGTGTTTTGTAAGGAAAAAGATGATATTTACTTCCACTTTCTTTTTTTTCCTTAAGGGGTGTGGGTTGGAGTGGTGTGTGTAGGTGGTTTGTCATTCCTCTCAACCACGCATTTATTGTGCATTGGGGTTGAGGTTTGACTTGTGATGTGGAGTTGAGGATGAGTGATGTGGCATCCTACATTGAACCACCTCACCCTCCTCTTCCTTTTCCTTTATATGCATGTTTAATTGTTTTTTGGGGTTACTTGCTCATTATTTTTGTGAATGCTTGTAATTTTGGAGAGCTTGCCTAAAAGCGGTGAATGAAGCTTGGAGTGGATGGTGTTTTCTTAGGATTTTGGAAGGCTTGGAGCTTGTTTTGTATTGATACTCTTCATTTGTAAGGTAGATCTTCACCCTTGTTCTTCCTTGCTATTTTGTTGTGCTCATATGTGTAGTTGATGGTTTTTATTGCTTATCATTGTGTGAAATAGATTTGATTCGTAGGTTGTGGGAGAAATGGAAATGGGGTAAAACTTGAGGGAGGCATAAGAGAAATGTTATTAGGTATTTTTGGAGGGAGTTGGGTTGGGATGTCCACCTTGTTGATAAATATGATTTGTGTTTATCTTGTTATTGAGGGAGGCATAACTTGGGAGGCATAAGAGTGGTGTATCGTCTTGGAGGGAGGCATAAGAGTTTTTGTGTGTATTGTGATGGATTTTGTTTGGAGGCTCATAGGTGGACACCCAAGCCCTTAGGAGGCATAAGAAGAACCCCCATGTTCCTTTCTCCTCCATGGCTTTAGTATGAAGCCTTTGTGTTTTGATATTTATTGGTTTGTTGTAAAATTAGTATTGAGTATTTCATTGATTGTCTTGATTGAATATGTATGTGGAATCAATTTTTGAGATGCCATGGTTGTCTTATTAAGCTGTCATTGCTTCTTTGTTAGGGCTCGCGGGCCAATGAGGAAGAAGGCTTCTCTCCCTCATTAGATGTTTTGTTTGGTGGAGAGTTTTGCCTACTCCCCATTTTTTTGTGTGCATGACTTGATGAAGATGGTGAACTCAATGGATGAAATGCTCTTTTTGGAGAAATAGATGAATGGGAGTTGTAGCTTGTGCTATTATGATTCTACAACTTGTAAGTGGTACCAATACTATATTGGGTGTAATTTTATTCATTGGTTAAACCCTTGTAAATTGTTTATTTTGATTTACATTAGTTCATATGAATGTGAACTTTGAAATAGTTACGTAATGGAATTTAGGTTCTTTCAAATATTAAGTTCTTGCTTAGTAGTTGTATTGCAAATCTCATTTAAAAGATCATGTTATTGCGTGGAAAGGGAATGTTGAACCTCTTACATTTGGCAACTTTGTTTAAATGGGAAAGGAATGTATGTCATTAAAGTGTGTTTCAACACCTCCATTCAAATAGTTTCACAAAACGAATAGATACAATAAGTTTTACAATCTAGCCTTCCCTTCACTTCAATAGGAAATTAATTTTACAATGTACTTTTCCTTTACAACAATAGAAATTGTCTTAAGTAAATAAATAAATTACAACTAATTATATCCTTATAATATTATATAAAAGGATTTGAAAGTGATAATATGTTTCAATTTGATAACTACACAAATTAGTGCATTACTATTTTTACCTTGATGCTTGTAAATTTTATTCATACAAATTTATAATTGCAAAAATAAAATTATCCTCTCACACTAATTTGCAATATCCTATATTAATGGGAAATTTAATTGATTAACAAATACATACTATTAATATAAAATATATGTATATTAATAACCTACATTGACTTACTTCTAAAGTGATAATACAAGTATAAAAATATTATTAGTAAATATTAATATGCATCATATTAATACACACACACACATATATATATATATATTTATATATGTATTAATACTTATTACTAATTAAAATTAAAATCTAAACCTTTAAAATCGGATAATTTGCAAGTGGGTTTTATTGTGTAAATGTTTTTAAAAAAAACTAAATTTATATTACATTAAGCCATTTAAATCAGCTAACTTTGAGTCCATGAATTTATTAAGTAAATGTGTTTTGTTTCTTTTTTATAAGACTAGTGGAGTGGGCCGCGACCTCACCTAGTGGAGGATATTTATCCCCCAACATTATAACCCCAACTATATCTTTGTGAACAACGAACCTATCACTATAAAATGCGGCCATTATGAAATGCGGCCATTATATTATTACAATCGGCCAATTAATTAATTTGACCTGTGCATACCTTACCCCGTGGCCAATTAATTAATTTGGTCAACGTATTAATAAATGTCTATATATGTATGTATGTGTGTGTACACACACATACACGTATATATATATATATATATATATATATGTATGTATGTATATACGTGTGTGTAGATACACACACATATATGTACATACATACATACATGTATGTATTTATGTATGTATGCATGCATGCATGTATGTATGTATGTATGTAATGTTTATAAAAAATAAAATATTTTCAGGCTAAATATAAGTTGTATGATTATTTTAAAAGATAAAGAAATATATTAAATAAGTATATAAATACATATATGTGTTTGTAAAATAAATAAATAAATAAATAAATAAATATATATATATATATATATATATATATATATATATATATATATATATGTATTTATATATATACACGTATTTACATGAAACGTTTACATATATATAATGAGTATATATGCATACTGCAAACTAAAATCCTAAAATGAGCCTCAAATAAAGTGGGTAAATACCCACAAACCGAATGTGATAGATCAAAAAAGGAGAAAATGAGACTATGCTAATGATAAATAGCTTTAAAAAAACTCTAAAAGAGGGGTGCACACAAATATTTGTCTTGTGTCTATCCATCCCTAATCCTCGAGCTCCTTCCATGACCTCTCTTCTTCTTCCTTCCTGCAACACACAACAAGTGAAAAAAATGAGAGATTAGATTTAGAAAATGAATGTATGAGAACCCATAATGATACATAGGGTTACTTTTGCAAACCTAAATCTAAGGCTTGAGAAAGATTAGATTTAAGGGTGTAGGATGAACCATATCTCATTTAAGTGATGGGGTATTTAGGTGGAATTTTTTTAAATATAAGATATGTGTGTAATGTAAGTGGGGTCTAAGGGGTTAGACTAAGGTGTGCACCTTGATCCTTTAGAATAATGCATTTATTATAAATTGCATGCATTTAGCAATGCGATCTTATTATCCTAGTATGATTTAATATAAATTTGATTTGTACCTTAAATAAAATTATTTTAAAAGGAATTGATGGAGTCATGATTTGAAAAGCTAATGAAGATTATTTAGATAAAATTTTGGAGCCTTGTTAGTGAAAGAATTAAAACGTAATATTAATTTTGAAAATTGGGTAAATTTTAATTAATTGATAATTATTTTCCGATGCCTTGAAATTGTTTTAAAACTTGAAATACGGATTAGAGTAAATTTCAACTAATGCCTTGTAACCTTGAAAAAAAAATTCCATAATTTTACTTGTTTGTTATCGGGAGTTTAGCGGGGATTTATGTGGGAAAAATGGGGCATTACACTTGGTACTAGAGTTGTGGGTTCAATGCTTGGACCTTGAGCTAAATTTGAAACCTGAAAACTAGTTAACAAAATTTGAACCTCCATGATTAAAACAATAAAGTCGTTTGAATTTTTGTACTCGCCTTGTGGCATTTTTTCAAACGAGGGGTAAATGTAAATGTTAAATAAGATTGATATTCTTGCAAACTTACGGTGTAGCAGAACTTGAATCTCCTTTGAAAAGATGTTGTTTGATGAGTCCTAACTCTTTCTTTAGTCGTATGATGCTGATAAACCCATTGAGACTCTTCCTTATTTTACTTGTTGGGATGATAAATTATGTGGTTTAACTCCTATGGCTTAGTCTTTAGTGGGTGTGTTTGGGAGTCTAACAAAATAAATTTGAAGTTGTTTAGTCATCTAAAGCTCCCGTTTTTCCTTCACTAATTAGATGAGTTAGTTTTGGTTTTTGCTTTGCGACTTAATACTGTATGAGTAAGTGGATATTAGGTATTGGTGTCACATTTGATCAAGATTTTCATCTACATTCTTAGGAGTGAACTCGAGGTATAGTACCCCTATTGGTGGCCATGAACAGATGCGAAGTGAATGTGATGTTGATTTTCTATATTTTACATTCATAAGTTTGTGTTATTTTATTATCAAGGACCGGGATCTTATTTATGATTGATTGAGAAGCTTAGAGGTTCCTTTTGTTATTTATATTTTTACGATATTTTTGAGGATTCAATGCGTCTACTTATCTATTCTCTTTGATTTCCAATATTTCTTGGATCTTATTTTGACTAGTGGCTCGGAGCTCGGTTATATTGTTGGGTACTTAGCTCAATGTTACGTGATTCCTTCTTCTTGGTTGACAAGCTAGTTCTACGCCATTTGTATTGTGACATTTTGTTATATGGGGGTAATGTACGTACCCAAAATGTAAGTAAGTCTTGCTGCTGCAGAATGATGTTACACATGCACCAATGATGGTACAGGTCTCCTCGTAAGGTGTTTGGGATCTAGAAAAGATCTCCAAGTGTACGTTAACATCCCGCATGCCCCGCTTAGCCTCCGCGTGCTTTGTTTTTCTCTTTTCCCCTCTTTTCCTTTGTATTTTTGTCTTTAGTGACGAAACGACCGCCCTGCCTGGGCGGCGGTCTCATGACCACCACCCAGGCAGGGTGGTGGTCCTATAACCGCCCGCCGCTTAGGGAAACGGTCCTTCACGCATTTTCCAGCATGTTCTTTTGATCACGACTCATATAAATTTTCAACTTTTACCAGCTTTTTTCCACCACCTTGGCTTGTATTAATGTTTTATGTCCCCTGGAATAGTGTTTCTCCATTGTTTAATGGTAAAAGATTCCTAGTTGGAGTTACCTTTGGGTGAATGGGAATTCTATAAATAGCTGGTTTGATTACAAGCAAATGGCCCCTCAAAACTGCCCCTCATCCTCTTATTTCAATATTTTAGTCTTTCAGTTCTTGCTTAGGAATTCAATATTTTTCATTTGTTGCATGCATAGTTAGTCTTATTTTCTTTGTTTAGAAGCCACATGATCTTCTTGTTCTAGTGTTATTACTATTTCATACAATCAATTGAGGTAGGATAGTTTCATTTTCAGTCTAAAGCCATTAGAGTTGCAGGTTTTGTTCGTCAAGAAGGATAGTTTCAGGTTCTAGATGTTTTGTGTTGTATGACTCACAATAAATCCCACTAGGAATTGCATAAGCCAAGCTCTGTTCTCTTGCGCTATCCCTCTCCTACTCACATTATATTCAGTCTACATCCAAAGTTGCCATTGTTCCAATACCTACTTCTATTGATGCTAGCATTACATGCTTTTCTAGATTCACATGAGCATGAAGGAATGAGGAGACCACACTGAGGGGACAAAGCCACACACAATCAGATTCGCCACTATTATGCAAAATCCAGGTTCAAGCTTTCAAAGTTCTAGTTAAAATATACCAAATAGAGTAGTGAATTACTTCATTTCGGTTACGTTCATTTTCGATATTGCGGGGAAGCTGTGGGGATCGATAGTTTCTGAGAAACTATGATTCGTTCCTCACTTCTGAGGTAGGATCGAAAATCTTTCAATTAAATTAGATCAGTTATTTAGTTATTTAGAATAGATTCACTGTTTGAAGGACAAGTAGTTATACTCACTACCTTGTTTGTTCTTAATTCTTCGTTATTAGGTTAGTTGTCATTTTCTAGATATATTAAATAGTTGTTATCTTAATTTTGTTAAATATTCTATCAAAAATACAAAAATATAAAATTTATATATGCTATGGATTTACTTTGCATAATTAGTTTACTTTGCTTTATTTAGATTTATATTGTTTCTTTTGTATGACAATCACGGGACCTAGGGAGCCCAGAGAATACGTATTCAAGCCAATCGTGCCTCAACCCAATCTTGGTAAATCACTAACCGACATAGATCAAAATCTCAAAATTCAGGTCTTCCAAACAACAACAGACCTATAAGAAATCAGCTCACAGTTAAGAGGATTAAACATAGAAGACGACAAAGCACACACATTCTGGTCAAATTAGACAAATTATAGATTTCCTTGATAGATATCCGTATGACTATAGAAGGACCTGAAATAGAGAAAACATTCGGTTGTGATCCACTAGTCCCACAGCCAGATGTAGGAGACCTCCTCATTGATATAGACACTAGCTTACGTATCCAAGTTGCGAGAACACTGTTAGATACTCTGAGAAGATTGTGTAACTTTTAGTTCTAAGCATAGAGGCCGAAAAGGCATACGACTACTGGATATTAGGGATTAGGGATTGATTATGCACATGACCATAAGAGGTCCACAATGACCACAAACTTACGGTTGTGATCCACATGTCCCACAACCCAACGGGCCCACAACTCAATCAAAGCGTTGATGCTAGTTTACGCACATTAGTATTTAGGTACTCTCCACTTCCACCAAACATTATCGCACAACTATCCTCACTAGACGTAAAAACTAATCAAGCTAAAGGTTTCTAGACTAGACCAGAGAATCGTCCATAGAGCACCAAAAGGTCCATTACACATTTAGCCATCCATTTTCATGACCTTGTCAGAAGACATATACGAAGCACCCACATGCTATTTTCCACGTATTCCACAACCTATAGATCAAATCACGCGAGCTCGATATTTATTGGAGCCTTCAAGTATTCATCCTTGCGAACGATCTATCATGCCGATTCAGGTTAGGAGGGCCTTCTTTGCTTTAGATTCACATATTCCATTAGTGCGTGTCAAAGACATAAGATTTTCTAACTAGCTTATCTGCATCCCGCGTATATTTCAGACCACCGGCTATCTCGACACGACCTCGAGAGGTCAGGTATAGGAAAGTCACTTACCGATTATCATCCTCGCATGTCACTTTTCTGTCGTACAAAATTGGTGAACCCGACGTGATACTTCCTACCTTCTGGTTCAGAGTCTTATTTCTACTTGTTCTTCCAATTAGTATACTTTTCATCTTTTCCACCTCATTAGCCTTTCACATCAGCTTCACTACAAAATTGGTGAACCTGACGTGAAACAAACAACTGTTTCACCTTCTCTACCTCATTGACCTTCACATTAGCTTCACCACAAAATTGGTGAACCCGACGTGAAACAAACTAGTTTTGCTCTTTCTATTCTTTCATCAACCTTTACTCTTTCCCATTATTCTACGGGTATTCATATACCCCCCGAATATGTCAGGATTCGATGCATATGGCAGACCTCTCCTAGGTCTTGAAGCATACTACGATCAACTGAATAGACAACCATCACCCTCACTCTCAGCATGGGGTGAAAACTATTCAACTAATTGGTTTTCAACACAAACTCCACCTCAAAGGACTATATATAGTTCTTTTTTTCCAAATAGAGGAGTTGGATCAGCTCACTCAAACGTAACAACCTTGAGCCTTCAAGCTCGAACAACATGACACTAGAGAATCTAGTTCATCTCCTCAGGTATTGCTTAGACCACAAATCGGTAGACAATTAGATCCATATCTATTTTTAGATGATGAATACTTAACACATTATTCTAGGAGTGAACAACACTCTCAAAGTATGTACCCACCCATAGGAGGTTTGCAAATACAACCCAAGGTCTCATTCCAAGAAAACACCCCCATCCCTCCACCTATAGGAAATGCCCTCGGTGAAACTTGGCAGGGCACCGATCAAATCATAGTTGGGTACCATATGCCTATACAACCTCAACAAACACCACTAAGGAAAAATACCGTATCTTCACCAAACGATCTCATCTCAGCCTTAGTTGAGAAAGGTAGAGGTGGCACTGAGTACGAATCCCTCCTCCTTGGTCTCATCATAGCTAAAAGGATTGGTGTTAATGACATCAGAGTGTTAGGAGACTCACAATTAGTAGCAAACCAAGTCTCTGAGGTGTATGAGACTAGAGTTGAACACTTACAGCTCTACAAAACAACAAAGTATTAGATTTGAGCAAAGGATTTAACTTCATATCCATTGAGGAAATCCCACAAGAACAAAACCTTCTCGCAGATTTGATAGCAACCTCAGCTTCACGTTTCACTCCAAACAGTGAGTTGGAAGACACCCGTTTCATGGTATCCCTTCGTACTGAACCGTTAGTAAAGAAAACATCAACAAACCCTCTTCTAACGCACATAGCTGAGAATAAATCTACTATCTTAGGTCATGTTGATAGTGATAGAGCCACTCTTGATTACCTAAATGCCTATGCAGAGTTACATCTCACCCATCACATGGTAGATTTGTCCTTAATCCCACATTCATCTTCTTACTTTGGAAATCACAACAAAGAAGGTGGTTAAGCATTATTGCCACTAAATATGCTATTTTAGACCAAGTACTCTATCGTAGAGCCTTCGACGACATGCTTCTAAGATACGTCGACATAGAAGAATCCAAGAAGATTCTTCATGAATCCCATAGTGGGATATGTGGGGGCCACTTCGGTGGTCACGCCACCGCTCGTAAAATACATCGAATGGGCTATTTTTGGCCCACTCTCAAACATGACGTAGTGGAATTTGTACGTAAGTGCCACAAATGTCAAGAATTCTCTCATAAGATTCACATGCCAGCACAATCCCTGCAACCAATAGCGACTCCATGGCCCTTCTCCACTTGGGGTTTGGATTTAATAGGAAAATTCTCTCCCTCATCAACCGATGGCCATAATTTTATAATCACATCCATGGAATATTTTACCAAATGGGTGGAGGCCATGCCTCTCACCACCGTACCAAGTTCGATGATTGCCAAATTCATTTTGAACCAAATTATCTGCAGGTATGGTGTCCCACAAGTCATTATCTCGGATAATGGCACATCCTTTAAGAATGACAAGGTTCGTGAGCTATGTAGCAAGTTCAAAATAAACCATCACATAGCCTCTCTTTACTATCCTCAAGCCAATGGGTAGGCTGAAGCAACAAACAAGACGTTGAAAGCTATTCTCCTCAAAACGGTAAAAGAAAACAAATGAGATTGGCATTTAAAGTTATATCCGGCCTTGTGGGCCCATTGAACCTCAATAAGAACACCAACGGAGGGCAACTCCTTTCTCATTGGTATTCGGAGTAGAAGTAGTTCTCCCACTTGAGGTTGAAATACCCAGTCTCTGCATCTCACTACAAGGGATTCTGGATGAGGAAGCTTATAGAGAGGCACGCCTCTCCCAACTAGAAAGCCTAGATGAGGCTAGGTTAAACACTCAACAAAGTGACATAGAGTCTATGTTGACCGGATGTGCCGGCAGTATAACAAAAAGGTCTATGAGTGAGAAATATATGAAGGAGATCTAGTTCTAAGACTAGACAACTAGATCGATAAGAAAATTGGTGAAGGAAGAAAGTTTTGGCCCAAGTGGTTGGGCCCATATCGAGTCATGAAGGACTACAGAAATGGTGCGTATCTCTTGTGCACACTAGAAGGTGAGGAATTTGGTGAAACTATCAATTCCTTGCACCTTAAATGGTTTTACGCATGAAGCATCGACACTATTTGTATAATTATATCTACATTACATATTCATTTAGATAGGTTCATTTTGTTCACTCGTTTCATAAAACTTGGTGATCAAGGGACTTGCTCTTAAGCAATTCATTACAAAATTCTGATGGTATTGGCAGAAGCATTCAAATCATACTTCTTCATTTTCATAACATCATCAACTGTTTCAGAATCATTTCATCAATTAAAGCTAGATATGACAAAGTCTTAACGGTAGCCATACCAAGGCCTGCATGCTTGTTCTCACTTTTTGTTTCTTCCTAGGATAGGTGTCTTTCCTATGGTCTGTTCTAGAAGCTTCATGGTGTCACATCTATCCCGTATATAGATCTCTTTGGAAATAAAAACATACTGACATTTTTATCAGATAAATAAGTCGAATATAGATCAAACAAAAATTTTACTTTTACACATTTCCTTACCCTACCAACCTTCGGTGATGAGCTTGCGTCTCTTACTAGTGACGTAGGGTTGGGAAAGGATGGGAATGCCCTTACTCGCCTATGCCTTGTCCATGGTGATAAGCCCATGCTTCCTACTAGTAGCATGGGGCAAGGTGTAGGGGTCCTCTTAATAGTAAACGTTGAAGATCATAAGCAAATAGTTCAAATAAACCTTTGAAATCTTGAGTCAAAAACAAATGAATCAGATGTCCAAAATTCCAAGAGAGTTCAAAACCCTAAAAACCAGATTTTTTCAACCAAGTGGCCATCTATGGATCTAAGTCTAGATAAACCGCAAAGCAAGTCACATTCTAAACTATCGAGTCACTTGAGTAGGGTAGGTTTGTAGCGTCCTAATTTGGTTCCACCAACTCGTCTATCTCCCATCATTAACATTTCAACACACCTCATAGCTTGTTCCCTTCTAGCTCTCGGTGGTGAGGCCTCGCATCTTACTAGTTACGTGGAGTTAGGAGTGGGGCAAGTGCATCTGCTCATCATACAAGTTGGTCATTACATTTTTCAAAAAAATATGAAGTACCGTAAAATTTCTTATAGAAATAAAAGTTCAAGATCACATTGTGTTCGCATTATCATACATTAGCATCACAAAATACAAAAAGAAAACATTTGTGATATTTTTTCTCCATTGCATACATTCTGAAAAGCATATAAAAACAAAATTTTTATAAACATCTAGTATACATGTGAAAATGAATCACAAAACTCTAGGTACAAAGAGATCTAGATCAAAAGAGAGATGTATATATATATATATAATCAGGTTTTATGTACAATGCCATCATGCACTAGGCATGGTCAAAATGCTCAATGAGCCCGGAAAATACAAAATGATCATATAAACAATCTAGCAAGAGTCACTACAAAATAGGCCAAGTGGCCTCTCAACCCCTATGAGATCCCTTAGAAGGCACATGACCACATCTAGGACTCGGCTCACGCCAGAAGCTCACGAGTGCACTGAGGGCTCATAGTCCCAAACAGTAGTTGTAGCCTCACTATGAGAGTGGCTCCTCATTAGGCACTCTGCAGTCCTATACCCAGCTAACTCAGTACGGAGGGAAGTCACCATCTTGGCCACATGCCAGATAGGGGAAAAGACATCACTATGCCTACCAGCTACTAAAGGCTCCCTTGCATCCACGGATAGCTCGACGAGTCTTCTCCATGGGGAGCATTAGGGTATCAGTACATACCCGGTGAATCAAGTCTCGCCACTCATCAGCAGTCTCTACAAGCAAAGGAGAAAACAAATTAGAAAATAATCAAAAGATAAAAACAAAGATGAACAAAAGGAGAGATAGAAACTAAGGAAATCCTAGCTACAAAAAAATTAAAAGAAGAGTGACAACTCACTCGGATCTTCGGGCCTCCAAGAGGGATCCCTAGGATCAATTCCTGCCACAGATGTCGCCGTTGACTGATGTCCTCCTCATGTGTTTGGGGAAGCATAGTGTCCTACTATAGACTCATCCTCTTCACCTAGGTCCTGAGAGGGAAACTCCTCTGAGACTAGAGTCACCCTCTCCGCACTTTGCTCTGCCCTCTCGGCCTGTAAGATCTCCTGAGTGTCATGCCACTTGGGATTGCTATCCTCCTCTCCACCTAACTCACTGACCTCCATGTCCTCGGTCTCCTCCTCCGTCTCTCCCCCTGTGAACTCCTCAGACTCGGAGTCTATATCAATAGGGTCATCACTGCTATGGGCAGGACCGGCGATAATCGAAGTAAAGGTGCCTGAGGAGTACCGACTCTCTCTCGGCATGTACCACCCACCTAGCTGCAATAGGGACACCAGGAGTAACAAAAGTCCAACCCGGCCTCTAGGACCTCCCCTAGCCTCCCGAACTGATCTAAACACTGGCACCACTGGGGGAAGCATATCAACGTAAGTAAGGCCGAATTCTTTGAGGCACTCGATGAAGGGGTGTGTCTCTACCTTCCCCATCCTATCCACAAGCTAGCCCTGTAGTAGAGTAGGAAATCAAAGTGAAGGTCTCCTCACCCCACAACCCTGTCATGGCCTGATAAGGTGTGGCCTCCATATCATCAGTAGTCAGGGAAGCAACTGGTTGGTGGGGTGCTCTAAGCACCGACATCTCTGTCCATCTAGCTACCCTCATGGCTCTGGGATCTGCCACCTCTATGCCTCTCCCATAAGGGATGATATGCTCATAGACCCAGCTCATAACCAAGGTCGGATGGCTCAAAGACTATCCCTATAAGTGAACCACCCTGTACAAATCGTGATAGGTGGTCCCAAGTATATTGGCTCCCCAGGCATAAATCTGACCATGTGCCTCAATCTGTGTAATAATAGGGGACCAGTAGTAGAGTAAGGTGTCCCCTCCCTTGTCCCCGATCAATCTCAAGGAAAGGATCCCCATAATGGAATGGACCCTCTCCCCCTTCTTCAAACTAGTGGAGAAAACTGTGTCTCCCATATATGTAGCCCACTGAGCTATTTGAGCCCGTGACCTGCTTGTCTCAAGTGTAAGTCATCTCCCGATGATTGGGACTCCCAAGATGTGGTAGACATCCTCTAGGGTGATAGTCCACTCACCCCTAACTCCTGGAAATCGAGAAAGTGTTCCGATCAACATCCCAATACGAAAATAGGTCACATAGTATGTGACTAGAAGGTGCGACATGAGGAACCCATGATATACGTAATATGTCGGCCTCTGAAGGATGTCCTACTCGGCCTGAGAAAGTGCATCCAACACTACTAGAAGCCAGTCACACTCTCTCTCTTAGCTCCATCTGATATATTCCTCCTTCTGCATACACCCAAAAACACGCAAAAAGGAGTAAGTTAGTATTTGAATCACATTGGAAAAATCATTAAAGCATACAGGAAAACAGAAAATGTAAAAACAAGTTAAAAACAAGGTTGTTTTATCATTCTGGAAAGGACTGCCACCCTAAGTAGGGTGGCGGTTCCGTAACCACCGCTTTGAAAGGTGGCGGTCCTATAACCGCTGCCCTGCTTAGGGCAGCGGTCGTGTCCCGCATTTCCAAACGGGTCACGTACCCTAAAAATGCTCAAAATGGATAAAAACACCATTTTGAACAAAACGAGAGCCTACCCATTAGGTGTCCCCCTAAGGACACATTTAAAACTAGAAATTTCAAAAATTACCCCCCCATGGTGAAGATTTCATCATTTTTACATTTTAGGTATAAAAATGGTAAATCGAGAAGAACTAACCTGAGATCTCGCGGGTCGATGTTCCACTCGCGGAGGCATGATCACTATCTCGTCACGAATGTTTTGACTATACTCTCATCAAAAACCATCACCGTGGGTCCTAGAGCTCAAAATCAATCAAATCAACACGTGCAAATGAATAGGAAAATTGACCTACCCAGATTTTGAAACACCTTGTTTTTAGTGATGTGTTCTAATTATGTAGTAATCCCTTGTTTATATATATGTGCTTTTCCCTTGTAGGATTTTGGGTCGTCATACCGTTGTTGCTTCATAACTCGACGAGTGTGAGTTTTGGCCTTTAGGATTGGGTCTTATCTCTTGTTTTAAGAAAAGCAACCTCCTTGCATGTTGATTTAGTCCTTGGTGACCAAGGTTATTTGAGATTTTAATGCAACATATGTTAAGGATATAAATTTTTTTTGGGAATTCCTCCTTTCTTCTTATTTTCTTGTGACACCTTGTTATTATTTGCCCCTTTTTCCATTGGGAAGGAAGGTGTAAGTTTTTTTCATAATTTATTACTTGATTTTGGTATGATGCACCTTTGTATTGTAGTTGGACCCCTCTTATTACGTGTTCTTCTCTCTAACTCCCTTGAGGGCTAGTTGGTGTTACGATTTATTTATGTTCTCTCTTTATGGTTATTTCAAGTTTGAGTAGGATTTAAGATAAATAAATCCCATTTTGTTATAGTGAGTTGTGCTTCTTGTATTAATATGTTAGTTTCTAATGGAAATATTTTCTAAATGTTTGACGTTTCTAAATTATTTTAGTGTTGTGTGTTCGGTTCTAAGTGTAGAATCAGGCTATAGGAAACCTTGTGGTCAAGAATTTTCTTAAGTGTAAAATTTAATTGTACCCTTTTGAGTTATAGAAGTTCTTCCCTTAAATAGTTTCCTTGATTGTAAATGTTTTGGATAATTTAGGTGTCCTTCCTTGTTGATTAAACCTCATTTTGGGTGATCTCAAAATTGTGAGATCTTTGATTAGAATTGTTTTCTCATATAAATTGATAGTCGTGGTTGATATTTGCAAGGACCCTTTTCAATCCTACATAAGATTTCTTCACTTAGTCTTTATGTGGTCACCATAAATCCCACAAGTTCGGAGTCATGCTAAGGGAATTGTAATTTTTTTTTCCTTGGATTTTTCCTTCATCAACATTTGCTAGTTCAACATAACTAAAACATTGACATTTTGGAAGGAATGATGAGTGTTCGGATCAACATGTAGTTGGTGAAGATGAGTGTTTGAATGAAAAAATTGGGTGTGTTGAAAACTAAATCTGAAAACTAGATAGACTTCGACTGACATCAATGTGCTTATGATTGACCTAATGTATGCATGGTTGAAATTATTCATGCTTAAGTAGTAGTTTATAGGTAAAATCATAGTTCTTTTATTTATTTGTGGGTAGATGTACACTTTGGAAGTTTTCTTTTGGAAAGTGTCAAAATACATCAATGTTTTCCAAGTAGATTTTTCCCAGCAATATTATTTTCTCATATGCCAAAATAAATATATAAATATTTAGATTTTCTTTAGCATAATGTGCAACTATATCCTATGTTATTTTACCAACTACCATGTGGTGTTCACATGCATGTAGTACTTGGTGTTTAGAGAGTGCACAAGAATATGGATGTAGATGGTGCAAATGTGGGGGTATTTAGGTTCATGTGTTTGGTCATTGAATTTTTAGTATTATTGATACTGATTGTGGATGTGTTGTATGTGGGGGCATGTGCAACAAAAATTAGGACCAATTTGCATGCATTTCTTTTTATTTACAAGCATGGTTTTTCTTCCCCTTCTAGATTTTTCATCATTTAATGTTTTTCTTTCTATATTTTTTTAATGTAGATAACATCAAAATAGAGGTGCATACATTGAGAAAATCAATGTTAGAATATGGTTGTAAGTGAAAATTGACCATTAAAACATACATTGCCCTTTATGCATAGACATGTTTTGATTGAGACTCGATAGATTTTGGACATTTTTCTATGTTATTTTATCCTCATGGACATTATGGTATTTTGGGCACGTAGCGCCAATTGGACTAGATTCGTATATTGATATATTTCTTGTGATGTTGATGACACTAATAGGGGTACATGATAGTGAGATTTATTGGTTAGATGTTGATTTCTTGTGGTCGATTTGATTAATGATATAGTTTTGGATTTAATAATGGTAATCTCATGCTAGCCTAAGTGTATGTCGTTGTGATTTTATCTGTGGATGATTCATGGTGAACTATGTGTATAATTGTATGCATTGCACTATCAATTGTATAATGATGTTAGGACATTATAAGTTTGATTAAATTGTGATGTGTAGATGATGTTTATTATATTGGATAGATGCGGTTAATGTGTGCAATAAGTGTGCAGGTGACAGGTATAGGAGAGCATGGGTTTTAGGGTAGCTACGCAATTGTGCACGAGCGGCCCACGGGCTGAGTCCTAACCATGCTAAATGTTTGAGGCCTTAGAATAGGTGTATTTATTTGGGCACCATGGGTGAACCCTCAATTGTAATGTATTTATGTCTTGCAAAATTAATTATGTTTAGGGTGTGTTTTATTAAGTAAACTAGTTTAGGGGTTTAATGATCTCATCTTAATTTAAGTGATGGTTTTGGGTAAGTGTGTGTGTGTTGGTAGAAGGGATTGGGGACCACATGTGAACCTTGGGTGGACCCCACACCCTCTACCCTTGTGCCCAAGCATGCCAAACCCGAAATTGGGTTATTTTAGGCATTTTTAGGGACCCCTTTTGAGTTTGGGAGTTCCCTTAGCATGAAAATGGGCCCTTGGACCCTACCTAATAGGTAGGGGGCTTATTTCCAAGGTTTGGAGGGAGTTTCCCTCCCATTTTGCCCTCCTTAGTCACCATCCATGTAAGATGGTTGGTTTGTGTGTAATTGTTAAAAGTTGCTCCACTTTGTTTTATTTTTCATTTTTAGTATTTTGGGTGATAAGGGCTAAAAGGTGAGTTTACTTTTACTTATTTGGTTTTTGGAATCTTTGACTCTTGAGAGGAGAGGGGGTGACACTTGTCACTTTCCCATTGGTGAGGAAACTTTTGGGTTCCTCTTCTTATTCTTCCTCATGTGGAAGGAAGGGGTCTTCTTGGCTCATTTTTTTTGGGAGAACTTGGAGAATTTTGGGAGCTTGGAGGTTTGCTTGGACAAAGGGAAAAGCTTAGAGTCTTGGAAAGCATTGTAGAGGTAGGATTCTTAATCTTTTTCTTTCCTAGTTGTGCTTATCTTGTTAACTATGCATTGGTCAATAAAATGATGTGTGTGAAATGATGTGTTGTAAAGTTGTATGGTGAATGTAGTTTGTTTGTTTTGTACTTTTTTTTTTTTTATTTTTTCTCCACCATCATTTGGATTGATAGGTTTTGGAGAATGTAGGGGAAGAGAGAGGGATTTCCCTCTCAAACCTCATGGTTGTTGGTCAAGCCATGAAGGTCCCTTCTCATCCCCTCATATGTTTTGAGGGGAGAAAGGTTCATATGGCTTGAACCTTTCCCATTCTTGGTGAGAAACCCTTGTGGGTTTGAAAATCCTCCCAAGAAGGATTTCTATGACATAAAGGAGGAATAAGGAGGATGAATGATTAGGAGGAATAAGGAGTTTTGTAAACATGCTTTTGTAGGTGCTCCTATGGTTGGACACCTTTGATTTGGGCATCCTATTTCTTCTCTTCCCCTTTGTGAGGTTGACATTGTTCTCCTCATGTTGTTGTTTTACCATGTGTAGTTTGTCTAAGTGTATTAAATGGTCCTATGTATTTCTTGTTGTGTTTTATCCCCATTATACTTGTGCACATTGTGGAAGTTTGTTCCTCTCTCCCATGGGCTTGGGGGAGGCTAGCATGGCTTCCAACCATGGAAAGGCATGTGATGATGCCTATTGGTTGGGTGGTAAACAAGCCTTGTCTCTTATTTCAGCATCCTTGGAAGAACACTCAAGTTTGGAGATAGTTGGAGCCACTTTTCCATCTTGGTCCTCTTGGTCATCCTCATCTTTTGAGGGCATTACTTTCATTTTGTAAATAAATGTGGCTTGTGAAGCTTTACCTTCTTGTAAATACCTATTTTGTATTTGATGTTACTTGTAAACTTAAGTCATTTGCTAAAGAAGTTTTCTCTTCATTATTGCAAGAATCTTGTAATAAAAAAAAAAAGAGAAAGGAAAGATTACAATATTGAGATCATGAGCTCTTTTATTTTACATGTCTTCATTGGAAGGTTTTGTTTGTTTAGAAATCTGCAAAATATAGTTATGCAATATACATTAAATCTGAAATATTTAGTTGTGCTTACTTTTAAAAGTAAAAAAAAATATGGCATTACATTTTGGTATCAGAGCCATGGTTCAAACACACGGACTCTTTGGGTAATTTTGTTTTATTTTATTTTTATTGTTTTGTTACAAAAAAAAAAAAAAGTAATAAATGTTGCAGAAATTTGAAATACTATTTAGTTATTTCATTTGAAGGAAAGTTAGTGTTCATGGAGTTTTAGGAATTAACCTTGTATGGAAATATTACAATTTTTTCATTTGTTCCCTTCCATGTGAAATTTAATGAGTTTGGAAATTATTTGGAAAGCTATTTTCATACTTGAAAGGTAATCTTCTTGAAAATTTTAAGACATAAGTCTTTTTTTGAAATACTTTGTTACATTTCTTTTATCTCAAAATATGTGAATTATTTTAACACAAATAGTTATTGAAAATCTCTAAGCTCCTCCCTTCACTAAGTATAAATTTAAGATCTGTTATTTTATAAGTGAAATAATCATTCCTTATCATTGTGTTAAAAAATAATCATATGAAGAATATGTCTAATATAGTTTTATTTTATAATGTAATATATTATATTTAAGCATAGTCATTTTCATTTGTTATATATATATAAGTATTATATGGCATATTATATATAATGATAATATATATATAAACATGTGTGTGTGTGTGTGTGTGTGTGTGTGTGTGTGTGTGTGTGTGTGTGTGTGTAAAATGTATATTTTAAATTTATAAATAAATATATATTAAAAAAACAAGGGTTAATACTAATGACAAGTTATGGATTAAAGAAATTTTATTATTTTAAAACAAATATAAACAATGTTAAAACATAAACTTTAAAAAAAAACAAAAAAAAAAAAAAAAAAAAAAAACTTTGTGTGGAGGGTCTATTTTTTTGTTTTGTTTTGCAAATGTTGTGGGGGGGGGTTGAACCCCTCCCCCCCCCCGCCCACCACCACCCCCCCCCCCCCCTGCCCTTGCCCTACGCACCCCCACCCTTTGCCTTGTTCCCCCCCCCCCCGCCTTGCCCGCCTGGACCCCTCCCACGCTACCCCCCCCTGCGCATGGACCCCACCCCCCTCCTGTCCCCCCACCTGTCCCCCGTCTGAACCCCCACCCCCCCTCCTCCCCCTGTGGCCACCCTCCCCAGCCGTGTTATTACACCCCTCCTTCTCCCCATCTCGGCTCCCTTAAAAAAAACAAAGTGGAACTCCTCCTCCTTAATTCTGGCTAATCCCTCATCTCCACCGCCACAATAATTTTACACAGTGAGAGAAAAATGCACTATGTATATGTAAATTTCCATTAGGGCATCAATACATTTAGTATTTCGGATTATTACTATATTTTATATATGCACAAGATCAAAAGGAAAATATTAAATGAAGTAAAAATAAATAACTAAAATGATTTTGTGGCCATGGAAGAAATGCCCAATCTAAGAAAATCAGAAGGGTGGGAAAAAAAAAAAAAAAAAACAATAAGGTAATATTATTATGAGGAAATAAGGGAAGAAATCCCATGAATCCTTTTCTCTAAAGAGAGCTCCTCCTCAACCTATTAATGTAAAATGAAACCCAAAATAAAATGAGAGAAGAATAGAAAAAAAAGAGAAACATAGAGAAAATTAGGGCAACTTTAGGGTGAAATTCAAATCTAGGGTCAAGATTAGATTGATCCTAGGGCCCATATTCAACCCTACACACTTTAAGCCATGGGCATTATTATGGGCTTGAAAAATAAATTTAAAGGGGAAGTGTGTGCAATTTATTAAAAGGGACTAAAGCTTAATTAATAAAATAAATAAAATTATTTTCACATTTTTAGTGTTAATAATTTATAAATTAATTAGTCTAACGGAAGGGCATTACATTGGTATTACATTTATATATAATAATAATAATAATAATAATAATTAAAAACACTTTCCACAAAAACTTTTAAAAAGTTTATAAACTATTTTTTTAAATTTTTTTACCTCGGGTTAGGATGGCACCCAAGAGGGGATGATCGGCTAGAGGCTCGGGACGTAGTGCACCTACGCGAGAGCCGCCGGCCCCGATTTTGGGCCTCAGATATTAGAGACCCTACAGCAGCTGATAGGCGTCGTGTAGGAGTGCCTTCCACCACCACAGGAGCCACGAGAGGAGGACATTCAGTTGGGAGATGAGGAGTTGATTGGTGAGGATGCACATTCAGAGCCACCTGAGCACGATACCCGAGATGAGAGAGGTCACGCAACCCTTCCATCCTGGTGAGAGGATGGCCTCGTTTCATCGTAGCTGATCACACAGTTTCGAGGGACCATTTGGAGATAGGTGACTCCTTTCACCTGTTAGACCACATCGTCCGGGATTGAGACAAAAGTGTGATTCGAGACCTTCTTCACCTTGACCACCTACTTTACTAGGTTGACAGATGGCTTTGGGAGTCCTGGCTCCTTAGCTGGATAGCTGCTTTGGCTTGCACTCTCACGAGAGCAATGTCAAAGCCAGGTTCTCCATACACCTCCTCGAGACGCAGCAGGCGTTTGGTGGAGGAATGAGGAGTGGAAGCTCCATTTGACTCGAGATAAAGTGACCTAGGAGTTGTTCGAGGAGCGGTTTAGAGCCTGTATATGTCAGAGCATTTTGTGCAAAAGAGGATCAATGAGTTTCATGACTTACGATAGGGCTTTGGCACAGTGGCGCAGTATGAGAGCAGGTTCTTGGATCTCTTGCAGTATGTAGACTACCTGCAAGATGAGAAATTGTAGGTAAACAGGTTCATTCGGGGCCTGAATGCAGATATAGTAGGAGCTGTTAGGATGTTATCTCCTCCCACGCTTGAGAAGGCCGTTGAGAAGGCCTACTTAGCTGAGGAGAATAGGACCAAGGCAGGAACACCGAGATAGAAACAAGAGCAAGTTCTAGGATAGGATACATGCCTTTCAGAGTTAGAGGGCACGGGGTGCAGCACCACCCCCTAGAGGAGGATTCTGGTCTTCTCAGCAGCATCGAGAGCTCCACCGCACCCACCACAGTAAACACAACATCAGGGACATCAGCATCAGAGGGGTAGGTAGACTCAGAGCTTTCAGCGAGGTGGATCTAGAGGTGGTTTTGGTGGATCTAGGGATAGGAGGCTGGGTACTCATCACTCACACCACCTGCTCATAGTAATCTGCTAGGGTTGGACCAGCAGGTTCAGTTCGCAGAGTACATGAGGGACCCCATCTCAGAGGGGTATAGGAGGATGTTTTATTTGTGGGGCTCAGACCATTATGTGCGTATGTGTCCACACAAGCCCACTACTACGGATATGTAGAGAGCTCCTAGATCCGAGTAGATGGTGGGTGACGTGGGACGTACCCATCATGTATATGCAGCGGTTGACAACCACCAGGTTGAGCATTAGGCCACAATCATTGAGATGATAGGTACTATCAGGGGTATTTCTATCTCAGTACTTTTTGATTCAGGTGCTTCAGATTCTTTTGTATCTCCTTCTATAGTGGACCAGTGTGGGCTAGTGGTGGCTAGGCAACTCAGATAGTTAGTAGGTTGAGTTGGCCTCTGGGGCTAAACTCGTTGTGGACTCGTATGTGGAGAGTTGTGTACTTGATTTGGGAGTCTTCTCCACTACACTTGACCTCGAGTTATTCCTTTAGGATCCTATCAGGTAGTGTTGGGTATGGATTGGCTCGAGGCTCATCGAGCCAAGGTGGATTATAGAAAGAAGGTCATTGAGTGTCAAGATGATCTTGGTAGTGCGGTTGTGATTTCAGGGATGCAGAGACCTATTTCCTTGCGTATGATCTCGGCTAAGCAACTCAAGTGGAGCATGTGTAAGGGTTGCCAATTGTTTGCTATCACTATCAGTGATCATTTAGACAAGTACTCAGAGCATTCACCCCTTGATGATCACACAGTTTTGAGGGAGTATGCAGATGTGTTTCCAAGAGAGCTTCCAGGTTTACCCCTAGTAGGGAGGTGGATTTCACCATTGACTTAGTGCCTGGCTCCGCACCAATTTCTAGGGCACCCTATCGGATGACAAATTTAGAGCTTCATGAGCTCAAGATTCAGTTAGAGGAGTTGTTAGAGAAGGGTCTCATTTGACCTAGTGTATCTCCTTGGGGAGCGCCAGTTATATTTGTGAAGAAGAAGGATGGTTCTCTTAGGCTTTGTGTAGACTTCAGACAGCTCAACAAAGTCACAATAAAGAACCGTTACCCACTCCCCAAGATTGATGACTTGTTTGATCAGATGTGGGGAGCTAGAGTGTTCTCCAAAATTGATCTCAAGTCAGGGTATCATCAGTTGCACATATCAGATGCAGATATTCATAAGACAACTTTTTGCACACGTTATGGGCATTATGAGTTCACTGTTGTCCCCTTTGGTTTGACCAATGCCCCAGCTGTCTTCATGAGCCTCATGAATGGAGTGTTCAGGACCTTCCTAGATCACTTTTTCATAGTGTTCCTTGATGATATTTTGATATATTCTCATTCCGAGGAGGAACACGAGGAGCATTTGAGACAAGGTGCTTTAGATTTTGAGAGAGCAGAAGTTGTTTGGGAACTTGGAAAAATGTAGCTTCTTTCAGACAAAGATTCAGTACTTGGGGCACATTATTTTAGGAAAGGGTATCTCTATAGATCCCTCTAAGATTCAGGCTATCATGGATTGGCCAGCACCCACATCAGTCACTGAGGTGAGGAGCTTCATGGGTTTAGCAGGGTATTACCGTAGGTTTGTGCAGGAATTTTCTAGGATTTCTCACCCTATTACTTCCCTTTAGAGGAAAGGGAAGAAGTTTGATTGGTTAGAAAAGTGTGAGGCCTTCCAATTGCTTAAGGAAAGGCTAACCATGGAACCTATCTTAGCAGTTCTAGACCCGACAGAGGATTTTGTTGTTTGCACTGATGCATCACTAGAGGGTTTGGGAGCAGTTCTCATGCAGGAGCGTCGAGGTGATTGCCTTTGAGTCACGTAAGCTCAAAGAATACGAGCTTAACTATCCTACTCATGACTTGGAGCTTGCAGCAGTTGTTCATGCACTTGTGCGTTGGTGACATTTCCTTTTGGGTAGACCTTTCATCTTGAGGACAGATCATTGTAGCTTACAACATATCTTCTCTCAGCCGAACCTCAACACTCGTCAATGCGAATTGGATGGAGTTCCTATGTGAGTATGACATGGAGGTACAAGTATATCAAAGGAAAGGAAAATGTTGTTGCAGATGCACTTAGTAGATGATGACATGTGCTTGCTTCATTGACACTATAGTCAGATTTGAGAGGCAGATTCTTGAGCATCTTAGAGGACAGTTTTATGAGGGTGCTAGGTAGATGTTGGATTCTCAGGGTTCTTTTGAGGGTAGATATTTAGGATGCATGTTAGAGTCTGATGGTTTGCTTGGTTCCATAGGTGCATTTATGTGCCTAAGGTAGGCGATCTACGTAGTTTCATCCTTACTGAGGCTCATCGAGCCCCATACACAACACATCCAAGAGTGAAGAAGATGCATGCTGATTTGAGAGAGTTATATTATTGGCCGGGTCTTCGTTGGGACATAGCAGATTTTGTAGCATGTTGTCTTGAGTGTCAGAGAGTCAAGGCAGAGCATTCTCATCCCGTAGGACTCTTATACCCTCATGACATTCCCGAGTGGAAATGGGATGTGATCTCCATGGATTTCATAGTAGGACTCCCTATGTCCTCTTATCGTCATGATGCCATTATGGTCACTGTGGATAAGTTGACCAAGGTTGTGCATTTCTCACCAACCAAGGTTACCTATAATGCACAGGCCATCGCCAAAGTGTTTATGGAGGACATTGTTAGATTGCATGGGATCCCAAAGATGATCATCAATGATAGAGATACCATCTACACATTAGTTTTCTGGACTTCTTTTTAGGATGCTTTGGGTACACAGATTAATTTCAGTTTAGCATATCATCCAGAGACAGATGGGTAGACAGAGAGAGTTAATTAGGTTCTTGAGGACATGTTGAGGATGTATGTGATGGACCAGCAGAAGAAGTGGGAAGATTATTTGCATTTAGTTGAGTTTTCCTACAACAACATTTATCATAGCTCCATTGGCATGGCTCCCTATCAGGTGTTGTATGGTCGACCTTGTAGGACACCGTTGAGCTGGGACAGACTAGATGATAGGATTATTTTGGGGCCAACTTATCTTGAAGATTTAGAGCAGCAGGTTGTTCTGATTAGGCAACATCTTGAGTAGGCTAGAGCACGCCAGAAGGCGTATGCGAGACACCAAGAGGATTGATCGTCACTTCTCAGTGGGTGACAAAGTCTTCTTGAGGTTCGTCCTCATAAGAGTCCGATCCATTATGGAAAGGGTTCTAAGCTATCACCTCGTTTTGTGGGGCCTTTTGATATTCTTGAGGTCATCGGTCTAGTTGCCTATCATCTAGCTTTTCCACCACGCCTTGCATGGGCCCATGATGTTTTTCATGTTTCTATACTTCGTAGATATGTACCAGATGTTTCTCATGTTTTGGATTGGTTGGCATTATAGGTAGAGGATGGAGGGCAGTGGAGACTGGAGCCCATACGCATACTAGAGCACCGGAGGTTGGCCCTTGGGGTCGAGATTTGGACCAGGTTAGAGTGCAGTGGGACCGATATGATGAGTCATCAGCTACCTGGGAGGATGCTACACCATTGAGGGCTAGATATCCCTATCTCTTCCAATGACTTCTAGGAGGAAGTCTAATTCTAGAGAGAGGGGATGTAGTGCCCACATTTTTATAGCTCTAGTTATCTATTGGTTCCTTTATGCATAGACATGTTTTGATTGAGACTCTGATAGATTTTGGACATTTTGCTATGTTATCTTATCCTCATGGACATTATGGTATTTTGGGCGTGTAGCGCCAATTGGACTAGATTCGTATATTGATATATTTCTTGTGATGTTGATGACACTAACAGGGGTACATGATAGTGAGATTTATTGGTTAGATGTTGATTTCTTGTGGTCGATTTGATTAATGATATAGT
This sequence comes from Taxus wallichiana var. yunnanensis, assembly GCA_018340775.1. Taxonomy (NCBI): domain Eukaryota; kingdom Viridiplantae; phylum Streptophyta; class Pinopsida; order Cupressales; family Taxaceae; genus Taxus; species Taxus wallichiana. The sequence continues at coordinate 266,619,865 of CM031237.1, forward strand.
TTTTGGATTTAATAATGGTAATCTCATGCTAGCCTAAGTGTATGTCATTGTAATTTTATCTGTGGATGATTCGTGGTGAACTATGTGTATAATTGTATGCATTGCACTATCAATTGTATAATGATGTTAGGACATTATAAGTTTGATTAAATTGTGATGTGTAGATGATGTTTATTATATTGGACAGATGCGGTTAATGTGTGCAATAAGTGTGCAGGTGATAGGTATAGGAGAGCATGGGTTTCAGGGCAGCTATGTAATTGTGCATGAGCGGCCCACGGGCTGAGTCCTAACCATGCTAAATGTTTGAGGCCTTAGAATAGGTGTATTTATTTGGGCACCATGGGTGAACCCTCAATTGTAATGTATTTATGTCTTGTAAAATTAATTATGTTTAGGGTGTGTTTTATTAAGTAAACTAGTTTAGGGGTTTAATGATCTCATCTTAATTTAAGTGATGGTTTTGGGTAAGTGTGTGTGTGTTGGTAGAAGGGATTGGGGACCACATGTGAACCTTGGGTGGACCCCACACCCTCTACCCTTGTGCCCAAGCATGCCAAACCCGAAATTGGGTTATTTTAGGCATTTTTAGGGACCCCTTTTGAGTTTGGGAGTTCCCTTAGCATGAAAATGGGCCCTTGGACCCTACCTAATAGGTAGGGGGGCTTATTTCCAAGGTTTGGAGGGATTTTCCCTCCCATTTTCCCTCCTTAGTCACCATCCATGTAAGATGGTTGGTTTGTGTGTAATTGTTAAAAGTTGCTCCACTTTGTTTTATTTTCGTTTTTAGTATTTTGGGTGATAAGGGCTAAAAGGTGAGTTTACTTTTACTTATTTGGTTTTGGAATCTTTGACTCTTGAGAGGAGAGGGGTGACACTTGTCACTTTCCCATTGGTGAGGAAACTTTTGGGTTCCTCTTCTTATTCTTCCTCATGTGGAAGGAAGGGGTCTTCTTGGCTCATTTTTTTTGGGAGAACTTGGAGAATTTTGGGAGCTTGGAGGTTTCTTGGACAAAGGGAAAAGCTTAGAGTCTTGGAAAGCATTATAGAGGTAGGATTCTTAATCTTTTTTTTCCTAGTTGTGCTTATCTTGTTAACTATGCATTGGTCAATAAAATGATGTGTGTGAAATGATGTGTTGTAAAGTTGTATGGTGAATGTAGTTTGTTTGTTTTGTACTTTGTTGTTTTTTTTGTTTTCTCTCCACCATCATTTGGATTGATGGTTTTTGGAGAATGTAGGGGAAGAGAGAGGGATTTCCCTCTCAAACCTCATGGTTGTTGGTCAAGCCATGAAGGTCCCTTCTCATCCCCTCATATGGTTTGAGGTGGGAGAAAGGTTCATATGGCTTGAACCTTTCCCCATTCTTGGTGAGGAAACCCTTTTGGGTTTGAAAATCCTCCCAAGAAGGATTTCTATGACATAAAGGAGGAATAAGGAGGATGAATGATTAGGAGGAATAAGGAGTTTTGTAAACATGCTTTTGTTAGGTGCTCCTATGGTTGGACACCTTTGATTTGGGCATCCTATTTCTTCTCTTCCCCCTTTGTGAGGTTGACCTTGTTCTCCTCATGTTGTTGTTTTACCATGTGTAGTTTGTCTAAGTGTATTAAATGGTCCTATGTATTTCTTGTTGTGTTTTATCCCCATTATACTTGTGCACATTGTGGAAGTTTTTTCCTCTCTCCCATGGGCTTGGGGGAGGCTAGCATGGCTTCCAACCATGGAAAGGCATGTGATGATGCCTATTGGTTGGGTGGTAAACAAGCCTTGTCTCTTATTTCAGCATCCTTGGAAGAACACTCAAGTTTGGAGATAGTTGGAGCCTCTTTGCCATCTTGGTCCTCTTGGTCATCCTCATCTTTTGAGGGCATTACTTTCATTTTGTAAATAAATGTGGCTTTGTGAATCTTTCACCTTCTTGTAAAACACCTATTTTGTATTTGATGTTACTTGTAAACTTAAGTCATTTGCTAAAGAATTTTCTCTTCATTATTGCAAGAATCTTGTAAAAAAAAAAGGAGAAAGGAAAGATTACAATATTGAGATCATGAGCTCTTTTATTTTACATGTCTTCATTGGAAGGTTTTGTTTGTTTATAAATCTACAAAATATAGTTATGCATTATACATTAAATCTAAAATATTTAGTTGTGCTTACTGATGGATTTTTATAATTTCAATCATTTAATCAACCTATTCAAATGTTGATGTCATTATACTGATGAGGGATTTGTTCGAGGATGTATGCAAAAAAGTTGATATGCAACTCAATCACTATCATGGTTCTCTTTATGGGAGGGTTTTGTTTGGTATCGATTTTTTTGTTCTACACTACTTAACTGCTGAAAGCGAGTAAAGGTATAAACTTCTTAATATCAAAATCTTCTAAAGCTGTCAAATGGAAAACAAAGTATACAAATTGCATCTATTCTCTTTGAAACAAAGATGCTAAATGAAATTCTTGTTAAAGGAAATGACAAGTAAAGTACATTTTTGAAATAAAGAGATAGAATATTGCATTGGATAATCACCAAACCAAGATATTAAAAATAGAACTTATTAAATGTAAAGATTTTGCATGAAATACATGTCCTTCGATCTCCTCGGTTGAGTGGGCCCTTGCTCTACTTAGGGATTGAGGATCTTAACGTAAATTGTCCTTTCAATATAACAAATAGTATTGATAAAAAATAAGTCTATTACATAGTTCAGAGAGGAACTGAAAAATAAATTGTCTATTAACTGTTGTAATACTAGTAAAAACAAATAAGCTTGATTCGAGGAGGTGTCTTACGAAACAATGATTCTAACGCATGCAACAACTATAGGAAAAAAATTAACCAATGAAATTTTCATAAAATCTCTATGATGCTCCATAACTCTCTCTGGAAATAGGGGTCATAGTTTGTAGCTTGTTAAGGTTCAACCTCCAAAATGGCGTAGTTGTTGTGGACTCGGTCTCCTTTGACTATGATTGCACAAAATGGTAGAAAATGTACCTCAACATCCCTGTATATGTCACTAAATCACTCAAAAAATAAATTAGTGTAAGTTTCATTGGATAATAGTTCACATAACATAGAATAAGGGGAAATGCATCACTTACTACTTTAGATATAACTATTTAGAACATTCCCATGCATTGATTAAGTTTTTAGGGGTAAATTTTATACTTATAAATATGCTATGAATAATTATTTAATGGACTCATTATCTCCCATGCACTTTACCTTTTCTAAGTCCTTGGCAAACTACCTCGACCTGATTTTTATTCTTCAACATGTTTAGCCATGTCATATTCTACAAATTGATTTGCATATTGTTTCTTGGTGCCCTTACATCCTTGGTTTGCAAACATAGTTTCTTCCCATGCCTGTAAAGATTTCATTTGATTGAGGAGCACTATTTTTCCAAGTAGTCATTGGGATGAGAAGTAGAGGAGGTCTAACTTGTGTCCCAACCCATTCATCATTATACTCATTGTTCCCTTTTTCTAATTTCCTAATAATTTTTACAAGTGCATCTCCCATTCTCATGCTTTAGTCGAGATTTTGAGGAGAAATCACATCACTTCTCTTCAGTGGCATATTCAAGGTGTCCCATCTCTTTTCATAGGATTTCATAGTGTAACCAAAGTTTTTCTAGAAGTAAGATTCAATTTCATGGAATTTTTTTTCCAAGATCTTATAGGTGTGTCTACCAATGTTGGCCTAGTAATAAAAAGAACTAAAATCCTTCCGCATTAAAAGATCATTATGGTGTTAAGGTCAAATGTAAAAACTAATAGTTTTGGCATGCTGTGTAAAGATAGCGCTTTTTTCTTTACACACAATCTGATTCCTTATCAATGACTAAAAATATTTCAAATAAAAATCTCCTATGGATAGATTTATGAAAAAATCATGAAAATTTGAAGCCATCATGTTATAGAGATAAAATTCACACAACAAGTTTTGTACTTTTGGAGTTCAACTCGATAAATGTGTAGTAAGATTACTCGATAAATGTGTAGTAAGATTTTTCCATCAAGATCCTCACAACAAATTATATGCAAATTCCATGAAAAAATTTCTCTTGAAGAAATAAATTATAACTGAAGATGGTTTTGTACAAGATAAAATATTACAAGCTAAAGGACAAACAATCTCAATAATTGTTTCCAATTTTGTTTTTTCATTACTATTGGATTCAACCTCTTCCTTGATTTTTCTATATTCTTTTACCAATGCTTTATTTCTAAGAGATATTTGAGTCCAACAAGATGATAAATCATCCCATTATTTCAACCCAATATCCTTTTGTCTTTGTAAACTAGTAACTTCCATTCTCAAAACATTTATTTATTTATCTTTTTCTATATTATTTTGCACAAACTCATTTTGAAGAGACAAATGAGTTGCTTCCATACCTCTCAATTTCTCTTTTAAAGAAACAATTTCCTCTTGGTGTTGCCTCAAAACCTCATCTTTGTGAAGAAGAGCATCTCTTTGTGATTCCTCATGACCAATTCCTTGTGCAAAACCTTCTTTAGCTCTACCGTAGGGATTTTAAGTTGTAGGATTATCTTTTGGAGATTCCAAATGAGTTTATGGGGCCTTAGTAGCATGGAATTTTTTCTTTAGGAATTGTCGATGTAAATTCAAAATCTCTTGATTGATCTCCTGGGGCAGAGGAAATATTGGTTCTAGCACACTCTTCTAAAATATGGGTTGCACCTTCATCAAATAATACAGGTCTATAAACTTCATCCTTCCTTACTAAACTAGATCTTCTTTTTCTCACCAAACTCGAACACGGGTTGACATGATAGCCTTTTTCCTCAAATTTCTAGGCTCAAGGAACTACTCATCTTCATCTCTAGAATATTTAATAAAAACAGGGGTAGACTGAGGAGTAGATTGAATCTTAGGATGAGAGTTATGGCTTGGTTCAAAGCACAAGTTGGCGTAAGATCCCCTTTGACCTTCTTTTTCCTAGAACTTTCTCCTACAGTCATCTTTTCGGAGTTTCCTCTTGGGTTTCCATGAGGCTTTGTTCATGTAAATCAATGAATAAGCCCTAGGTACTTAATTTGAGAGTCACCACCTCCACTTTTATACTTCTTTCCCACTTTTATGATGGCATCTACGAGATATTTGGGAGACTCACTTTGAGTGCAGGTTTTCCTTGCCTCTCTTCAAATGGGTCAAAATATTTAGGGTATCACCTCCCAATATTTATTGTTGTTTATCACAGATGAAATACCTATTTACCCAAGAAGCTATCTCATTTAATTATACCATTTTGAATCCACGGGGATGAACTATTATCTCGGAAGATGTTCCCCTTCATGAAAAAGGGATATCAAATCTTTGAGGGGAGTTAGTGAAAACCTTTATTTTGAAATCTTGAAGACCAGAGATAGTGCTAAAAATTGGGATAAATATTTTAATCCTTTTCTATCCTAATCTAGAACAAGTTTCTTCAAAATTTGACAAAAATATTTAATCAAATCTTTATCAAACCCTTCAAATTTTTGAATGAAATTTAACCAACCTGTATCATGAAATACTTGAGAGATGACAAAATTCCTCTATAGTGGTTTCATAGATTCCATCTATGACTTCTTCTTATTCCCCATCGAATAGACTAGTTTGCAATAGAAATGGAAAAGACTACAAGGAGGTATATTTTCAAAACAATGGTGATGGTTTCGTGAAGAGAGGCGGAGCTGTTTTGAATAATGTCAATAACTTGAGTTCAAACTACCCATGAGTTTTTGATAACGTCATGATGGCATAGAATAACAACGGAAAGGATTGATGTGATTATTAAAGGTGGTGATATTTTAATTCATTAACAAGGTTCCTACACTTCTATTCTTGTAGCTTGTGCCATATGTCACTCTTCGTAAAGAGTGACAAAATTCGTTTATTCATTCATCATTACCTATTATTTTGTTAATTATTTTGTTTGATTTGTTTTTGTGTTTTTAATCAAGTGCATTGGGAAGTTCAAATATAGTTAATACCTTTGGCAAAAATTAAATACACGTCACCTTACCAGATCAACATCCTTTTGATCGTTGGTGCTCCACATCCTACATTTTAAAAGTAATTATGGTTAATATACATTTTGATAATTTACACTTCTAACCTTTATTTCCATGCATAAAATAAAAAATATTTTTTTGTTTTTTAGATATAGGGGGAATAGGATTATATCAGAACTATGGTCTTCTTTATTTATTGGAATATTCCTAACAAACTACTCATAGATGGGAGAGTTTAAGTCTTCCATTGAATTGAATTCCTCACATAGTTTCATATCCTAAGTGAAGGTTTTTATCCTATGGTTGTTGATATAGCCTAGCTCTATGGTCATTCACTAACAAAGTTCTTCTGTCACCATCAATTGGTAACAATCTCACAAATCTATTATCATATATCTTTTCAATTCGGTAAGGTCCTAACCATCTTGTCCTCAATTTCCCATTGAAGTGCTATTATTTTGAGTCAAACAATATGGCCCAATCTCCTTCTCTAAATATTTTGGTCTCTATATGAGAATCATGCCAGACCTTCCTATGATGTTGAAGGATCTCAACTTGTTATTCTTCCATATACATCTCGTCGAGTTCATTCAATTTCATCACCTTATCTTATTGAGCTTAATCCAAGTCAATTCCTATCTTTAATAGTTTTATCCAAGTCTATAATTGGAATTCCACTTTGGAAGAAATGGCTTCTTCCCATATACTAATTCATATGGGGAGAAACCAGTGGTGGTTTTCCAAGTTGTGTTGTATGCCCAAAATGCTTTAGGCAATCATGGAACTGATTTTTAAATAAGCATTTATAACTTTAGTCAAGATTTTTCCATTTCTCTATTGGTGACTTCCACCTACCCATTGGATTGGTGGTAGTACGGTTATGATTTTCTATCCTTGATCTAGTAAATTTTCAAAAAATCCTCAATTGTTTTGGACATGAATTGAGGTCCTTGATCAAATATTACGGCTCTGGGAGCTCTAAACCTTAACATGATCCTATGGTACAAAAAGTCAGCTACAACATCCTCATTTGTCTATGCGAGTGCTTGAACCACAACCCATTTGGGAGCATAGTTGGTGTACACCAGCTAGTCCTCTTTTCCATAGGATGGGGTATATATGTCCAACAAAATCAATCCCCCATTTCTTAAATGGCCCTAAGACCAGTTGAGGATTGATGGACATTTTAGAAGACGAAGTGGGTTTCCCCATTTGTTGAAATATATCACATTACCATACATATTTCTTGATAACTTTGTGGAGAGAGTGACAAAGAGTACCCACTCCAAGGACCTTATGAATTTTTCTCTTTACTAAGTAGTTCCCTCCTTCAGGTTCATCATATCATGCTCTCAATATGTCATATAATTCATCTTCTTGAACACACCTGTGAAGAACCATGTTGGGACAACATTTTTAAAAATTCCATTCCATTGCAAAGTTATTATATGTAGCAATGTTTCTAAATAATCATTATTTATTAGTGAAATAAGCTAGAAACTTCCCTATAGTTAGATAATTAGCAATATCAAAAAACCATGGAGGGTGTGTTGATATTGCAAACAAGTTCTCATGCATAAAGTGATCTTGAACTACCTCACCTTCTCTGAAACATTCAATCTTGAAAGAAAGAGCAGCAACATTAGTCTTTCTAGGCTTATCAATAATGGTCAAGTTAAACTCTTAAAAAATAAGAAACCACCGATAATTTTTCCTTGCACTACTAGTTTTTCATTAAGTGTCTTATGGTTGAATGACCTATATACAAAAAAATATGATATCTAGTAATGTAGTGTTTGAATTTATTTAGAGAGTAAAAAATAGATAAATAAATATTTTTACGTAGTGGTTTAGTTTCTCTCTGTAGGGGCTAGGTTTTCCTAATGAAATAGATGGCATATTTTTCTCTTCCTCATTTTTCTATCAAATAACATATCCCATTGCAGTGCTGGAAGTATTAGTGTTGAATATGAAAAGGATGGCCCCGATTGGGTCCTCTCAAGACTGGGGAAGTGGCCAATTTCTCCTTTATAAATTCAAATTCTTGTTCACATTGAGGATTCCATCCAAAAACACAATATTTTGCTAGCAAAAAGAACATTGGTGCAAAAATCTTAATAAATATTTTATAAATCCTCTGTTATAACCTACATGTCCAAGGAAACTTTTGATGTCTATTTTATTTGTTGGTGTAGGAAACTTAGTAATGACTTCTATCTTTTTAGGATCAACTTGGATACCTCTAACAGAGATGTGATGACCCAAAACAATCCCTTGGTCAACCATTATCAAGAATTTTTCATGACTTAAGGATAGTTAGTGGTGATCACATTTGGCTAATGAGTTTTCAAGATTGCTCAAAGACTACTCAAAGGGAGAGCCATGGACGGTGAAATAATCGATATAAACTTCAACATAGTCATTGGTGAGGTTTTAAAAATAGATAAAAGTACTCTCTTAAAGGTGGTATGTGCATTACAAATTCCAAGTGGTAGAACTCGTATGTAAATGTACCCGGGGACAAGTGAAGGTGGTCTTATTATAATCGAATGCGATATACTAATTTGTTTGTATCCACTAAACCCATCAAAGAAGGAAAGACATTTATTACCTACCAAATTATCTAAAACGTGATTTATAAATGGAGGGGAAAGTAATATTTCTTGGTGGATTTGTTAATCTCCTATAATCTATACTGATTATGTACTTACCATTTTTCTTGGGAACTATAACAAGTAGTGATACCCACTAACTATCAGATATTGGATAGATGAATCCTACCCTCAACAATTTCTCTATTTCATCTTTGAAAATGTCTCTTAGTGTTGGGTTAATACTTCATTGTGGTTTTTTGACTAGTTTGACATCCTCAGTGTAAATATGATGAGTGAAAATGTTTGGATGAATCCCTTTCATGTCAGCATAATCCCAAAAAAATATTTCAAATGATTTCTCAAGATGTATATGACCCTAGTCTCTTGAATTTCTTCTAAGTTGTTACCAATAGTGAATTCTTTACCTACCTCAACAGATTACTTATTTAGTTTCTTTCAAAATAATTAGTTTTGTCTCGAAATCAAAGAGTTTAATAGACAAGAATGAGTTTGTAGCATGTGAGAAATAGTCATGTTCTCAAAGATACAATCTTGGCTAAAGGACAATGAAAGTCACTTGATTTTTGTTCTTCACAGTAATCATAGGTTTCTCCACAACCATATAAAGAAATTTCACTTACTAAGGTGTTGTCATTCTCTTTTGAGTTCAAAATAGACATTTTGTAACCTTAGTTTTAGTTTCTATATAGAATGAGTTTTGGTTTTACGCAACTACAGTATCTCTTTTATCTAACATTGGGTATGTTTACGTAATTTCTTCCATATAATATTTTACTATGCAATGGTGGGCAGATAAGAAGGAATAATATTTGTATTATCCAAAAATATACCCATACATGTTCATAAACATCCACCTATGGTTGGGAAGGAGGATAAAGAGATTTGTTTTTTGTTTTGTTCTCATTTGAAATAGTTTTTTTCCTAACTGCGGTCAATATATGCGCAGCAACAGTAGCTATCCAGGGTCTTCCTAAGATAACTGGATATCCCATCTTTGATTTTTAGGTTGTAAGACCATAAAATCTACTAGATACTCCTAGGATTCAACCATAACCATTACGTCCTCAATTATTCCATCTGGTACAACAATATATTGATTTGCTAATTAGAGAATAATATTGGTTGGTTGTAATCTGTCAAAGACAAAAAATTGAATGTATCTATTGTTATGACATTGATGGAAACACCAATATCCACCAAAATGTTAGATATTGACTGTCTAATTACAAAAATAGTAATGAATGGACTCCCAGGGTGAAAAATGTTTTCCAACTACAAGTTCTGCTAGATTTCCTTCTACTTTGAATTTATTAGGTATTTCGTCTTCCTTCCTGGTGTCTTTATGCAATGGTTCCTAATGGTTTGGTTTAACTTAGGAATTTCCCTTATTTCTAGCAAGAGTGTGACCTTAATATTTAAGCTGTTTTAGGTCTTGTAATAGTTTTTTCTCTTCCCCATTCTGCATTTCTTTTAATCTCTCTAGGAAAGGAGCTGCATGCACATTCTTGTCTTTCTCTTGGTCATCCCTAGTTTCTTGTGTTTGTGAAACATTTTTCGGTTCTCTCCCTTTCCTCAAGTACCTCAATAATAACTATTGGAGGATTGTTCACTGTTTTTCTAGACCTCATCTGTAATTTATTAATGGCATTAACTTGTATTGTCTCACCCTGTCCTACTTCACTAATTGAGGATGTTTGTTGATTTTGGGGGTTTGAGACAGTTGTTGAGATGGAAGTTTATTTTGTGTTAATTTCCCATGATGGTGATTTTATTTTGGTAGTGGCATTAAATATTCTTGTTGTGTGAACGTCCTTGACTAATTATAGTTACGTTGGGATTACCATTGTTGGTTTTTCCATGGATGTGCATTGGTTCGTGGTGTCTAGCCTTATTGATTATATGAGGTATCCATGATTGTGGATTTGGGTAGGCCATCTAGTTTGGTGGTGTCTACTTAGGTTGTACCCAAGTTGGTGGGGGTTATTATTGGGCCATAACATCATCCATGGGTTCTCGAAAGCAAGTCTAGGGGCATAAGCGAGGCTAATTATTTTATCTTTGAACAAATTTTAATTTTGCATTTGTTTGAGTCATAGCATTTAATATTTCTTTCAGCTAAGGTAGGAGAGTACAATGGTTAGTGTCATGTTTAGGGACATCATAGATCATGCACATTTCTATGATATCTAGAGGAAATTATTTCAAAGGATGTCTTTTCCTACATCTAGGACAATATATGTCTAAAGGTTCTTTTGCATCTTTTTCCTTAGCTTTCAATCCATCTAGGGTTGAAGTTAACTATGTTAAAATGTCTATTTTCATATTTTCTAGCTCCTCTAGAAGTTATGAGGCACCAGAGGCATGTTTTTATGTTTTCCTTCTTCTATTACCTCATCTTGTTCTAGAGTAGCTCCTTCATAACTCAACAACATGTTCCATGGTTAGTTTGTGTACATCACCTCCTCTATGAGATGGAGGGATTCTTTTGCTTCATCATAAAGTATGTTAAGGAAGACTATCTTGCTTATCTCTACATTCAACTCATGACCAATTCTCCTTTGGACAAAAATAAATATGTCCAAATAATCTTCCAGATTTTCATCTTCTTTTTTTCTTATCTAAAATAATTCTTCCCTCCTATCTCTTCCCTTGTAGTAGTCTTGGTATTTGTCAAAAATTTAGTCTCCATTTGTTCCCATGATTTAATGGAGTTAGGATCCAAAACCATAAATCACCTCATGGAGGAGTCCTTGAGGGTGGAAGGAAAGAGCTTGAGTTTCTGGTTATCTATTTTGTAGTCATATGTTTGGCATAGAACTTTGAATTCAAAAAATTTTTGGCCTTGATATTCTTTGGAAATTCCTTGAAAGATAGGGAGAATGGATGGGGAAATGTTTTTCATAGGTGCTTCCTCATCCTCATTTAAGACAATGGGGTAGGTAAAGGTTCTACCCAAGGGTCTATCATCATTGTTTCCATTGTTTCCTATTTCTACAAGCTATTTAAGTTCTGAATAAGTTGATTCAGACTATTCAGTGTCACTCTCAGGAGTAGTATTAGATTCAGTGTCACTCTCAGGAGTAGTGTTATCAATGTTTACTACACGTTCTCCTATTGGGGATATTATTTGAGTGTTGCGAGGTATATATCTCCCTCTAGCATCCCTTGGCATGTGCATCAATGTTTATCTTTAAGGCAAGGCTTAGGATCACTACTGGTTGCATAGCTCAACTTCAATAACACCCATAACATAAAATGTGAATAGAATGACATGTTTTTCTTATGGTGGTCCCCAGAAATAGTGCCAAAAATGATGGGTCATTGTAACTTCTAATCATTTAATCAACCTATTCAAATGTTGATGTCATTATAGACCGAGATATGTTTTCAAGATTGATGCAGTGAAGTTGATATGCATCTCGGTGACTATGGTGGTTCCTTTTATGGGTGATTTTTTTGGTATCAATTTTCTTATTCTACACTACATAACTACTGAAAGTCAGTAAAGGTATAAAGTACTGAATATCAAAAGCTTCTAAACTATTGAATGGAAAACAAAGTATAACAAATACATATATTATACTTAAACAAAGTTGATGAATGAAATTATTGTTAAAGGAAATGACGAGAAAATGAAATTTTCTTACATAAAGTGATACAAAATTACATTCGGATAACCACCAAACCAAAATATTAAAAATGGAATTTATTAAATGTAAATATATTACATGAAATACAGTCCTTCAATCTCCTCGAGTTGAGTGGGCCCTTGATGTACTTAGGGATTGAGCTTATTATTGAAAACATATCATCGAATATCATATATTGTATTAATAAAAAATAAGTCTATTACATAGTTGAGAGAGCAATAGAAAAATAACTTCTATCTATTAAGCTGTTATAATACTTGGTAAAAACTAACTACAAAATAGTTTAGGAGGTGTCTTATAGACACGGTTTATTCCAACACATGCCACAACTATAGGAAACAAATTAACCAATGATATTTTCATGAAGAAGCTCTGTGATGCTTTGCATAACTCTGTTGGAAACATGGGTCATATTTTGTAGCTTTTAAGGGTCAACCTCCAACATGGCGTATTGGTTGTGGACTCGGTCTCCTTTGTTGTGTTGCACAAAATGACAGAAAATGTGCCTCATCATCCTTCATATGTCACCAAGTCACTCAAAAAAGTATTTAGCGGAACTTCCATTGGACATTAGTTCGCATAAGACAAAATAAGGGGAAATGAATCACTCTCTAATTTAGATAAAACTATTTATAACATTCCCATGCATTGATTAATGTCTTTTTAGTAACATTTATAGTTATATAGATTGTATGATGAATTGTTTTATGGACTCGTCACTCATCATATAGGATAAGAAGAAAATCAATATCATTTCCTTATTCCAACACACTTTTCAATATTTGTTAGAGGCCATTTTGTTACCAATTTAGCTAATTTGAAATATAATATTTTTAAATCCTTTGACATAGTTTTGGCTCTACTAGATAAATTTTGTTAAGTATGATAACTTTGTTACTTTGGAAAATTCTATTAACACTAAATTATTCCTATGAAATCTATATTAAGAATTTGAATATTGTGTGAAGATAATGAATTCTCTCTCTCTCATGTGTAAAAATAATGTGAATATTAGGGGAAGGGAAATTATTAATTGTATGTTTTCATAGCTAGATAAGAAAGGGTGAATCAATGTCATCTTTGTGTTGACCCATTTTATTGAAAGGATAAAGGTACTATGATGGAAACAAAAATCATCGACGTCATTTAAGTTGTATATTTGCATTTAATTGTAAATATATTTTCATTTGAAAAGAAAAATTATATTTCTATTATGTTGAACTATGTATGTGGACTCTTAGCATCCTTGGTAAGAAAATAAAAGGGTTTATTTCTGCATATGCATGAGTTTGGTGCATCTAGGTTTTTAGTGTAGGTTTTTATTTCATTGCATTATTTTTCCTACACACATATTTAGCTTGCTTAGGTGTCACCGGGATAGATGAGGGTTACACTTCTCTAATATTCTAAGTGGTAGTTACACTTCCCACTTCCTATTTATACACCTCTTATACTCGTTATTTTCTCATGCATTGAATAAACAAGATATATATTTTCTAATATTTCCCTCTCTTAACATTTCTCTAATTGTCCATTCATATTTTATCATTGTTTGATCATGGACCACAATTTCACATGGTATTAAAGCATATTGTAGTAATTGAATTCCATTTTTTGGTTGTGTTTATTTTTTTGTAATCTTGAGTTTTTCAAGCTTATTATTGTAGATCATTTGATCTATGAGTACGCTCCTCTCGCATCTTTGGATGATCTAGAGAATAAAAAAAGAGTTAAGGAAATAGGTTGTTTTGTAGGACACTCTTCATTCCTTAAATTCTATATACAAATCAAATTTTCTATTGATACCATAACCCAAGGATTGACAATAAAATAAAATATGACTTGAAGTAGTGAAATTTGATCTTATTCAAGTTTTTATTGTCATCTTTGGGCTATTTGGTGGTATTTCATACTAAGAAAAAGTTTGAATTTATTTGTTTTTTCTACAAAATCAATGGTTTTTTTATTGTGAAAGATCGATAGACACTTTCCTTTTCAAAAATATCATTAAATCTACGATTGTGGTTGTTGGTTGTTGTACCTATCTAGATGACCATACCGACCTTATGTCATACATTGTACCCATTTATGACACAAGTATATAGATATATTTTGTTTGTTTGTCTTTGGTTAGCTAAGGGAATAAACCCTTAGTTGCACATGTGTGAGGTATTTTCACTATGTGTAGGCCTTTGTCTTGGGTTTTCGTACTTGCACATCTATTTGGTGTCAAACTTATTTCCTAGCACTATACCTACATTTTCAGGGTTCTATTTTTTTGGATTGGTGATTATACATAAATTTCGGTCTTTTGATACTAATTTATATGGCGTAGAAAATATTCGCAATCTACAAGTGGTAAAAATCAATGTGGTAACCTAACCCTAACCTATGGTCATTTTATTTGGAGGATATGATAAATAAGAGGGAATATCATGATAAGGAAGTACATAATGACCCCATCCTTAAAGGTGACATCATTATACGGAAAATTTTATAAATTTAGAGAAGGTCATGCCACCAATTTTCCTATTCTTATCCCCTAGTCACATGGGTTCAAGCCCCTAGTCATGACTAGCCCAAGGAGGCTTAACATGTGAAGTGTCATTATTTTTTCTATGGAATAGGATGAAGTGCTGAAATTTGTAAGAGTAACTTGTAAAAGATATAAAAAAATTTGTTCAATCCTTATGAGATATCATTTTTTTGAATGTGTGTATTGTTTTAGCTCTTCTTAATATTACCCTAGTGATTTCCTTATTTAGTATGTAGTGGAAACTTATAGGCCTTTAAAATATGTATCCACACTAGATTATAAAGTGTCATATCTTTGGGTTATGTAATATCAAAGTAAGATAAATTTCCATTTTAGGGGTTTCATCATGTGTTTTGATATAAATAAGCATCGTCATGTTATTTGATTGAGTTTACAAAATTATTTGTATTGGAAAAAGGGATACAATATCATTGTATATTTCATTATCTAATGCCCTCTCTTATTGGAATCGTTCTTGATCTCAATTACTATAAGAAATAGGTGAAGTGGTTGAATGAAAATTACATCACTTTGAGTTCCCTTTACTACTTGGACACCCATCTAGTAACTATATGGAGACCATGATTCTCCATTTAATAGTGATGTTACCTCAGAAAAACCAAAATATGTCAATAATAATAAGATTTCTATCGATCCTCCTCCTAATTATGAAAAAGCATCTATAGTTAAGAACTTTTTCTGCTATACTCGATGCTACTTTAGAATATAGAGTCACTTGCTTGAGAGCTTCTAGTGCTTTGTTGCAAAAGTATCATGAAATTCCTCCTATATTTTTTCTAAGTTAGAGTTCAAATTCACTTATTTGATATCTTCTAGTGATTCCTTGAAATAAGACCATGAAATTCACCATATACCTTTTTTTACATTATATTTTAGAGTCACTTATTTGAGAGCTTCCAATGACACTTTGTATAAAGATCATGATATTCACCCTCTACATGTTTCTATTTTAGAGTTTAGAGTTTCTTCTTTGAGGTTTTCTAGTGTTTTTTTTTAGGATCATACATGTATTCTTAATTCACCTCATTGGGTCTCATACCCACCAAAAATTACTTCTTTGTTTATAAAGTCCCACTTTTTATATCTAGATGAAAATTTTGAGTAAATTTTTATCCTCTTTCAGAATATTTTTCCATCACATGAACTATTTCGTTAAAGTTTAAATTTTCTTCCTTGAGGAGAGTTAGTGGTTTTTATAACGGGGTTCTTTATGTGTATAAGGTTTGATTCATTGGGAGGTATACTTACTAAAAATTTAAAATCTATTTGTATAATATCACCTTTCAAATCTTGTTGACACTATTAACGATATTTGTCCGCTCCTTAATATCAACACCGATAGAGCTATTTATTAGACTTATATGGATATATTTTATCTTTTACTACATACTTACGAGATAACACAGCATGTACTTCTTGAACCCTATCATTCACCTTCATCATCACTCATACCTTCTGAGGATTACGGTTCTTGGTTCAATTATCATGTTAATATTAGGAACCATTATGATCCCTATTTTATACCTTATTTGATTCATCATTACTTTTCCCAATTGAGGATTGTCCTTGTTCGAAACATATGGAGATATTGTTCATTTCCTTTTCCTTTGATCCACAATATTTTAGTACAACATCAAGAATTCCTTATTGGGATGAACTATTCACTAAATTTTTACTTATAACATACTTCTTCATCTACAATATCTAGTAGGAGTTCATAAGGCTTCATAATCTCCGAATATGGCTAGTTGTCTCTTCTCTTTATATTTTTAGGGTCCTTCTCTATATTTTTCTTGGGAGGATTTTTCCTACGGATTTTATCCTTTTATCCACTTAATGAGATATTTTATTATTCTTTGGTGCCTCATTAGGCCTTTTTTTGAGACCCAATTCTTCTATGCACCTAATCTATTCTTAATGTCATTATAGGTTTTTATTCCATTACATAGTTTTTATTTCAGTTCATGGTTTTTATTCCATTGCATGGATTTTCCTAGACATGTATTTAGATTTATTCATTGTTATCAAGATAGATGGGAGTAACTCTTCTCCACACTTTTAGGTGGTGGTTAAACTTCCCACTTCTTATTTATAAAGTTATTGTAAATATATTTTATAGTGCATTAAATGCACAAGCTATCTTTTGGATTATGGTTGATTTCTTTCTCTCGTAACATTACTCTATTTGTTATTTTTATTTTATCAATGCTCGATCTTGGCCCACATTCTCACATCCTTGAATCCACTAATTTATTAATATTATGTAATTTTAATTAGTAAATGCTAAAAAGGAAAATATAGTTGCATAGATATGTACTAAAAAACTTATTCAATATGTAATTGAGCTAGTTCATTTAAAACTTTGTTTGAACTATTTCTCTATGGCTAATATTGGATACAATTTAAGTCCTAGACATTATGTGAAGTAAATCATTTTTACTTTTGTAAAGGATATCACTATTGTTAAAGAAGACACTAAAGGTAAAACCTATATATTCAATATGCTTAATAATATATTTATTATAAATAATTAATGTTTACATCACATCTTAAGAATGTGTAAGATCCATGCAAAGTGGGCCATACATATGAGACCTTTTTAAGTATTAACCTAATGAGCCATAAGTTGGGAATTGTTCCTCTAGAACTTCATTTTTAAATTAATTCAACTACATATGAATAGAAAACCTTATGAATTGGTAATAATTTTTATGGTGTGATTATATTATGGAAAACATGTAGTGTGATAAATGGAATATTGTAATTTTAAAACTAGAATAGTTTCTAATCTATATCAACATGCCACTTATAATGTGGTTTTACTATATCATATTATCAAGACCCTAAATCATCCGAGAAATGATTATTAATATTATATTACATATGTAATATGGGACTTGAATTCCACATAGTGAACCCTCTATAGTAGCTTATTTTCAATAACAAGAGATGACACCACTTTTTGTCTTGTGTGACCATGTGAAAGGGGTCATATCTAGGTCGCCCTCTACTTCTCTTTAGGCCAATTGAGCCTCAACTCGGGCATCATAATTTCATGAAATAATTTTAATTAATTTAGAACTAAAAGTATTCTACCAAATTTACATTAAACTAAGATAAAAAAAGACCTCCTTATAAACCTTATGCAAATATGTGGCCTATTTTATTAACAAATTATTTAGGAGACATTTTGATTAATATCTAGTTAGGACAATGTACTTCTAAGATTAATGTGATCAAATATTTTAATATCCAAATTATAATAGTTTTTATCTTTATTCCCTCATAATGGAGGTAGTAAGGTTGGGTCATTTGGTGGTTGGATCCTAAGCTTGGGTGGATTAGAATAAATTTTGATGGGGCATCTAGGAATTGTTGAGTGTGGGTGTATGTTTGATAACTCGATTCCCTACCGTTATATTTTTGTCTTACGATTGTGCATTTGCTTCCAATAACAAAGAAGAAGCACGACTCTTCTCCATGGGATTTATAAATCTAGAACTCACCAATGGAATAATATTTGGGTGGAAGGTGATTCCAATGTTATTATTGAGGTGATGAATGTTGGTAAGGATCTTTCTTGGGAGTTGGATTCAATAATTCAATGTGCAAGATCTCTCTCTTCTTCCTTCTCAGAGATAAGGTTTTCTCATATTAAGTGAGAGGGTAATCAAGTTATTGACAGATTGGAAAAATTTGGGGTAATCATGGTATTGGAGACTGGGGCCCCTCTTCACATATTGGAGGAAAATTTTCGTAATTTATTTCTAAGGATGGTGATTTAGGATGCCATGATTGTGCAAATATATTAGTTCCCTTAACTTGATGTGTCATCAAAAGAGTATTAATACCGAGTGTGTTAGAAGATATAGAAATGTATTTGGGCAAACAAATGTACCATTTGATTTGTTCTTTGGTGTGGATCGTGTGGGGAATAATTTATTTACGAAGGAGGCATCTTGGAGTAACACTTGTATTTTTTGTCTGTCATCTTTCCTTGGTAATTCTCAATGGTGATTTGTAATTCGGGGTGGGTTTTGATTGAATGACAAGAAGAAAAGGAAAAAGCGGAGGAGAGAAGATGGAAATTCATGGATAAGATGTGGGGAAGAGTTTTCAAAGTGGATAGAAGGGAAAATCAATAACGCATCTATGACAGAAACGGTTTGTTAGGGATTTTTCCATTGTTGCGGTGTTGAATGATGTGGAAGATGAGGAGATCTATGGGCACCCGTCAAAGATGATGGTTTACCCAAGTAGTCTTTGGGGACGTAAAATTTTTGAAATGACAAGGGGATAAATTTGTGTCAATATCCTGTCAAACGCCTCTAGTCAATTTATGCTAAATCGAGAGATGGAGGGGTTGGAGGAGAACCTGATATGCATGCATTATCACTTTCATACCCTAAAAAAAATTGTCTTTGTCATTTTCATAGGGGAAAGAGGATTTGGTCGAGGGAAAAGGATTTTTCTTCTTTCAAAGGCATAAATGGTTGTTCCTGGTGCTATTCTCCGATAGGGGGTATGGGTCTAAAGAGGATAACTTAGAGGGGGAACTAGTGGCGAGGTCAGAGGTGAAAGAGGGAAAAAGAAGACGGTTGGTGATTATACCTAGCCTCAGGAAGGATAGGTACAACATCACTGATATTGGCTCTCACATAGGATAGTCATAGTGTACAACCATGATGTGGATTATGTGTAATTATGTGGTTTTTTGTTGTATAAATTGGTTTTGTAAGTTGAAAGGGTGTGGATGGAGCAATTTCTATATCCTCTCTAATTTTTTTCTTTTTCGTAGACATGATAAGGTTCCTTTTCGAGAGCCTAGATGAGCATAGGTATTGATGGTTGGTACCTAATGTATTTTTTTACATGTTAGGCCCTTATCCTTAGGTATTATAAGCAAAAATTAGTTTGTTGGCTCTAGTGGAGAGGGGGTAAAATTATTCCTAAGGCCTCCTTTGGAAGATGTGTGTGTGAGAAATCTTATAACTTGTAAAAATATAATTATGATCAAGTAAGACTATAGTAGATTTGTACTGGGGGCTTGAGATGACCCTCTCCCTCCCACAACCATGCCCCCAAACCCTTTATTAACCTTACTAGGGTTGAACAAATTTTTTTATAGTATTTCCAAGAGAGAAGAACATTAACCTAGGATATGGATTCTAACTCGACAAGCGAGTGTCTTTTATAGCCTTAGATACTTTAATTTTTCTAAAAATAAAATACTAAATAAGAAACTAAATCATACAAATTTGTGAAGCTATATTGGAAAATGTGAAAATGTGGATAATTTCCTTGCTTCTCTTTCTCTATAAAGTTGTTTAAATGTTGTGTTTTGAATTCTCCTTTAAGAAAATGTATAATTTAAATGATTTTTTTGAGGATTGCATGAAATTTTGGATGTATGTGTGGAGGCGATTTCACATCATTATTTATTGGAGGGAAAAGGGCTTATTACTTGAAGGAAGAAATAAGGAGTGTGTGTAGAATTCCGTTAGAAGAACAAAAGAATAGTCGCTAATATTACTTTAGTGAAAAGGTGTGGTTTAATTTGAGGGAGAATATAAGTTGTTTCGTGTTTTATCTTGGAGGATAAAAAGAATAGTCATGATACTTTGTAAAAGGAAAAGGGGTAGTACATATGATTGTCTCTCCTATTTTCAAGCCTTATTAGCAAGAAATTTTTCATTTTTGATTAGTTTGTTCATGTTTGTGATTATTTTTGGTGCACTAAATATCATTGAGGTAATGTAATTCTAAATGTAAGTGTTTCATGTAATATATAAAACATTAACCTAGTATTAGTTGATATTTTTGTTTAGAAAATATCGGAATGTCATATGGTATCAAAGAGGAATTTAAAAATCTAGAGTTCATATAGGATGAAATTGTGACTTGATAATATGGAATGATATGGCGAGAGATAGAAGAGTTGTATTGTACTATTAACCAACCAACACCGTGATGTCAGCAATTTGTACCTATAGTGTTGTACCACTTGGTGTGGTGTTGTGTGTTATCAATATGTTATGTGACAAGTGTTTTCCCTTTATGAATTTTAATTTATTTATATCTTATATCAATGTGCTATTTGAAAAACATGTTTCCTAGTGAATTATAAATTTATTTTGATATTACATAGCCTTATTCTATTATTCTTTTTTATCAATACATTATGTGATGTAGAATTTTCTTATGAGAATTATGGATGTATTGTGATTTTATGAGCCCTTGTAATTTTTTAATTATGATATTAGTATGTTATGTGATAAACATATATCTCCTTATAAGCGATTAATATTCCATTACCAAAATGAGCTCCACATGAATCATTTTGGTGAACTGATTATAATTTCAGAATGGGGTGTTTAATGAAGTTTTGGAGAATTTTTTTAAGCACCCTTGTGATTTAAAAATTAATTGAAATAACTTGAAACCTCTTATGTTCTAAGTGAATACAAGATAAATAGATAAACCCATTGAAGCATGTTTTTCAAGTCTAATTGATTAAAATAGGGGCATATATCATTCAATGACATCTCCAAACTTTTAGAATTATTCATTTTTCATGTTTTTACTACTTAAGTGGCATTTGAGTGATAAGTAACATAGGTTATCACATGTCACTCATCATCCTTCTCACTATCCACAAATGTTTAGGGAGCTTAACCAATTTTTATAGTTTTTAGTTCCCCTAATGGATGGTTGAAACTTAACACTAATTGGTATTCAATAATCCTACATAATTTTAAGGTTTTTACCTTACTTTCCAAAATTATAGAGCATGATGTGTGGCGACGGTGGTTATCGAAATATGGGATTGTCTTAAGTATTTTGATTAAACCTACAAAATATATAGATAATATATTTAATTCAAGTGGAAAGGGAGAAAACATGGTGGAAATCAACATCTAGCATTATTTTAGACAATTAAAAAGTTAAATTCCATCACTTAGAACTTTATAGTCCACTCGATGCATAACACATGGTAAGGAAGGGACACATGGAAGCTATTAGTTCACTACACTCCATTAGTCATTGGGTCTTCACGTTAAAGTTATACACTTACCGAGGCATCAACTTATGAAATTATTTTTGGATGAAACATGGAAACATTTGACATTGAAGGTTTTCAAAGAATTATCTCAAGGTTAAGTTTTCTAACTTTATACATCATAGAGAAACGATGATGACACGTAAGATATTTTAGAATCATGGTAACCATTGATAATACACATTCTCTTAATAATTGGTCTCCCTTCTATGAAAATACAAAACATTGATGAAGGGAATGTAGTAGGATCAAGACATGGATGGGATCGGTAGAGAACCCGATATTTGTTATAATTTCTAGTTTATGAGCTGAAATGTCCTTACTTAACCTAGTTTTAAAATGGGCCCAGAGACATCAAAGAGGGATATGATTTTTCATCAATAAATTTTATTGGAGAGATCCATATGACGAGTAAATAGGACCATTAGAAATTTCTTTGAGAGATATTTTCTTTAAGCCTAATTTATAGAGATAATGATTGATGTATTAGAGAGAAATTCATGAAAGAATCCTTATGTGTCTTTAGTTTAACAAATAGATTAAATGGAACCCAAATAACGTTAATATGAATTTGAATAATTCTATCCTCTCTAATATGACGCCTTTGATATTTATTTCCCTTTATGACCCCACAAAAAAATATAAATGAGTTAAACAAGTTGTTGAGAAAAATATGAGCTTTTACAGTCATCCAAAATAGAAATCAACATCCTTTAAACAGCTTAGTAGTTACATCTTGATCCACCCTCCTAATCTCATTGTTAGAATCCAATCCTTTCTCAAATTTTATATTCAAAATAATATATATTTGTTTCTTACATATAAAGGAATATAATAAAGAAAACATTTATATGATTGAATATCATGAGATATTTATGGATAAGGTATTTTTAGACTTGTCTTAGGCTATGATTCATGGCTATGGATCATTAACATAATTTCATAGATCCTATGACTATGCTACAAGAGGTTTTGTTGTGGATCATTTTATTTAGACATTTTTAATACCTCCATGATTTGTATGAAGAGATAAGGATGTGTCAAAAGTTATTTTTTGCATATTATTCATCACTCTCTTCTC
The DNA here is from genome assembly GCA_018340775.1 of Taxus wallichiana var. yunnanensis. Taxonomy (NCBI): domain Eukaryota; kingdom Viridiplantae; phylum Streptophyta; class Pinopsida; order Cupressales; family Taxaceae; genus Taxus; species Taxus wallichiana. The sequence goes on from CM031237.1 coordinate 266,642,861, forward strand.
TTATCAGTTCTCCCTTCCTTTTATATATGTGTAATGGGGAACTATTATAAAATGGTTCTATTCAATTAAAATAAAGGTTATTCTTCTTTTTGGTGACTAATATTTATGAGTTCCTTTTACCTCTAGTTTCATATTTATAACTTAATGATGACCTCGAGTGTGTTGATATTAGATTGTGTATATGTATAGAATTTAATACATTTATCATTGTGGTGCATATCTTCTCTTTGTCTTTTTGTTAATTTTCCCTTACCATTTTTTTTTGTCTCCATGGTTTATTGTGTGTGGCAATTACAACATTTTGATTCAATTCATCTTATGGTTGAGATTGAGAATTAGATTTAGATGCATGTCATGGTTATTTCTAATATCTTCCCTCTAGATATATGTTTTTCCTTACCATTTTTAAAATCATACATGGAGGGTGATTGCCTTTATTTTTGGTTTATTACCATGTTTTTATCATCCATTTTATTCTAAATATATTATATTAGAGTAGATTAGTGAGTAGAATAGAGTAGTTATTATAGGAAGATGGAATTATCTAGATCTCTTCCTTAATAGGAAAAGATTCACACACCTTGGAGGTATTCCCATCGTTAATGTTGAGATATCAAAGTTCTTCAAGTTCTAGATCTTATCATGGGTGAACATATCATACATCCAATAGTTTATGGCATGCCCAATGAGATAGTTTGTTTGGAAAATTTATTTAAAAATGTTTTTATGTTTCAAGTGTTCCATTATAGAACATTCTTATCTCATTTGGTTTTTTAATAAGGTTTTAAAAACCTAGTGAATCCATTAGTTCAAATACCCGGTTATCTCATTTTAACACCATATTAATATATTCCCTTTCTTGTTATGTGTTAATACTTCCACGGATCTCCATAGAGAAACCTCATTCCATAATTGTAAATATAGTCTCCTCCATTTGTAATAGTGGGATGATATTTAAAAAACATATTTGAAAACCATATAAATATTTCATGGAAATGGTGTTATAATTATTGTTGAGCATATCAAAGATATATCCAATCATTACACCATATAATAAGTTATATAAGAGTATGTATCTATCAAATTACTCATCTCTTATTTCATAGTAAAATATTAGGATTGGTAAAGTAGTTTGGATCCATGATAAATTTATACATGGGAAAAGATGGGAAAAAATTGGAGAAGTAGTTTAAGGAGAGTGCAAAAATCATATCTCTAATGGAAAACCTCAACACCATAAAAAGAGATCAAATGGATTATGTTTTAGATTTTGATCTTAGATTCACAAGAACTTGATAGATATTTCCTCAATAATATTAACACCCACCAAGTATAAAAGTCTTGTTTTATTTAATATCCTTTGATCTGATCTTTTGTTATGATTAAATACCTCGAGGGAAATAATCTTTCTCATGCACATGATATTTTAATTGAAGATGAGAGGATTCTTACTCAAGTTGGTAAAATAAACCATGGTATTTCACAAGTTGTTATTATCTATTGGCGATATTATTCTATAGTAACTACCCTACCATAATGGTGGATAGAAGTGTTTCAAAAATTTATGATGACGAGCACAAAATTGAAAACTAAATGAAACCCTTAATTCCAAATCATTTGATCACTTTGTAAAATTACCATGAGTAGTAGAAGATCAGGCATGGTTTTTACTTCACTTGAGTTGCAATGACTAGAAAAAATCAAGGATATTCAATTTAAATATTTAGAGGAAAAATTATAAAGGTTGGGCTTTAAAAAGATCATATTGAGGAGCTAGGTTATGTTCAACCCTTGAAAATATTTCATGTCCTACTAAAACAATTTTCATCGAAGAAGATACATGATATAAAAATTTAGAGTGGAACCACTTTGATTATGATGAAATAATATTTTTCCTTAGAAAAGAGGATTTCAACAAAGGGTTTGATCATAAGAACCTAAAAGGGGGAAGAAATGTATTACTACCTTGAGGTTTTGTGTGAGGAGGAAATCAAGGTTGCAAACTCTACATGTGAGCAATTATAAATATTATCTTTACATCATAATTGAAGACTATCATGCTTTCAATTAGAGAAGATGACGATAAAAAATTATTTACTTTTAGAACTTACATTGGAGGATATTATGGGATTAACATAGTTTGAATTAAAGGAATATGAAGTGGTTGAGTTTTGGTCCTAGAGAAAGAAAAGGAAGATGTGTCTAATAGCTCTATATATGGAGTTAAGTACAAAGAAAATTAGAAAATCAAGGAAGACATTACATTCATTTAAAATTTGGGTGTCCTATTAAATATCTATCTAGAACAAATCCTAGATTATATTTTCCACTAGTCATGCTTGTTTGAGAGCGTGAGAAAGAACATCAGTACCAAAATTCATCTTAGACACCTCCAAAAATAAAGTGTAGATCAGATAAAGTTCTATTTGATGAATATGTGATATTTTGAACGAGGATATAAAAATTTGGTTTTCAGTCTTTTTATTTTCGTGTATTTTTGAATCTGATCTCATAGCCTAATTTGATCAAAAAGGAAGCTACTTCTTCAAACCTATTTTACGGATTTGTGTAAAGTTTATTTCTATATGGTTATATTATGATTAGTTAGGTAAATTTTATTTGTAAAAAATATTATGTGAACACTCTATAGTTTTCACTTGAAGTATATATGATTAATCTTTTGTAAATAGTGTTTCGGGTAACTCTTGAGATTTTTTGACATTGTGTTATCTTCATATTTTCAAGAAAGATGTTGAGTTTTTGAGTTTTTGAGTTTTTCAGGGTAGTTTATAAGAGGAAGAGATCTTGATATATTTTCACATTTTGTACCTTCTAATTTAGAAAAAGTTTGATTTGAATGTTTTTATATATGAAATACTATAGTTTTCAATAGTTTTCATCTCAAAAATGAAATATTCAAAGTTTTACACCATACTCTATTCAATGGATACGAGAGGTTGGTTGTCCTTACCTTTAGTAGGAAATTTTCCTCTCTAATTTGCCATAGATATTTCTAAAATGAGATCCATGATAATTGGTGGTAATTGATTATAATTTTAATTATTAGAGGATTTGAATGGTTTTATACATGCATTTTCCAAACACCCTTGTGATCAAATATATTAAGAATGACTTGACCTCTTCTTCTATGAGTAAATACAACTCAAATTAAATAGAACTTGGATTTTTTAATTGAGTTTAGCCCTCAAGATATTAAAATACTTTGGGTTTTCATTGATGCGAGGTCTTCAAGTTTAATTTGTTAGAAACTTGAACAACTGCGAGGGGGTGAATCGGTGTTCAATTCTACTTTTTCAAATCAAAAACTCAACCACTTAATCTGAAACACAATTCAAAATAGAGAAATAATGAACACACATACACCACAAACAAGAAATTATAATTGCAAAACCAAAATAGGGATAAAACCCATTGAACCATTGCACTATGTGGCAAAAGGTTATAATGACTTGTTAACTACAACTCAACTCTTAAAGCAACCTTAGTATCACTCAAGCTACTGACTTGGTGAAGGAAGCACTAAATTACTAAATAATTTAGTAAGCTACAACTCACCTTCTGCAAGATCCTACTATGAAGAAGCCATAACTCACTGATACAAAAAAATCAGAATTGATCACTCTCAAAATTGATGCTTTAAACATCAATTTATGGTCCTAAATTATCTCTAAACTTTTGCTACCATGAAAACCTCATAATCTTTATACTTTAGATTAATTTTCAAACTTGAGACAAAGATCTTGTCTTCACTTGTTTGTTTCTTTCCTTCACTATGTTCAATGCCAACTTTTATTCATTTCTCAAACACTTGAGGTTTGTATTCTCCATTCATTGTTCAATATTTCGGACATCACGACATCAACATCTCTATGTTGCATTCTTAAATTTTAGTCTATTTTCATATATATATGCACTTATCAACCTTCTCATGTGACAATCTCGACATTCACATAGTCTTCTCACTTTTCAAACTAGTACACTCCCATTCAATCACCCGCATGTATTCTTCCTTTTTATATCTCAGTACCATATTCTTTTTACTTCTTCCTTTCACCTTTGTGTTTTTCAATTCACTTAGATTTATTTATTTTCATACATATTCACTTTTAAAAAAATCAGTAATGAAATTGAGCCTTTTACAAGAATGAAAAAAACAAGGGCTCCTCAAATTCTTCATAATTTTCAAACCGTGGCAAGAAGCCAAAGACTCTTCACATTCTAATTTGTGACTTCAAGAGTCATTTAAATTAGGACAAATATGTTTTTTTCTCTTCTTGAATCATATAATTGTTCATTTTGCCTTAAAGGATCAACAATCCTTTCAATCTCGATTTATTAAAATTCCTATTTTAGGCTCATGAATGATTCCCCAAGATCATATTATTCATGTTGAACTCTTAGCTTCCATCACCTTTTAACTCGATCATCAAGGTTCATTTACCCAACAATTTCAACTAGCTCAACCTTTTGTGAAGCTTGAATGTTCATATGCTTGATCAAAATGGTTGGAAATACTCCTTTGATAGTTATAACTTTGAGAAAATATCATATTCATGATGTCACAGAGATTCTAGTATGCACCAGTGTATCCATAGATTTTGAACAAAGTGATTTGAGTAGCATTTTTTTAGTAACCTTGCATTGTTATTGAACATTGTATCATTCATTTGAGAAATGTGAGTTCACTCATGCTAGCCACTAACCATATTAGGAAAATTAGATTTTTTGAGCTTGGATAGACATTTATGACCAAAAGGTGGTTTCCATACTTTTATCGTGAAGAAACATTCCAAAATTATTTAAAAACATGTCTAGCTATTGAAAAATTAAGCTGTTCATTATTCTAAAAATTTATGCTAACTAAATCTCTTACTATACCTAATAGAATGAATTCATTCTTTTTGAAATGGATTTGAATGCCTTCCATAGAGATTTTTCAAAGTTTTGTGGTTTTTCATTGGAGGATTTGTGAGAATGAGACCAAATAATCTCAAGAAAACCCTAGATCATGGTGTATATGACTATCATGCCAGATAGCTCAAAAAAATGATTTCTTTCTCATTATATGATGATTAACGGTGATTTAAAATTATACGAACTTGTGATGCAATCCTTCACCTTCTCCATATGTTATCTATCCTTGAATGTTGTCTAAATACCTCTAGTAAGCATGAACTCAATCTACAGTTTTTGGAGCAACCATTTCTCTTGTAACTGTTACCTCAATATCAAGAACAAGCTATTAATTCAAGTCTTTAGAAGTAATTCAGATGAACATAAGATCTTCATAATGATACTTTCAAACCATAATTTTTGTGGAACCTCTTGAATAGCACAGGGACTTAGAAAGTAAAGTTTAGAATGAAGAAGGAGGACAAAATGACCTTGTTTAAACAAGAAGAGTTGAAGTAAACCGGACTTGGCATACAAAGACAATTGTATACTTTAATAGTGTGAATTTGAGAAAAACATATTAAAATTAAGAGGTGAATCTCTTAAATAAACTTGAAATTTCACCGTACATGGAGAATGACTCAGCCAGAATGGAGGTATTCAAGCAAATCAGTCTTAGCGACTCTAAGACAATATGGAGAGAAGAAATTACATTTTGATCCTAATTTTTCAACCACCTTAGATGAATAAATACCATAAACATGACATGATAAAAGAGTATGAGATATTTTAGAGACAATACCCCAACTTTTGGCATCTTGAGCAAGTTCAAACCAAGAGCACCCTTGAGTAAGATCATGACTGAATAACTATATACATCTTCATAAGGAAGGACCTTAAAAAGGCCTTTGAGATTGGAAGTCACAATGACTGAAATGTAAAATTACTCTAAAAATTATTAGATAATTTTGGAGGTTAACTTCCCCTTTTTGTTCTTATCGATTTGGTGCATGACCTCAGAGAGAGAAAAACTACCCCACTAAAATGCTCATAACTTTGTAACTACACCTCCTTTTGGGAAAATTATTTTTGACCATGATTTCTATAAAAATTTACTCCAAAAATTATTTATATGATTTATTCACATGATTCTTTATGTTTCTTCTTGACTACTAAGAAGCCGGGCGGTTCAAAATGATCTTTTCAATAGACCTATTTTGTACAAACTGACATAACTTGATCAAGTGACCTTACAATGACCTGAAATGTTGCGAAGTACCAAGAAATATTACTCCATTATTTCCCATGATTTATTTGAAAGGGATAGGTCTGAAATTGTCCATCCCATCTCATTTACATAAAATAATATTGCATCTTCTCAACACCAAATTTTGTGTAACATATAAACTTGAATCATGGGGCTGATTTGATCCTAAATATGGCTCACAAATGCTATGAAACCCTCACAAAGATTATACCATGCTTTCTTTGACTTGTACTAGCATGTCACACATCGCAGACTCATTAGGCACTTGAAACCATCCTGAAGTGGTACTACCAATCAACCTTCAAGTCCCTGCCTTCTTGAAACCACATGAAATCATCTTGAACCTTTGAAAACCATCTAATATGTTTTTACTTGAACTCTCCATTTGTAATCAATTCCTTTGACATCAATGACAAAAACCACCAATGCAACAAGGTGCAACAAACTCCCCCTTTGTCATTGATGGCAACACACTGAAACTTGATGGAAAACTGATATGCTTGACAATGAAACAAGTTTCCAACACTCTCTCTCCCCATTTGACATCTATGAAAAAGATGCACAAGCACACCAAACTGATTAGATTGGAAAAATTCAACAAAAATAAGTATGCTCATACCTTTGCAGGAACTCCCCCTGGGAAAGTGTTGTTCTCCTATCTTAAAATGATCAATAATTGTTGATATTATTCTTCCATGCAAGACATTTAACACTCTAATAAAATTTAAAATCAATCCTTCATTTATTGTCTTTACATGACCACTATTTTGTGCCTAGAATTGGGAAACCAACTCCCCAGTTTGGACTCAAATAGAGCCCTATTGGAGAAAATTTGGCATACCATCTGCTCTCCCTATACTTCTGAGACATTTAGTGACTTTTAGGGGCTGAAGCTACCCCCAAATTATGCCTTAACTACTCACAACTAGCTCTACGAAATGGTTTAGTCATTTTATCAGTCACTTTTCTTGAAAAACACTTTTATTTGTTTATTTCCTTAAGAACATACAAATGGTTTTTGGTTTTTTTTCTTTTCCTACCACCTTGCATGTTTCTCCTTTCCTTATATCAAAAAATTTATCATGAAAGAGAACTGTATATCCTTGTTTGCACATTTGACTGACACTTAGAAGATTGTGTTTTAAGCCTTCAACATACAACACATTTTCAGTTATATTTTTTCCATTATCAAGACTTAACGTACCTTTTCCAACAATATTTTCTGATGTGTTGTCCCCAAAATTCACTATGCCATATGCCTTTTCCTCTAAGGAGATGAATTTTCTCTTGTTCCCTATCATGTGGCTAGAACACCCATTGTCAATGTACCACTCTACATCTTCACTCTATGAATGAAAGGTTGTCTGTGCTATTAAACCTTTCTCTTTAGTACCTGTAGGATCTGATTTAACCTTGTAGACATTCTTGTTTTGTTGTGGAGGTATTTGATAGAAAAACTTGGCAACATGTCCATACTTTTGATAGTTATAACAAATCATCTCATCCTTATTTCTAGCATGATAAAAGTTCATGTGCCTACCATGAATTCTAGAGTACATCTTGCACTTAGTAGCCTTGTGACCAAATTAATTACAAGCATAACAATATCCATAAAATGAGTAAGCATACCTCATGGCATAGTGTCTCCTTGGATAGTTCTTCTTCTTGAAATCAACTCTTTTGGCTTTAGGAGGTTCCTCACTTGTCTTGGCCATATTTTTTCTTGTTGATTTTCATCTTCCTTCTTCTCTTCATATCCCAAATTAAAATTAAAATTTTCATCCTTTTCTTGCTTAACATATCACTCAAATCAGCAATGCTCTTCTCAAACTTATGATACATTTTCAGTTTTGTAGAGGTCTGATCTAATTGAGTTTGCAGTTGTTCCATATTATTTTTGAGCTTCAAATGATCTTCTTCTTTGACCTTGAAAGCATCCTCAATTATATTTACTTATGCTTCATATTCCTTGATAATTTCTTCATGTTCTTGGGATTTAACTTTTTCTGATTTTCTTCAACAAGTATGATTTTTCTTCATACTCTTTTACCATGATTTTTATTTTTGGTTTCTCTTATTTTGATGTTTTATTTCATCTAGAGCACTTATTAACTCAACCTAAAGATTAACTTCTACTTATTATTAATTTGAGCTTTCATACTAAGTTTGAAATTTGCCCTTATACATACTTGAATCTGATATTTCAATAGCCATAAACAAAGTCTCGGCTAACATACCTTTGTCTTCACTTTTGGAGCTACTAGAGTCACTTGATTGTGAAGAGCTTGAATCTTCTTGAGAGTAGAAATTCTTCTTATTCTTGAAGTACTTATTTTTGTCATCATATCTCTTGAATTTATTCTTCTATATATTAGAGGATTCCTCATCTTCTTTGTTTTTATTAGGACATTTAGAATAAAAGTTACCAAACTTATCCACAACTAAAAAACTTGAAAAGGGATCTTACCTTTGTATTTTCCTAAACCTCTCTTTAGCTTTCTTACAAACATGGATTCTACTTTTTCATCATCTATGTCCATGTCAGAATCAGTTTCCTTGTTCTTTTCTCGTGACTCTTTTTTTTATTTGAAGGCTTCCTCCTTTGTCCCTAATTTTGAATCACTGATTCTCATCTCATATGTAGTCAATATACCATGAAGATCATCCATTGTTAGAGTAGTCAGGTCTTTAGCTTCTTCTACACGGTGATACTTTAGCATCAAATTTTGAGGTCAAAGATCTAATAACTTTCTGTATAATCATACTCTCTTTTACCTCCTCTCCTAAGCCTCTAATCATATTTAAAATTTCATCAACTCTTTGCAAATATGAAGAAATACTCTCACCTTATTTCATCTTGATGCTCTCAAACTATGCTCTGTATGTTTGTAACTTGGCTATCTTCACTTTGCTACCTCCTTCATAGATTGTCTTTAGTTTGTCCCACATCTCTTGGGTTGTAGTACACTGCATAAATTTTATAAACTCAGCATCAGCTAACCCACACATAATTGTGTTCATGGCCTTGGAATTGTTTTCAATTGTTATCTTTCCTTATTTTTAATGGGAGGTGTTGCTAGAACAATATAGCCACTGTCAATTAAATCCCAAATATCATATCCAAGTGACATTAGGTAATTTTTCATCGTGACACTCCAAAGGCATAATTTGACCCATTAAACATAGGTGCTTTCTAAGTAGATAGACCACTTGCTTGGTTGTTTTCCATAGTTGAATTCATTGGATCTCCCTTGATATTTTAGACTCACTTCACCAAGGCCTCCTCTAATACCAATTATTAGAAATTGGAACATTAGAGGGGGGTGAATCATTGTTTAATTCAACTTTTTCAAATCACAAACTCAACCACTTAATGTGATACAAAATTCAAAAAGAGGGCAATAATGAATAGACATACACGAGAGATAAGAAATTATAAGTGGGAAACCCAAAAAGGGAGAAAACCCACTTAACCAGTGCACTATGTGGAAAAATGTTACAATGACTTGTTGAGCTACAAATCAACTCTTGAGGCTAAAACCTCGATATCGCACAAGCTTACAACTTGGTGAAGTAAGCACCTTTGACTTCCTAAGCGATTTAGTTAGGTCAGAATGGCCCGACCTTCTAAGATTATACCTGTAACAAATCCACAACTCGCTAATACAACAACAAATCAAACTTGATCACTCTTTAAATTGATGCTTTGAACATCAATTTATGATCCTAAATTTTATCTCAACTTTTGTTTCCTTGATAATCTCATAATCCTTCTACTTTGGCTTAAGATTCAAACTTGAGACTAGGACCTTATCTTCTTTGTTTGCTTCTTTCCTTCACTATGATCATTGTCAACTCTTATTCATTACTCAAACCCTTTAATTTTGGATTCTCCATTTAGTGTTCAATATTTCAGACATGATGACATCAACATCTATATGTTTCATTCTTCAATTTTAGTCTACTATCATATATATATGCACTTATCAAACTTCTCCTCGATAATCTCTTACATTCACTCAGTCTTATCACTTTTCAAACTAGTAAACTCCCATTCAATCACTTTGCATGAATTCTTCCTTTTTATATCTCAATCACAGTCTTTATCCTTTTTCCTTTCACTGTTTTTTTTAGTTCACTTATATGTCTCTGTTTTTCATATGTATTCACTTTTTAAAGAATCACTAATGAACTCAAACCTTTTACAAGAATAAAAAAACAAGGACTCCTCAACTTCTTCATTCTATTCAAACCTTGGAAAGAAGCCAACGAATCTTCACATTCTACTTTATGACTTAAAGATCCATTCAAATTAGGATAAAGATGCTTTTTGATCTTCTTGACTCATAGAATTCTTCATTTTCCCTTAGAGGATCAATAGTACTTTACAAATTTGAACTATTTATATTCCTATTTTGAGTTCATTAATGATTCCCAAGAGAATGTTATTCATGTTGACTTCTCGGTTTCCATCACCATTCAACTTGATCATCAAGGTTCATTTACCCAACAATTTCAACTAACTCAATCTTTTGTGAAGCTTGAATGTTCATATACTTGATCAACACTATTGGAAATACTCTATCATAGTTATAGCTTTGATAAAATATCATATTCATGATGTCACGAGAGATTCTACTAGGCACCCGATGTATCCATAAATTTCGAACAAATTGATTTTAGTAGCATTTTTTAATAACCTTGCAATGTTAAAAAATAGTGTGAATTTGAGCACTAGAATATTCAAATTAAGAAAAAAATCACTAAAATAAACTTGAAATTGAACCTTAATTGGAGAATGAATCAATTTTGTAATGGCGTGTGAGCAAGACGGGTCTTTGTGACTCTAGGACGGTGTGGAGAGAAGGACTTACAACTTTATCCTCATTTTGCAACCACCTTATACAAACAAATATCTTAAACATGACATTATAAAATATTCAATCTCTTGTTGAGACACTACCAAAAATTTTGGCATCTTGAGAAATTTCAAACGAAGAGCACTCTTCAAGTAAGATAAGTGACACGAATCACTATATACATCTTCATGAGGAAAGACCTTAAAAAAGGACTCGAGCTTAGGAGACACCATGAATAAATTGTAAAACTACTCTAAAGATGATTATAAAACTTTTAGAGGTCAACTTCACCTTTTTGTTCTTATCGATTTGGTGCCTGCATTTCGGAAGAGATAAACACTACCCCACTAAAATGCTCATAAGCGTGCAACTACACCTCCTTTTGAGAAAATTACTTTTCACACGATTTATATGAAAATTTACTATAAAAAATACTTCTATGATTTATTTGAAGGATTATTTATATTATTTCTTTTGCTAAAAAAGCCAAGCTGACTCAAAATGAGATTTTGATAGGCGTGTTTTACAAAAATACACATAACTTGCTCAAATGACCTCACAATAACTTGAAATTTTGCATGAAGCACTAATACACCTTTTTTTATTATATCCCATGATTTTTTTGTAAGGAATAGGTATAGAAGTTTCCAACCCATCTCATTTGCATACAAGAACAATTCATGTTGTCAACACCAACTTTTGTGCAACATATAAACTTGATTCGTGGGGCTGATTTGAGCCTAGATTTGGCTCACACATGTTGTATACTCTTTCAAATATTCTCCCATGATTTCTATGACCTGTACTAGCCTTTAACACCTCATAAAACTCATCAGGACACCTAAAACCATTTTGAAGTATCACTACCAATCAACCTTCAAGTCCCTGCCCTCTTGAAACCACATGAAATCATCTTGAATATGTGAGAACCATATGATATTATTAATCTTGAACTCTCCCTTTACCATCAATTCCTTTGACATCAATGAAAACTACCACCAATGCTCGGGGTGTAACATAATTGATTAGAAAAGCGGGCTCGTGTTACTCAATGACATCTCAAAATTTAAGAATTAGTCATTTTCATGTTTTTCACATCTTGAGTGATGGATGAATGAAAAGCTGGCATAGCTTAACACACAAAACTCATAGGTTTCCTCTCTTTCAAAAAACTGCTTGTATCTTTAGCACTTTTCATTATCTTTAATACCCACGATGAATGGTCAAAAGTTGGCTTTAATCAACATTTAAACCTCCCATAGAATTTAATTATTTCCCCCCACTCTCTAAACATTGTAGGGCATGAATATGTGATATGTTGTAGTTTGGACACGTTGGAATGATATCCATCTAGGATTGTCTCAAGGCCTTGGTTTAAACCTCTAAAATCTACATAAAATTGATTTAATACAAGTGGAAAGGGAGGACATGTGGCATAAATTTGCATCTAACATTCGTGTAGAGTTATTCCAAAGTTAAATTCCCTCACCCTAAAATTTTTAGGCCATTGATCTATGACATGTGGAAAAGAAGGAAAGTTGGAAAATATCTTCTCACTCCACTCCATCAAGACTTAGGTCTTATAATAAAAATTCTAGACATTACAAAGTGTACATGTATGAAATGTGGTCAAGAGGATGCATGAAAACCAACAACATTTAGGTTTTTATTTGATTGTTAAATGTTAAGTCTTCTCTCCTTAGAATTTACAAAGCAATGATGATTGAACTTAAGAGATTCTAGAGACATGGAAGCCATTGAAACTTTTCACTCTCTCAAGCCTTAGTTTCCCCTCAAGGAATATTGATATAATGATGAAGGACGCATGGTAGGATAAAAACATGACAGGATATTTGTAAACCATGATATTGGCTATAGTTTATTGTTTATGAGCTTAAATTTTAATAATTCACATAATGTAAAAATTAGTTAGGGGATATCACATAGGGCATGAAATAGATATGGTTTTTCATAAATAAATTTTGATAGAGATCCAAATTACATGCTGACTAGTATCATTAGAAAGGTCTTCAAGAGAGATTCACAATAAGAATGGTGACATATAGAATGGTTGAGGAATTAGAGAGAAAATCATGAAAGATTTATTAGGTGTATCAAACTAAATAAATAAATCCAATTTCACTGAAATCACTTTCGAGATGATTTTGAATTATTCTATTCTAGATTCCTTGAGTTATCTATCCCTTGATGACCCCACCAAACACAAGTGAAAAAGTTAAATAAGGTATTGAGAAAAAAATCATCTATTATGGTGGTCTAAAATAGAAATCATGATACTCTAAATATTTGGTATCTTCATCTTCATCTAGCCTCCCGATCTCATTAGTAGACAATGATCGTTTCTTAGGTTTTATCTTCTCATATATATATATATATATATATATATATATATATATATATATATATATATATATATATATATATATATATATATATATATATATATATATAATAGAAAGGCATCTAATCGAGAAGATCAATTATTTACTTGAGAAAAACGAGATATTTGTTAACACCAAAATTTGGCACCGTATGCTTGTTTGATTTCCTAATAGTATAACTCGATGTAAAATGGATTTGTCTCCAAGTTTGGGTACTTGCAAGTGAGACAAATATATAGAGAATGTCATTTCTTTATCTCTTAGCTCAATGCAAAATAACCTACAACCATGAAGTGTAGCTAAACTAAACCTATTTTATGAATTCACGGGGATCGAGGTTAGACAAAAGAGAAAAATTGTAGAAAGATTGAAGGGGTGATGCACAACACTAAAATAGAGTTCAAATTCAACAAAACGAGAGATGAAACTTGATTGCACAAGAAATAATTTTAAGTAAACATAGAGCTTATAGGTAATGAATGAATGAAATTAATACTGAAATAAGAGGGTAAACATCCATAGCAAATAGAGAATGTATGAAAGGAGAAAAACCATACATAAATTTAATTAATAGTATCTCATTCGATTCTAGAGCGAGAGGTTCAAAATCTTGTACAAAATTCAAATTGCATAGGTCTAAAGGCATGAAAATTGAATAAACTCTAAGATAGAGCCCCAATTTCAATGAAGAGAACTCCTTTGTAGACACCCATTTTCGGCACCCCTAAGGCCTTCATCTCGTGTTCACCCCTTGTCGTCACCTAGTGTGTTCATCCTACCCTTCCTACTTTTTAAATATCTACTTTCCCTCCTAAAATCCCATTTCCCCCACATCCCACCTATTCTCCATAATTCCCCCTTTCCCCATATTAATCCTTATTTTTAATTATTATTCCTTATTATTATCCATATCCCTAAACCTATTTAATTTATCCCTAATCCTATTATTTACCCTAATTCTACCCATAAATGGCCCCCATTTACTACCCCCTTGGATCCCCACTATTTTCATCACTCTCCCTCATTTACTCCTTCCTATTATTTCCCTCTACTTCATTACTCCCCCTCATCATTCTACCCTCCTTTATTCCCCTCCACGCCTCATTAAATCACCTTGAAAGAGTCAAAATCTACCCTCTTATCAAAATTTCCCTCTTTTGCATCGAAATATGCATCTTCTCCATAACTATGCCCATCATGTCACATTACGAGTCATTGATGACTCACCCAAGTCGTCATTGACCCTATATGACCACATTCACCCCTCCTTTCTCAGGGTTGAAACTTTGATATTTCTAGTATCTTTTAGTGATTTATTCCTACTCCATCATCCTTGAGCTTCTTCCATCAACTGGATCATATTGTTATCCCCTCACATGTTTTCTTTGGAGCTTGGATTATTTTGAAGATTGTTTGGATATCTTTTTTTGCATGTTTGTTTCTATTGTGTTGGTTTACACATTTTTCCTTAGCTCTTCCTAGTATTTCAACCACTTTTGATCATCTTATCTGTCTCCCACAATTTTCTTGGATCACCATCGACCTTGACCCCTATCTCGTATTAAATTAGTTTTCCCTTGCAACATATTTACCTTATCAAAATCTAGAAATCACAATCTACATCCCAAAATAAATCTTTAGCTATGTTTATATAGACTTTAGACCATCTCTACTCTAGTCATTGTCGACCGTACCGATTAGACCCAGGGTTTCCATCGACCTACACAGTTTTTTTTCCTTCAACAAATTTTCATTATCAGATAATTATTTTAGTATCTTCTAACTTATTATATCTCTGTTTGTATGCATCATTTACATTCTTCCATTTATTATCATTTATCGACATCTTTTTATCATGAGGGTTGACATCCATCCTAGGAAGCTTCCTCTTCTCGGGATGACTTCTAAGGGCAACCATCCATATTTATTACTATTTTTTTCATATTTTAGTTCTCTTTGTTGTGCAGGTCATTGAAGCTCGCAGTGGGGAGAATCTTTTCTTTTGCACCCATACCATCTTCATCATCATCCAAAATACGAGGTCATTTAAACCCTCCCACATTTTAATGTTTCTTGATTTCTCATTTATTTTTCACTAATATGAAATAGGAGTTAAAATATTGTTAAACATTCTGGTATGCCCAGTTGGCTCACCCATCTTCGGTGAGTCTTTTTTTAGTTTTCATCATTTTCATTTTCCATTTTATCTTTATCCTTCCAATAATCTGAGATAGCTCTTGTTTGTTCATGATATTTTTTGGATTGGCTTGCATGGATCATCGATTCTTATTATTTAAGATTAAAAATAAATTAAGGAATAAAATTATCTAGGTATTCCTTATTTTTGTTCCCCATCGTTTTCTCTTCTTTGTATCTCTTGTCTATTGTTTTAATTGAATCTCCACAATTTGTTTTGGATCTTAAAAAGGTAAACACCGCATTATTTGCTTGCTCACATAATATAACTAGGGTTAATCATTAGCATCCACTTCTTTCACACACATAAAATCTCATGGATTAAATTACACATCTAAGACATCATCGCCAGTGTAGAACTATTGGGATTTCATCACCACCATGGTGTTATATATAATTTTTTTCTACCAAGTATATACGCTAAGCACCTAAAACCCTTATTTTTGTGGTGCATGGAGTGCCATGCAGTATGGGGCACTTGTATCAGTCCATGTATTGGTATTTATCAAAAATTCAGTCCTCACGTACCTTTGGGTATATCGAGGATCATAAAAATGTCCTGAAACCACCCTTAGATTTTTCATCCCATAGGTTCCTTATAAAACTCCTTATTTTCTTTTTCACACTTCTTTCAATAATCAAGATAATTAATATTGTGTTGTGTGATTTTCTTATTGTAGTAATAATTTGCATAGGATCTTATTTTTTATTTCTTGCCTATTCTCACTTGATCACAAGTTAAGAAAAAGGAACTAGCGTCTTCATCTAACATTCCCATATCTAGCACACTTTCTCAATAGACGTCAACCTTTGTTATCACCTCTTCTTCTTTGGTCACTCAACATATCACTTCTACCACTCTCTCTAGTGTTCCACCCATTTTTCATACCCATTATCATGTCAAGACTAACCCATTTCCCTACCATCATTCAGTTACTTCTAGACAATCTAATCCCACATCTGCCACACTTTGTAGAGAGGCCTTTGGCCCCTTATTATCCCCGAGGATGCGTGGAGTTCTATGAAATCCTAGACACTAACCATATCTCCCTTCATGACTACCTCATATTTAATTCCACTCAGCTTTCCCTCGGAAAATATCCTATTAGAGATCTATGCTTACCATTCCAAACCTAATTCCACTCAAGTCCTTACCTATCCGCTTGTTTTTCTTCTCGACCAATAAATGAGTTGGCCTTGGCCCAACATGAGAATGGATCCCTTGATTCTTTCACTCACCAATATAATTAGTTATTGGTTCCCATAATATCTAATCTAACTCGTACTAACACCACCCTCATCCATTATCCAAACTACATCCACTGTTTTCAATGATGTCCTCATTTAGCCTCCTCTAGAATCTAACTTGCTTTCTTCTTCATATGAGCCACCTGTTCAAAACTCGGTCCCCATTCCTATTTCCCAAATCCATGCTAATTTCATTTCTTCATAACTACTCCCTTCATAATCTACTCAAACACATCAACCCCCTCTTCAAACCACCTTCTAGCACATGTTCCATCATCAACCTATCCATAATTTTCAACCTCCTCATCCTACTCATCTTCAATCCAACCCCATCAATATTGACCCTTACCTACATTTCTTTCACTCATCTTCACCCCTATCAGCCACCTCCTCAGACACCAACTTACTCTCAGCATTATTAATCTCATCCTCAATCCAACCCATCTAATTTTTACATCCAACAACCTCTTTCTTCAACCTTCATCCATTCACTTCTAACAAAGCCATGTAAGCATTATTGAGTACGTTGGCCAACTTGGAACTCGCTACTCTAGGTACCAAGATCTCATTTATGTATGAACAAATATTTAATAATCCCATCCATCCTTTTGTCCTTGTTAATCCTTATCCTCCTCATTGGGAACTTCCTAAGTTCTTAACCTTTAACAATAATGAGGACCCTTGGGAGTACCTATGTGCTTTAAGACATGCATGTTAAATCATTTCCCATGATAAGGATCTCATGCTTAGAACCTTCCCCATGTCATTGTCTCAACCTTCACTATAATGGTACAAAGACATCCCCCATCACTCCCTCTTTTCATTTACATAGCTCACACAACTATTTCTAGAACATTTCTTTATCAACATCACTCGTAAAATCAATATCTATTACTTATACACTATTAAAAATTCAAAGATGAATCCTTCATGGATTTCAATGCAAGACAGTGTGCTATCCTAAACAATCTACCTTTTTCTTTTCCTCAAACTAAGCTCATCGAGATCTTGTCTCGATCTTGTGCTAACCACGTTTCTTCCACATTTCAGATCTAGTACTTTAGAGATTCAAATAAGCTTTCACCATGGCTTGTAAGATAGAACTTTGCACCCTTGAGAAAGGCCATGTCAAAATAAGATCCAATAAACCTAAAATGTTTTTCACTGAATCAACTTCTTCTCATCATGATAAAGATAAAAGTGTAGCAAGTGATATTGTCATTAAATCTTCTTCTACATCTACCTCTCATGCCAAGCCTTCAAAAAGGGCTCCTCGAACTACCCTAATCTATACTCCCCTTGGAGATTCTTATAGTTTCATATTTGATAAGAATAGGGATTCTAGTATTAGCTAAATTCCTCAATCCAACCCGTAAATGACTCACGAACCAAACCCACTTGTTATCATGAGGAATCCTATTGTAAACATCATCGAGTCCATGGTCATGACATTGATAAATGTCATACCTTTAAGGACCTTGTTCAATGACTCATTGACCAAGGGGACCTCCAAGTGAATAATCTTAATGCCCCTCCTAATCAACCTCTAGATGTCTTCAAGCATCCCTTTCCCAATCACTCACCTAGAAATCTAGATTCTCCTTCTACATCACAAACACATGGACGCTAATATGATCAACACCATCAGTCAAGTATATACCTCATCACCCTCAAATACTATATCTATTATGCCTACACCCATCATATCTACATCCACCACATCCGTATCTACTCCCTTTCATCCATTATACCTCCTTGTCTCTTTATTATATCTATTTTCACACCAATCTCTTCACCTACCTCTATCTTTACAACTATCTCCACATCCACCACATCTACCCCTATCTTGACAATCCCATTAACACCCATGCATATATCTACATTTGAATCTACACCATACCCCATCTCTACACCTTCCATTGACTCTACACGAGTAGCGTCCCCATCTCAACCTCGTCCTTTAAAAAAATTAACCACTTCCATCCAATTATCTACCACATATCCCCATCACCTATATACGAGTCATCTTATCCTTCCACCCTTGAAATAAACACTTGAGTCATCAAAATATTCCTCTAAGGATGAATCTCCTATCGAAATTACTATCATCCCCACTAAAGGTAAAACCTTGAAACATAAGTCTAAAACCCTTTGAGCTACTATTAATAAATCACTCACCCATCCACATAAAAAACTAGAAGCTTCCCCAATTTAAACCCCCTTCAAACCTAACCATCTAGCATCCAAACATCCATATTTTGGATCCCACCATCACTTGTATGATGAGGCCCTCTTTTAAAGTGCATATCATCACTCAATCTCCATCAACAAACATCCCCTAATCCTTCTAAACCTACATCAAAATCAAAATCCTTTATCCATCCTCTTAAGTCGAAATCCAAAATATCAATCCCTCCTCCATCTACATCATATATTCCTTCTTCTTCCAAATCAAAATCCAAATCCTCTCCCTATCTTCCTAAATTTACACCTAAATCATCTATCCCATCTACATCAAAGTCTTTTACCCATCATTATAAATCCTTATCCAAATCATTTATCCATCCATACTAGTCTTAATCAAAATCCACTCTTCCCTCCACATCTAAATCTGAGTCTAAAACCCCACTAAGCCTCATAAGAGAAATACTCCTCTTTTACCCTCATCCACTTATTCTAAATCCAACCTATCCCAAGTCCATAAGACTTCATCCTCTAAAATATCTATCAAATATTATACATAGATCCTTTAGTGTATCCTTCATGCATTCATGGTTACTTTATCACCCATCAAACCCTTTGGAAAACACATGCCTAGGCCTACATGGTTTGAATCCAACACTGTTTGTTCTTACCATTGTGTTCCTCACCATGACATCAAACACTATAAATTCCTTCATGCCCTTATCGGTAGTATTATAAAATAATATGATCTTATCGTTAAATAATACTACACTCTTCCATCACATAGCCCATCCATGTCTAAATATATCCTCCAACCAAATCCCCATGGTTTCTAAATAGGCATTTTTCATTATCCCACCTCCATCTTATCTCGCTTCTAAGGATGACCCTCCTCTTTATATTGATGCCATGTGTATCACCACTCGAGCTCACCCTCATGATCCTCAACCATCCATCCCATCTAAATAAAATTTCATCATCGTTTCTCCTCCCATTGATCCTTTTCCAACCCCTTCTTTGTCTAAGGATAAGGTGTTTATCCTAGCCACTCCACATCCTACCACCATCAAATAAACCATCGTAAAGTAGGTGTATAAACCTCCTTTTAATATTTCCCTTTATGATCTCATCCAAAGCTCTCATAATCACGAACAAACTCTTATTAAAGTTCTATAGCGTATCCCCATATCATCGATGAGCCTCATCCTCTTGCGGCCCTTGTTAGAGATCTTTCAACTTCTCTTGCTATCTCTTTTAATGAATCTAAGATCCATAATATTCTTCATAAATACCATGATATTACTATCTTCATCCAAGTGTTTATTAATGACACCTTCATTCACTAATACATGATTGAGAATGGCGATAGTATTAACATCTCCTCTTCAAAAAACTTTAATCATCTTAAAAATCCCGACACAATTATCATCCAATCCCTCATGGTCCTCCACAGTTTTAATGATGCTGACATCCCTACCTTAGGCATAATTATCCTTCCCATCCACATTGTCCATAAAATCCTTCATGATATCTTCTACATTGTAGAAGGGGAGTTTCAAGTATAATGTCTTGTTTGGATGCTCATTTATTTGTGTCATGTGTTTCATCGCATCTACCCTCCACCATTCTATAAAACATGATTATGAGGGGAAGATTCACACTCTCCTTGCTGACCTTCCTCCCTTTAAATCATGTTACATGACGTATCAACCAAATTGCATGCTTGTCCCTAAGAAAAAAACTTCTTCCAAATCATCTACCATTTCTTCGTGTCTACATCTATGTTACCCCATGATGGATCCTTTGATGATTTGATGCGGATTCTATAATTGGTGGAGTATTAAATCCTCACTCTTAATTCCCTTTATTTTCTCAACACCTCGGTTACCCTAATAAGGCCCCTATATATCAATGAGATGTCATGGATATTGTTTCCTTCAACCCACACCATCTTAAAACTAATCTCATCTATGGTGGCATAAATTCCCTTATTCTCATAAAAATGATCATCCTCACATAAATCCATACACCAATGGATTTTATTTCCTCTACAATAAATCATTTTCTTATACCTACCTTCACCATTATGCATGGAAAGGGTTTGGTCTCAAATGTTATGAACAAGGTATCCATGATCTTGTCTTTGATCAATCCTACAAGCCTCATGAGAAGTTTGGCTTGGGATTCAAGGATCCCTCCACTCCTCCTCCATGTACTTCTTCTTCATCTCACATCACCATTGAACCATCATCCCCTTCTTCATCTAACCATCCCATGGATGCGAGACCACACTATTTCTATCCCCCCTAACATTTTTTTTAATATCCACCATTTCCCTTGGAGCAGTTACCCATCACATTGAAAATGAAACTCAATTCCTTCCTCTTACATAACCTAAAATGTTAGAGGATTATTCCCCTATCATTTATGTCCTTCATTACAACAATGATAATTCCATTATTTCTTACATGGGGGCATGATATTCTCATCTTCATAAGTCCTTACCTCCTAACACATCCACCCTTCTCAATGAATCCACCATCGACATCAATGAAGGAACTCTGCTTAAGAGCCACCCATTGTCAAGTTGGCCAATCTATTAAACCTCAAGAGCTTAAATCCCTTACCTCTTTCTTAACCAAATATAGTCAAACATTTACATGATTGTATGTTGACATGACTTGCCTTGATCCTTCCATCATTTTTCATAGCATAATCACCATCCCCGTAGCTAAAATTATTAAATAGAAGTTGTGTCGGATGCATCCCTGTCCTGCCCTCCTTGTCAAAGAAGAGCTACAACATATTCTTTCTACTAACTTCATAGAACCATCAACTATCCATAATGGGTTTTAAATATCGTGTCCATTTCCAAATCCTCTAAAAATCTTTACATTTGTATCATATTTCAATATTTAAATCTCTCTTTATCTAAATATGACTTTCCCCTTCCCAACATAAATTAGCTCGTTGAACTCACATGCGACCATGATATTATCTCTCCTATGGAAGGTTTATTTGGTTATAATTAAATTCTCATCACTCCATAAGACCAACATAAGACTTCCTTCATCACCCCTTGGGGGACCTTCTACTACTGATGTCATGCCTTTTGGTCTAAAAACATTGGGGCCACCTACCAACATGTTATGACCTATATCTTTCATGACCTTATCCATAAAACCATAGAATACTATGTCGATGACCTCTTGGGTAAATCCAAGCATCGATGTGAATACATTTCTATCATTGAGATCATTTTTGAGCACCTTATCTAATTCTTCCTCCGTCTCAATCCATCTAAGTGTGTGTTTGGAGTTCTAACAGGGAAATTCCTTGGTTTCCTCATCTCTATTAGGGGTATTGAAGTTGACCGAGAAAAAATCAAATCCATCCTTGATATTCCCCAATTTTATATCTTAATAAGATTTGTATCCTCAAAGGCCGACTCTAATTGGTCTATCATTTTATCCCACAAGTATCTAATCTTTTTAGCCCTTTTATCACCTCCTTTGTAAAGAAACCCATTTTAAATAGGATGTCAATTGCGAGAAGGCATTCGGCTATCTTAAGAAGTATATTATCTCACCACATGTGTTCACCCCTCCACATGAGAAAGATACTTTATATGTTTTTATTTATGCCTCTAATCATGCTCTCGGTTCCATGTTGGCACACTGCGATGATCAAGGAAGGGAACATGGTGTCTATTATATCGGTTATAACCTTCACGATTGTGAAATATACTATCTTGAAGCTGAAAATATGTGTTGTACCCTTTTTTTTCCACCTCTAAGCTTCGTCATTATCTCTTTAATCATAAAAAAATTTCATGACCATCTTACATCTTCTTAAACCCATGCATTGTAATCCTTGTCATAGTAATCACATCACTCGATGGCTCATGCTCGTGACTAAGTTTGACCTAGAGTTCATTTGTCATAAATCAATCAAAGAAAAGGATATCGTTGATCAACTCGTTGCAGCCCTCTTCCATATAATCAAATTCCTCATGAATCTATTTGCAATGAATCTATCTTCACTATTGATCATGATTTTTCTCCTCTTAAAATGACAATTTTCTTTGATGGATCTAAGTGTCAAAAAGGGGGAGGTGCTTGTGTCATCATCATTCCTCCTTGGGAAACCCTATTCTCATTGCTTACAAGATTAACTTCAAATGTACTAATAACATGGCTGAGTATGAGGCTCTTATCTTGGGCCTTCAAACCATTTTCCTACTAGGTGTTAAAATTCTTAACATCTATGGTGAATCTCAACTCATGATAAATCAAATCAAAGTCACCTATTAATGTAAGAATGAATTCCTTCATAAATATAAGGGTGTTTTCATCTTCCTCCTCAAATCCTTCAATCAATACACCATCAAAACTATCCCTCACTCATCCAACCACTTTGTAGATACCATGGCTTCTCTCTAGCTTCCCTCATCCCTTAGGCAAACATAATGGAATAATATAAACTATTCATTTTTGTTTAGTCCATTGATCATTGTTTCTCATGCTTCATAAGCTCCCTTGTATTAATATTTTCAACTCCAATCAATCTAATATTTATTATTCTCATGTTTTTGACAATATCTCCCAATCTAAAATACCCTCCGACCTGTGCAAAAAGGGTAGTAGGCCCTTCCTTCAATGTGCTTCCCACTATCTCATCCTTGGTGAAATCATTTACAAACATGTTTTTGATGGTATTAACCTACGTTTCTTTAAATTATTGAATCTCTGGTGCTATCCATGAGGTCCAGGAAGACATATTTGGTATAAAAATTAGTGGCTTGACTATTTCTAAGTAGGTACTTCACATGGGATATTATTTTCCTACTCTAAATCAAGATTATAAGTGTGTTAAATGTCGGTAGAATTCCAATCTTATCTACATTCTTATCCAAGCCTTACAGTTAGATCAATACCTTTTTCCTCTCTCACAATGGGGACTTGACCTCATTGGCCTCATCAATTGGTGCTCTTATCATCGCCATCATTCTATCATCACCACTACTAAATAATTTAGTAAATGTGTGGAAGCCATTCCACTTGCATATACTAAAGCTAACTTGAGATCATTAATTTCATTTATCAACACATCATATTGTTCGAATCACAACAAACTAAGGGGGTGAATTAGTCTACCAAAAAAATATTTCATTTCCACTTATCATAAATTGATATTCAAAACACCTTTAAATCAAACATCAACTATATGGGTAAGTGCACAAATCTAGGGGTCAAAAGGAGGTCTTAAGTGGATGAATTTTTCTGAAAAATAAAAAACTTCAACGTGTACGAGTTTTTAAAAATAGTTACCCTCTGTTAGCATATGGATTTGCACACATGAAAATGACATGCACTAGTGTGGGAACGAATTCCCTCCTCAATGAAGGTGATGTTGCCTTTATTGAAAACCAAAATTGTATTTACATCTGTACATTCAAAATTGTATGTGGGGGTGTTTTGGAACATCAATGAAAAGAAAATTGAATGAGGGAGATGGAATGGAATGAAGGAAAGGAGTGGAATGGAATGAATTGAAAGAACATGCAAGAGTTAGGTAAAAATAGAGCCTAATATTACACAAAGAGGAAATATGAATAACTAACACAAATAAAATGGAGTTTGAGTTAGCTAAACAAGAATATGTAAAAGGGAACACATGTGAGCAAGTAGATAATCCGAGCTTGATCCTTTGTGAACTAGAACAATAGATTAATAACATTGACAATAAGATCAAAGACAATATTTATGTGCAAGATCCAAACACTAACATCTAATGAACATAAGAACATAAAATGTTATAAGAGACAAATGAATAGGACACAAAGTTCATATTTCATTAACTCTAAAATGTCTTCTCAAAAGAACAAAAAGTTTCTTTCTTTGAATTAAATATTGCATACAAAAGTATTTTCTTCTCCTCTCTCAAAGTCACCTTTACAAATGAGACCTGCCTTCCTTTTATAACCAAAAATTTGGTTACAAAGTAGTTAGGGTTTTGAATACCCATTAAATAGGGAACTTAAATGACCATTGAATTTTTCAACCAAATTTATTAAAAAAAAATATAAATGGAAAAATCGTAAGTTTCCTCAAACATGAATTAAACAATAACATCATTTAAAAATACTACTTTCAAAATATTTACTAAAAACGATTGCCTTATCCATTGGACGTGGGGTCCTCCTATCTCAATCATATGAGAAATGGACTCTCCCACCCATGAGAAAATATAGGAAATCATCCTACTATGTTGTTCATGAAACAAGGATCCTAATTTTTTCCATTTAAAAAGATTTGAGCTTCTAGAGTGTCTGGTGCATATTATCTTCCTTTGGAAAACAACTCGAAGAATACCACCTCACAGTACCTACATTTCATGAATCTTACAGTATGGTATGCAGGTCTCAGTAACTTTAGATTGGATGTCTTGGAAAAGATGTTTGATTTTGAAACATCGATCCATCGAAGAAGTGGAAAAAACATCAATAGGAGTATACATTTCATGTATTAATTTTGTAAACCGATCCACGGGTGTGTTGTCTTGAATTCCTTTGGTTGTGTTTTTGATGAAGGTGCATGGAATCTCTTTGATGAAGACCTGAATGGAAGAGAGTGTGGTATAGGCTTCATTGCACAAACCGTCAAACTAAATTACCAAATCTTCTAGGATCATTTTCCTGGACTTAGCATGATTTAACCATAGAATTTGTGTCATGCGATGATCAAACTCAAGTATCCCCTCTGAAGCTAAGAAATTAGATTCCATGTGGGTGAGATCCTGAAGAGTTGGAAAAATATGATCCAGTGTGATTAATTCTGTAATGAGGCACTCCTTGAATGGAAACACTGGATCGAGGTAGGCATAAATATTCTCAGATATTTTTATCACTTCAGCAATTGTTTTCAACCCACCACTTTCTATCTCAGAAACCCATGACCTTAGAGTGTGTCCTAGAGTGATCACATCTTTTGATTGATTGAGAATTTCTTGATCCGGGATAGCCATCATTTCTAGAACAAGAAAAGAAGACTCAATTGGGTTGATCAAATGCTAAACATATGAAATTAACTGATTCTTTTCTTCCTTGAGTTGGAAAATTTGAGATTTGTATCTCTCCAACCGTTTAAGCACACTAGTCATTGAATCCTTTTCCATAGAAACATCACTTTCAAAAGAGGTCTTACCAAGGGCTATCTTGGATACTTCATAATCGGTGACTGTCATGTTCCCATGATCCTTCTCAGTAGTAGGAACTGCTATTTTTGTAAACTTATCTCCACTATCATCAATCACTACTATGGTGAAGACCTTAGGCTTTTTGGGAACAACTTTTTGGAGAGGTAAGAAAGAGACTCCAAATCAATGTTGGTTACTTTGACCAATCTCTTTCTCTTTTTTATTTCAGAGTCAACCCAGTCGGTGTTTCATTCATTAATTTGACACAAAAATGTCGAGAAGCGGAAGAAAAATCCTCTTTGCCTTTTTCATGACCAAAACCATTAGGAAATGGTTCTCTAGCCTCAATCCTTGGTGAAGTAGAATTTGTACCACATTCTTGATTATCCTCATGTTCTTGTGAAATATCCTTATCACACTGGGTATGGGTCAAGGAGGAATACATGTTGTGATGGTCGGTTGGAGGTCGTTGTTTGCATTCGACTTCTTTATCCAATGGTGACTATGAGAGCTTCCTTTTGGCTAGGAGGAACTACGAAATACAAAACAACACCACAAGAAAGAGTTAAATAATATATGTCGGTGGGATACCTAGCGTATGCTAGATAAAGGAAGTGTGATACTTTCTCGATGGCATTCAACCTCTTGTTTAATATAATTTTAATGCAAGAAATGACATAAATAAACAAGGTTCTACTATAGTTGATATGATTTAGGTATATCATCCAAATACAATAAGAAAATCTAATATAACAAGGCTAGGCTATGATCAGATCTAGAAATAAGGTAAATGATTAGGGTCTTGGAATAGGTAGGGAGTCGGGTTCTAGGTCACTTAGGAAAAGGTTATAGGGTTTTTCTCTTAGCGAGATTTCCAAATATAGAGATTGACATCGATGCGTATGGTGATGATGGTTTAGTAAGAACAACAAATAGTTAAGGTAGGATGATAATAACTCAATAGTTCATGGTTTTGGGGATTTGTCTGAGGCTGAATCAGAGATGGTAAGGAGTTGGTTTAGGTCTGTGGAGGTGTTGGGAATATTCAGAGGTACTCAAGAATGGAAAGAGGTGATTAAAATGGTTATGAGTGATGGGAATGGTCGGGTTCATAGGAAGGCAATAGTGGTGAGGTAAAAATATAAATGGTGGTTGATAAACAAAGGTGAATAACCCTTATAAACTAAATAAAAATGAAATGGTGCAGGTTAGAAACACACTTACTGTTGTGCAAATTCAATGGTGGGTGGTGGTGATGGTTGATTGGTGAAATGGTGGTGGTGCCACGGCCGTGCATCCTAGAATGCTACTTTGAATGAAAATAACTTATGATCATTACTAGCTATGGTTGTGCTGGATGTGCAAAAGAGCTCTAGTTCTTTCTTACATGTAGATCTCCTTTGCTCTCAAAACTTGAGAATGTGGACAACCTCGAAACAAGGTTACTAAAATGGTTATATAATAAGCGACGATTGTTTAAGGGACCAGTGTCGGTTTTGGGTTGACCGGCGTTGGTTAAGGTGGGATATCCTAGGTTTCCTAAAATAACAGATCTTATCTATCTTTTTTTTTTTTTCAGATTTGCTAGTTGGTGTTGAGTCTAAATGGAAGGGTGCGCTTAAATACGCGGGAGTGTGTTTAGAGGAATAATAGGCATGTGATTTTAGGGTTATACTAAGTCTTAGTTAGTTATGGAAACATGTTATGAATAGGTCTATGGTGAGGTGTCTCGGTGAGGTGTGCATCCATTTAATTAAAGTAATTAAATTAATAAATGGAGTGAGGGTGAGTATTGATTTAATTGTGGATAATTAAATTAAAGTTAATATGGGAGGAAAGGGGGCTAATGTTAGGTGAGTATGTTTTAGTTAGTTATTCAAAAGGGGACTAAGGGGAGTGTGACCCAATTTTGGTGTCTAAATATTTACCCTTTTGTTGTGTAGCTTGTATTGGTAAGTGATGCTGAAAAAAATAGGAAGTGATTGCCCCATGTGTGGGTGAAGGTGATCCCCCTCAAACCAGACACTGATGAGGTGAAATATGGAATTAGTGAGTGGTTTGATAAATGTGTAGGTGGGGAAGATAGGTGGGGAAGGGTTTGAGTATTGAGGGAAAGGGTGTGAGTTAAATTGGGTAATGGGTAGTAGGTCATGGTCAAAATCAGGTCATTAGTAATAGAAATCGGATGTATGCACATGCATGGGTGCGACACGATACCAAGTTAAAGAGCTTACAAACTCTACATCGTCTAAGGTCATAGGTTTATCCAAACAAGGGTGAAGTGATTCAGGTATCCAAGGTATAGGATATGGTCAAGAAACACAATGTAGGTCGGAGTGCGAGGATCGTTTATGTATGCCATGGTACACCAAAGGTTTGGTCGGGATAAATGACATGACAATAGGAAAGGTATGGTTGTTAGGATAAAAAAACATAGCTAACAACATCGCAAGGTATAATGAGTACATAAGGTCAATGGTCACAACAAGTAGGTCAAGTTCAGGAAAATAGGTCATGGCATGGGTAAGGCCAAGGTATAGGTAAAATAACAAGTCCTAAGACAAAACAAAGGAAAGTTAGGGATAGGTTGAGCTTGTAGGTATGTTTCAATGGGTTCCAATAATGATAATTGGTACATTGGAACTAATGGTTGTAGGAAAAGGAAGTGTAGCAAGGATAAATAGTTATAAAGGTTGAGCAATGCTTGGTTATAGGGTGGTGACGTTGGTTGGCTAGGGCACAAATATGACTAGCATCGGTTATTATATCGGGTTGGGTTTGTAAAATAATTTTTTGAATTTTACTGAGAATCATTATTGTTTTGTAACTTTAGAGAAATGACAGAGTCGTTTGACTTTTGCTACTTTTTCCCAAAGAGAAGGACGGGGCATTGTGCACAGGCTGATGTGGAGATTATGAGTTGGTGAGAGTATCTAGGGAGACAAGTCCACGAGATCGGGGTATCAATATGATTGGTTAGATTAGAGGAGTGGGTTGTGGTGATTTGGGCATGGTAGAAGTAGGATAGGGTTTGGGTGGGCCACCGAGTCCAGTGGCGATCATGCAACCATCGAAGACAATAGGATGAGGTAGGATTTCATCCTTTCTACGTATTTATTTGGAAAAATAAGGTATGGGTATGGGTTTTCGAGTATAGGTGCATAATTAAATTTGTGGTTAAAATTGGCATAATGAGGGAGGGAGAGGTATGAGGTAGGATAGATATGGGTGGGGAGGGGTTTAGGTTAAGTTTCCATGTTATTTTTAAATTTTTGGGAAAAATGGGGTTTTGCAGATTTGGTCACCACAACGGTGGACCGACGCCGATCAAGGTTTGGCCTACGTTGGTTGGCATTGGGTGGCATCGATCGGGTAGCAGGTGGCTAATGTCGTCCCACAAGGTGATGTCATCACCAAAGACCTATCTTGGTTGGAGTTAGAGGGAAATAGGTCAATAAGCGGAAAACACCTTTGGGACGAAAGGTAGATGATGGGATATAACAACAAGTCGAGTGATGACGGGTAGGGTAATATATTCATAGAGGGTAATGAGTAGGGAAATAGATATAAATGGCACGAGTGGATTGTGGTAACAAGGGGTGATCTATAGGGTTAGGGTACAATAAGTAATAAGGGTTGTGGGAGTAGGTTTTTGGGTAATAGATGTGTTGGGTATTGTGAAGGTTTAACAATGTTGTGATTTCTTGGGTGTAGGCAAGGGACCGGTTGTAGATGAGAGATAGAGTACCTTTCTCGTTACTATCGGTACGAGGGAGCATGACAATCGAGGAGTGGTGTCACATTATAGATGTTGGCCTTATTGGGGTCAAGCAGTGGCACGGGAACATAGTTTGGGATCCGAGTTTTATGGTCATACTCATCGATAGATGGGATTCAACGACTAACACATTTCATCTGTTGACGGGTGAGATTCTTGTCACCCTAGAGGATGTGTCACAGTCATGTGGTTAGCGATAGTGTGGAAGTAGGTGTATTTTATTTCTTAAAAGGCATCGAGAGGAGCTAATGTTAACAATATTTGGAGAGGGGATGGCAAAGATGAGGTTCCATAGTGTGAGCTTGAGTTATGGAGATATGTACGTGGCCCATCTTGAGGAGATGAGGCTAGTGGTCTTGATTATGGAGGTAGTGTGTTGTTTTACACTACCAGATGCGGAGGGTGGGAGATTCCCATGGGAAATGATGGGGGTTCTTCATGATATGATGGAGGATAGGACCCAATTTCCTTAGGAAACAACATACTTGGTGCGAGATATACCAGAGCTATGGGACAACAAAGGGCGGTTGTGGAGGTTCATCTTGTGTTACACGTTTCTCTTACATTATTGGGCATAAGAGCACATCGTATGTGTGCATCTATTTAGTATGCCCGACCGGATGTATTCAAGTTGGGATTTGTTTGAGTTGGCTACAAGTGTTGGTTGTCTATTGTTTGAGAGCACACGGCTCACGGGCTACACATGATGTAGCGTACTACAAGCACATGTTGGAGGGTTTATCTAGTGTAGACATTATCTAGAGGCCGTATGTTAGCTTCCCCTCATATAGACATATGGTAGTGGAGTTAGATCGATTACATCTTTTAAGATGGATAGAGGGGTGTCATGTTGGTGAGCACGAGATGATCCCCATTAACAGGGTGTGACGGTAGTTGGGGTTGCACCAAGACATGCTACCACTGTTCCTCGGTACATGAGAGATGACGTGGAGAGGCCTATGCCTATACCATAGCCTACAAAGTGCCGGCGAGAAGGGGAGTAGGTAGTGGACCATCAAATTGATGATGCGGGCTATACTGAGATGTGTACAAAGTGGTGGGAAGCCAATCTACAAGAAACCCACCCAGACAAGTGCATCGAGATATGTCTACCCCCACAATTCGAGAGGATGACCTTTGAAGGGATAGGTGGACGGCTTACAGGGCCAGATTATAGGTTTACGAGGGCGGTTGGCGGGGTCACGAGATAGAGGTGGCCATGTTACGAGCACTGAGTGGTGGCTCTTTGGGCCCATATTGAAGCACAAGGTTAGGTACCTACGGGCGGGGATGGAGATGGGGGTAGGTAGCCACCCTACATGCACATGTAGCATGATTGCGAGGCCAATTGGCCACTTCTTAGGTGCAAATTATGGCCTTACAGGCCCAAGTTGTAGCTCAAGCACCAAAGCATAGACACCGGTACAAGGTAAAGGACATGGTCCCATGGTACAGTGCTGAGGTCCAAGACCGATGGGGACACCTCAAATAATGCGATGGTCAGATTGGAGATTCCTTGAATGAAGCGAGATATTTTTAGGATCACTTGACGGTACAGGTGTCGGGATAGATTTCCCATCTTATTGAGAGCATAGAGTACAACAGGCCTCAAGTGAGAGGACAAGATCTCGCCAAATAGTGCTTTGAGAGTAAAGGGGGTTGGTGAGCCCATAAATAGGTTCGAGGGAGATGTTTCTAGCTCATGGAGGCCTAACCTTGACTCTAGCAAGCTAGGCATAGGTCAATCCAAGACCTATGCGGGGAAGAGAGATGTTAGTGAGGCACCACAAGAGAGTGGAGGAGTAGGAAACATATGAGGACGGGGATGAACATGAAGTGGGGAGATGAGTGATCCCCCCTACACCCTAATTTTTTATTTTTATGATATATATTGGCATGTGTGCCATAGATGCAAGGATGTATATGAGAGTTTTAAGATTTTTGAGCATATACAGGACACTGAGTCTTTGAAGATGGTAAGGTTGTATATTAGAGTTTTGAGATTTTTGTATTATATGTATTAGTGTATACATGATGGATATAAATATTTTTATGATAAGATCGATGATTGTGCATGATGTACTTGTGTTGGTGGAATTTGATTGTTAGTTGTAGATGGATGGAAACTATGTATAGTAGGCATGGTGGAGATAGGTTGGTGTAGGCATGATTAAGTCGGAGTTATAGGCATGGTTGAGTCAGTCATAGGAATGAGGGATTTAGGTCGCAAGCATGTTTGGGTTAGGTCATTTAGGCATGGTGGAGTCAGGTCATAGGCATGTTTGAGTTAGGTCATTTAGGCATGGTGGAGTCAGGTCATAGGCATGTTTGAGTTAGGTCATTTAGGTATGGTGGAGTTAGGTCGCGGGCATGATGAAGTTTTGTTTTTAATTTTGATTTAATAGACAAGTTATTGGTAACATGGGAAATAAATGATGAGGTATATGGATGTTATGTTTAATTTTCCAAATATTTTCTATAGTGGAAATGTGAAAATGATAAAGCGAATGATGTGATGATGTGGTAAAAATGTTTATTAATTGGTGCTTGTTTGGTTTCATTTCCAGTTGTTGATATAAAATGGAAACTAACTAAGGTAGGATGTGAATAGAAAAATGAAGGGGAAAATAAGTTAGGGTAAAGAGTGGCCGAGCTAACCTCCAAGGGCCCCATACCCTAGGAGCGTTACCTACATAGCCCGGTGAAAAGGGGCCTGAGGACGATGTAGTTCTCCCATAAGCGAGGGAAGAATATGATGAATTAGAGGAATGGGTTAGTAGATTTTAGGCATGATTAAATGTAGGTCATATGCATGGTTGAGTTCAGGTCATAGGTATGGTTGAGTTATTTAGATGTAGGTGGTGATGGTCTTGTTCTGCAGAGGATAATCAATAAGTAATGAGGAAGGTGAATGGTGAGAGGTGGTAAAAGAATAACTTAATTAATAAGAACCCTAATGAGTCTACCATACCCCAGATGGGCGTATGAACATAAGACCCTAAAGGCATTGCATAATGGACTATTCTAAGGGTGAAGAAATCCATGTGATCATGAAATGTCGTAGCTACGGCAAGTCTTATGAGCAGAGAGAAAATAGGGGTGAAAAAGGAAATGAGGTGAAAGTGGATGGTTTAGCTTAACTTAGTGTACAACAATAGGTTTACCTAGCAAGAAACCCAGGATAAAAAATAGGCAAGTCCATGACGTAAATTTCATCATTTTCTTCATTTGTTTGTCTTTAATAGACTGATCGATGTAGGGAGTCTATATGGGATGAGTATATGATCTCCTTGAGGTCTTCGCGAAGCTAATTGATGCGGAAGCTTCTGGATATTTTTATTGTATTTTTGCAATGAATTTATATAGTTTTCCTTCAAAGGAGCGATCAATTTATAGTGGCAAGAGATGTCCCTTTTTGCGGGATTCATATTTTTCGGAAGTTTGAATCAAGGAGTTGAATCCCATTCTATTTTTGGAAATTTAAGTCATGGAAAAGACTATATAGGAATATTAGGTTCTTGTTTAGAAGAAAAACCATAGTACGGGGTTAACTATGAAAGAGGTGGTTTCAAGTGATGAATGACCATGGGATTCCATCCTTTTTTTAAAATATGAAAAGTATCCATGAGAATAATGCTATGAGTAGAACCATGGTACTCATATTGAAGATAAGTACGAAAGGTGACAGTAATCACACAATTCTTGTTAAGTCATTGATCCTAAAAAATGCGTAATATGGAAGTTGAAAAATGCTCAAGGTACGAGTAGTCAATTGACAAAAAGTGATATAGGACATGATGTCAACAAAAATTGGTCGAATATGCAAGGCATTGAGGGCTCAAGTTCGGGTTTACCTTCAAGTGAAGACAAGCGATAAGCACCTGATCTATAGGCATGGGTAACAATATAGGGTTCAAGCCAATTAGGAGAAAATTTTCACCGTTTACTTTTCTCTTCTTTGGTTACATGTTGTTTTTCCTTCAGGATGAAGTAAATCAACCTAAAATTTTCATTCATGGACATGTTTGTTCAGAGGCCAACTTGATACGTTTTGATAAATTTGGAGATGATCAAGAGCATTAAGATGACATTCATCTAATAACTCAAGTTACGCTAAACGATCTTAGTGAAATTCATCATCGTTGAGCATGTCTTGTAGTGAGATACGAGAGAGATGGAATCGGACTTCAAGAGGAAAGAAAACCTCCATACCATAGACTAGAGAAAAAGGTGTGGTATCCATTGAAGTGCGAATACTAGTGCGATAAGCACATAAGGTGAAAGGAATGTGTGAATGCCAATCCTTACTAGTATCATCAATAACTTTCATAAGAATTTTTCTTAAGGTTTTATTGGTTGATTCTCGCTTGGGCATTGGTTTGTGGGTAATAAGGTGATGAGAAACTAATTTGGATGCCAAAAGTGTCACACAACTTACATAGGTTTTTTTAATTTTTGTCATTATCGGTGATAAGGCGGTGAGGAACCCTAAAGTGACAAATGATGTGATGGTTGATGAATTTACATATTTTCTCATATTTTATAGAAATGAGGGGAATGACTTCTACCCATTTAGTGTAATATTTAGTAGCAATTATAATCCATTGATGGTGTTGTGAAGAATGGGGATTGATCTTGATGACAAGATCCAAGCCCCTTTGAGAAAAGGGCCAAAGGTCTCGTCTTTACCTGTAAGGCATGACTAGGTGTGTGTTGAAGATTAGTATATTGCTGACCTTTCACACAACATTTGACATAGTCACAACATGGTCATGGTTTAGGGTTAGCCAATAATATCCAAGGTGAAGAATGCATTTAGCAACAGCTAAACCACTAAAGTGGCCTCCATGAATTCCATAAAGAACTTCCTTGATGGTGTAGGGAATTTCAGAACTTATAAGGCATCACAAGATAATACCGTCGAAGCTGCACTTTTAAAGGATACCACCCATGATGACATAGCGAGAGACACTTTTAAGAAAGGCGCATTATCCATTACGAGTGAGATTAGAAGGTAGAATGGAAGGGAAAGATAGTCGCAGAAACTACTTATACCAAAGGTCATGTGGGTCGAGTGCAACGGTTCCAATGGAGTAGACCTCGCGAGGTAAGTAAGAGGGTGATTGTAACCTTTGTATTATTACAAAAATTTAGTGTCGATGGGTGAAGTGGGTACCTAAGAAGCCAACGGGCCTTGGTATCCACAAACTTATTGGTATAATGGGGGTGGTTTGAAGTTGGTAATGGTCAAAGATAGTCAAAAGTATGTTTATGTGATGTTTATACTTTTAAAGTATTTCATTACTTTCTATTAACGGTATATACCATTGACTTGGTTTACAACCAGCTAAGAATTACCAAAGATATTGATTAACTTAACATCTAAGGCATAAGTAGCCTAGAAACCCAATACAAGTGATTTGTATTCGGTGATATTGTTTGTATAATTAAAATCTAGTTTGAAAGATAAAGGCATAGGTTCACCTTCAAGTGGAATAAGGATAACACCAGCCCCACCCCCACGCTAACACTTGGAGCCATCAAAGAAGAGGGTCATTTGGTAAGTGGTATCATCCAAGGAGAGGGTAACTATAAATTCATCTTGGAAATTGAAGTTAGAGGGTAGATTCCTGGAAAGAGGTACATCTGCTAGTTGTTCCATGATGGCTTGGCCTTTGATAGACATTTTATGGATGAATTCGAGGTCAAAGTCAGCAAGAAGCATAAGCTAGTGTGTAGCACATTGATGTTGGTATGGTTCAGCGTACATGTAATATAAGGGGTCAGTATTGGTGACGATAAAGGTTTTGTGGTTGAGGATGTAATGATGAAGTTTGGTGGCAAAAAAAACTAAGGCTAAGTATATTTTTTCAGTGTTCGTAGTCCAAAAGGGTACGGCTTATGTAATAAACTACTTTCTCTCTATGTTTCTCATCACGATGAGTGAGCATGACACCTAGAGAATGGTTAGTGGTGGAAATGTATAGGTAAAAGGGTTGGTCATCCTTAGGAGGAATGAGCACTAGTGGTTGAATAAGGTATTGTTTTAAGGCGTCAAAGGCTTTGTGAAATTCATCGTCCCATTTGAATGAGACATCCTTCTTAAGGAGATGATGAAATGGTTGATAGCGATCAAAAAGTTTTGTGAGATAAAAGCGATCAATGGATTTCAACTTAATTTGGAAGCTTTAAAGTTAACAGAGATTAGTAGGTAGAGAAATTTCAAGAATAGCCTTCACTTTAGCAAAATTGACTTCTATGACACGTAAAGAAATAATGAAACCAAGGATTTTTCCTAAAATCAACGCAAAGATGCACTTCTTAGGTTGAAGGTGAACACAATACTTGATGAGGTAGTCAAATATTATCTTGATTTGTTAGGTGTTTGGCACGATGTTTGGATTTGGCAAGAAGGTCATCTACGTAATCTTCCAATATGTGATGCATGATGTCATGGAAGATATAATTCATGGCTAGTTGATATGTAGCACCAACATTTTTAACGCCAAAAGGCATGAATTGATAGCATAAGGTCCCTCAAGGAGTGATGAAGACATTTTTGTGTTGATCTTCTGGAGCGACTAATATTTTATTATAACCCGAGAAATTGTCCATGAGTGATAAAATTTCATGGCTGGTGGTAAGATCGACTAGTTGATCAATGATTGGTAGTGGAAAATCATCTTTGCGATAAGCTAGGTTGAGGTCATGGAAGTTCATACAAATGTACATTTCCCCCATTGCTTTTGTGATAGGAACGATGTTAGAAATCCATTGGGGATAATCAATGGGTAGGATGAAGGAAACCAGAGAGAAGGCGTTGAATTTCTTCTTTGACGGAGAAGAGCAATGTGAGGATGCATTTTCTACATTTTTGTTTTATGGATTTGGCATCAAGAATGGTTACAATATTGTGGACCATGATTTCGGGTCAATATCTGGGCATATTTGCATAGGACCAAGAAAACATGTTTTGTGGTCTCGAAGGAAAGAAGTAAAAGCTTCCTATTCAACAACATCCAAATATTGACCTATCTTTAGAATGTGCGGGTCATGATGAGGATTAATATTGATTTTAATGATTGATTCATTCAATATGGTTTTCATCTCAAAGGGTAACGACCGATGAATATAAGAATCTTCCACACCAAGGTAGGTGAGGATGGACTCATCTTCCGATATTAAATGACGTTAATAGAAGGTGTATCGTCATTAATCATGTCAACACACAGAAGGGAATATAAGAGTGGTCCTCTCCATTGCGCTAATAAGTCATAGTCCCAAGGAAATTGTGTTTACGAAAAACAAAGTAAGGAGGTATAGATTCGGGATCTTTGGACACCGTGGGTGAAGATGGTGACAATGGTGAATTGGGTGAAGAATGTTTGTCTTCCTCAATGAGGTCGATGCGGGCCTTCTTGGAAGGTGGTGTGGAAAAGCTGATGCCACTATAGCCATTGTGTTTCGGGTGGTACAAGAAATGATAGTATGGCGGCCTTGTTCATAAAAACTGAAGCCAAATCCTTTCCATGAGCAATGGTGAAGCGAAAGTGTGAGTGAAATGGAGGTTAGTCGGGATTGGAGGTCGATTAAAATGGTTATGTTTGGGATGGAGGTTCGGGTGAATAAGTGGCCATATCAATTCCCCCATATGTTAGATTAGTGCAAAGGTGGGGGACCATAAGAAAACCTCGCCTACATTGTACTCATAACTAGGGTGTTGGTGCAGGTTCCCATACTCTTGTGGAGTGAGGAATGTGTCGATATTGTATTGGCGATACTCCCCCAGAGTGAGGAATTGAAAAACACATTGTAAGGGATTAGTAGTTGATATGTGGGTAGCAAGGATAGATGACTTGCTAGATTATTGGGAAGCCAATGAGTTAGCTATAGAGGTCATGTAACAGATAGGAATAATAGGGTTAGATGTGGGAGTGGTCATGCGGCATCATTGGTGGATGGGATCATGGGTGAAGGAAAAGTAGGAGTAGTGGCAGATGCCTTGACTAGTATAAGTATATTGTTAAAAGTATAACATGTTACAAGTTTTGAATGGAGACAGGTTGGTGGGGATGGTATAGTTATGTCGTTCATGCTTGAATTTTACACGGGGTGTTAAAGTTGAAGGGACACAACACATGACATGAATCCAATGTTTTTGAGAAATAGTTTATACTAGAACTCCCCCTCTAAGATGTAGAATAGTTCTAGGACAGTGTGAGGGCCTACACAAAGGTGAAGGATAATAGTTCCAAGGGTATAGGTGATGGCGTTGTTGAAGGAACGCAACATAATTGGGTTATTATGCATATAGTTAGAAGAGATATGAATTTGATTGTATGTGTGGGAGGATATGATGTTAATGCTAGCACCACTATAAATCATGACACATCATATACGTATGTTATCGATATAAATAGAAATGAATAGGGTAGGATCAAGGTCATCTGACTAGAGAGGTACAATCTCCTCATTAGAGAAGCTGAGGGTGACGACTTGAGGAGTGGGCATGGGGGTAGAAGAAGGAGATTTTTGGTAAGCAAGGCCACATGGTGAGGGGTGATAATCGAGGCCACTAGTGTGGGGTCATTGGGTAGAACTTTAATGGATTGTAAAACCTCAATAAGGGCTTGTTTGTGGGATTCATAAGTTTGGATGAGATCATACAAAGAAATATTTAGAGGAGACTGATGTAATTGTTTTACCATTGCACGATGGGTGACCCCATTATAGATAGGGTATGTAGGTCCATGAATGGTGATTTTGGGAGTGGGTGCAGATGGTATATTGGGTACGAGGTTGGTTGATGGGCCGATTGCGTTTTCTTTGTCTTTGTGCATCGAGAACATGTAGCAACGTGAACCATGTTAATTTGAGAGGAAGTGGATGGAGAAGGTGTGTCATGAAATTTATAATGGCATGAGGGGAAAAATCCTAGTAGTGGATAAGATCCTTGTGAAATGAGTAGGGCACACTGACATTTGGGTGGTGGTTTGGCCAACTCTCTAATATGGACCATGTTGATCTCAAATTTTGGAGGTGGGAAAAATGGTTATGGGGGTGGAGATATTGATTGCTAAATGGGTAAAGGATGATGACGTATCTTGTGGTGAAGGTGGAGCATGGTCATCATCAAGAAGGTCGTCATCGTCTAAATTTTGTTCAGGAGGAAAAATTTGGAGAAGAACGGTCTTTAGAGCCTTACAATTTTTGACATCATATCTTGGAACACGATGATAGGAAAAAATCTTGGTTTCATCAAACCATTTTGGTTTGGGTTTGAGAGGATCGTAAGGTCAAAGCGGTGGTAATTTGATGATGGAATTCTTTAAGATAGTGTTTAAAATGCTTTGGAATAGGACCCCGCTTAATGGATCACAAGGGAAGTGAGCATAGGTTTGGATATAGGTGTGGATGATTGTGAGGGAAGAGGATTTATAGGAGGGGAATGGGTTTTATACTAATTTGATGAGTGGTAGGGTATTATGTTTTGATGGCATCTACTTGGGTAAAATTGGGGTAGAAGAGCTACCACCTGGAAGGTTTTTTTGTTTGACTACTTTATTAGATGGTAGTGAGTTCTTATCTTTGGGTTGAACCTTCTTGGGTAAAGGTGACATTGGGGTATGGGATGTATAATGGAAAGAAAATGGTGGAAGAGGACATGTTACCCATGAGGGCAGGTGGGTTGTGGTGGTGGTGGTTTATAGAGGTGGGTAGATGACATTAGTTGAAGTTGTATAGGAAGGTTGGGGTTATGGTAACTGGTGGAGGTATAGGTGGCAAGAAGTGTTCAAGTGAGGGTGAGGAAGTTTGGGTTTGGGTGAATGATGTGTAATAAAATCTCATGAGGCGGGAGTAGGTTTTTTATATTTTGGTGGCCTTGCGTATGATACTTTTTTAGTCAAGGTTGATGGATGAGGCTCTACGATGGACGGAAGGGAGGAAGGTGACAAAGGTGTGGTACGTGAGACCGGTGTTTGTAGCGTAGAAGGTTGGGTTTTCCTTTTAGGCGAAGGGATAATTTTTGTGTGGGTTTGAGATGACATAGTTAAGTCTAGTTTGATAGGTGGGTGAGTAAGGCTTGATGTCGGCATGACACCCAAAGTAGTGATGGGTTTAGATACGGGTGAGGAGATAGGTGTGGGTAGGCTTTCAGGTTTTGAAAAGGTTTTGGTCACGGGTAAAGGTTTGGATGTTGGTAGAGATGATGAAAAAGAAGAAGTTTCAATGAGCATGGTCAGTGTAGTTTTGGTTTCCAAAAAATACCTTTGGGTAGATAGTGGAATTATTCTCGGGACACATTTACATTTGGGTCGAAACGGGGAGTGAAGACATCCACAGAGCATGAAATGATCAACATAATCTAAATGATTGAACAGGCTGTGAAAATGGGACTCTTGAAGAAGAGGATGGAATGGGTTAGGTGGCGATCCCCATAAAATATGTCTGTGAGACAAGGAATTGGCTAGCCTCGGATTTTGTAGGTAAAAGAGTCGAGATCGTGTCAATAGGGTCCTAGGATCTTTGGGGAAAAGCTGTCCCCAATAGGTTGTGGTATATTTTAAGAATCTCCCATGGGTAGGAGAGATAATAGGTGGGGTGAGGTAGACTTCTCCCTTAGTGGAGGAGAAGGTGATGATGATTCTCTTGTGGATGGGAGAATAACAAGTGTTGATGGTTCGAGTACATTGGGAGACGAGATGATGAAATGACATCGGTAGAAAGTTTGGGTTCCTCTGTGAGAGCCAAGGGAGATGAGGGGAATATTATGTGGGTGGAGGAGTAGAAGGGGTATGCTCCTCTATGGGTAGAGGGGCTCATTCAGAATTTCCTCAAAAGAAAAAAATAGGTGGTATTTTAGGAATGGTTGGTATGATATCAAAAATTGTGTGGACTTCATTGACATTATTGTTGTTGGATGAGGGTTCACTATTTTGATTAGGTGATGGTTTATGATTAGGGAATGGTTTCTTAAAGATGTGCAAATTTTCATTTTTCGGTACGTTCATGTCATCCACGACAAGGTCTCCATTATATATCATCTCTTGGACAATGCTCTTAAAATTTATGCGATTACCATCGTGATGGCCTTTAAAGCGATGGTAATTACAGTAGTCATGTTCTTTATAACATGAAAGCATAGGACGAGCATTATCAAGACTGTATGAATTTTTATGGGAGGAAGTGTAATGGCTCTAGCTTTAAGAAGTTTTTCCAAGATCGAATAATAAGGCTCTCAATCGAGCTATACTTTTGTTGCTCCTATCGGAGTTAAGTGGCTTGGATGAGAGAAAGAATGGAAGAAGGTTGGGTTTGATTAGAAGGATGAGGTGGTCCTACCTTGAGGACTACCGCGTTGGAAGATCCTTTGGGCTTTGAATAGTTACTTTGGGGCTTTGAAGATGAAGAAGAGTTGTTTGATTTAAACGGGGCATTCTTGTTTCGTAATTGGATTTTCTTTTCTTCAATGGCACAAATTTCAATTTTTCGTGCCATGGTGAACACTTCATCAAAGGTGTGGAAGGTTTAGACTTGTAGAGTTGGTGAGATGTATCTAGCACAAGATCTAGTGAACAACTCAATAAGTTCAGTCTAAGGTAGTTGGAACGTCAATTGGTTAATAAGACATTGCCATCGGGAAATGAAATTTGTGATAGATTCGTCTTCATATTGTTGGGTTGAATAGAGATTAGTCATGGTGACTTCATTGGAAAAATTGATTGAAAAATAATCTAAGAAATCTTGGGATATTTTATTAAAGGAATAAATGGAATTTTGAGGTAGTCCATTATACCAATCAAATGTTGGTCCTTTCAAGGACATTAGGAAAGTTCGTAGGAGCAAAGCATCATCGTGGCAAATTAGGTAGAACCCATATTTGAATAACCACAAGTGTTTCTACTGAGTCTTCTTTACTATTGAAGCAATTGAATTTAGGAATTTCCCAATACATGGGGTAAGGGAGAATGGGAATAGATGGATGGATAGGCTCATTATAGATTTCATCATAAGTTAAAGAATTATGGGAGCCAAAAATAGATGCTTCTAAGGTCTGCATCTTTTCCATCATCATTTTAATGAGGTTGTTAGTAGGTTGGGATGAATGGGTGCCCCCTGCAGAAAAAGGGGGTTGATGTTGAATGTATGAGGTGGGTGGTATGCTAGTGTATGGTGGTGCTGAGTATGAGAACTGTGTGGGAGTAATAGATGTAGGTGGCACATAGCCAACATAAGTGATAGATGAGGTCAAGGGTTATTGGTAGTATGTGTAAGTGGGTGGAGTAGTCGAAACAACTCTAGTAGTGATTGGGGTTAAGGACTGCGGGATAGAAAGGATGAGGTTTTGAAAAGGGGCGTAAGTTACCAACAGTGGAGGTGGTTGCGATGTAATAGGCTGATGTGAGGTAGCGGGTGTAGCTAGGGCTATACTTAAAGTGGTTTTTAGGGGTACAATTGATGTCGCAGTGCAATGCAGATGACATAAATGTTGTAGTTATAGTGGTTGTGGATCTAGCAAGTTTGAGACACCATAGGTGGTAAAGTGGATGATGGTAGGGCCGAGTTGGTGTTAGCTGACGTAGAGGTGGGGCGAGTAGGAGGGATAGACATGGGCATGTTGTATATTAACTTTCCTGAGGAATCCTAGGTGGAAGAATGAGAAAGGTAGTATTGGAGGGTAGCAGAGATTACATTCAATGATTCTTGCAAACTCCTTGTCACTAGTAGCAATGGGGATGATCTGAGTCAGATCCATAGGTGACACGATGGATGGTGGTGATGGAATAGGTGGGAGTTTCGATGATAGCATGAAATACTAGAGCACTATTTTGGCTACGAGTCAACACCATGTGAATCAACGTATGTTAGGTGAACTGTACTCTGTAAATGAAACAAGGAACAACAGAGATGAGACAAAATAGATTCTAAGAGGGAAAGTTAGCAAATGTTTTGATTAAAATCCAAATAGAGTGGCTGAATCTGGTTGCCCTAACCTATGGTGGTTAAGGGATGACCGATGGAGCTCAAGGGTAATGATGCGGTTATAGGAACCGATATTTATGTCTGTGAGAAAATAAAAATTTTTAGCAAATGAGTTAGAAACGATGTGTTAAAAGGAAGGTTTTATTTGATGTATTCTTAGAGTACCTGAGAATACAATGATACACTAAAATTATAAATAGAAGAGAAGGTGAGATAAGTGTATTTTAGTAAACTAACCAAAAGAACAAGGAACCGCACCGTTTAGGTAAACCAATGGTGGTGAGATGTAAACCGAACGATGGTCGTTGGACTGATGCCGATTCTTGTGAAATATGAAGAATGAAGAAAAATGGATTTTTGTTAAGTTAGATGAG
This sequence comes from Taxus wallichiana var. yunnanensis, assembly GCA_018340775.1. NCBI lineage: Eukaryota > Viridiplantae > Streptophyta > Pinopsida > Cupressales > Taxaceae > Taxus > Taxus wallichiana. The sequence continues at coordinate 266,686,264 of CM031237.1, forward strand.
AGGAATAATCAACCTGAAGTGCGGGGATGATAAGATGAGGTTCGACACACTCGAGAAAGTCATTATACTCCAAAGCTGTGATGGTGGAGTGTGAAAGGAAAAAGGAAAAAATGAAGAATCGTATCCTCACACCTCAAAACGCAGATTCAAGCACAAAGCTAAGAAAATACGTAATCCAACAAGTGAATTTAGTGTCTTTATATTATGCTATTTAAAATACTGACTCATGAATTTAGAGTAGAGTTTTTGGTTAGGAAGGCTTCTTATGAAGAAGGAAATTCTAAAGGTGAGGTTTCAAGAGTTATGTTATGCGGGGCGGAGCTATCCTCTCGATGGGGTATTAGAAAGAGATAACCAGCTAGGTGCCCATTGTTAATCCTCTTATCATTTGATCATTGGCATCTTCTTAGGGTGGGATGTTGTTTAAGAAGATGTAAAAATTTCAAATTTGTGTAGTTTAGGCAAAGAGAGAGATAGAAGCAAGTGCTTTCTACGGTTCAATTGTGTCAACCATTATCTAGGCATGACTTCCAGCGTATAGGTTTCCCTCATTTTTAATGTGAGCTATAATGCAAAAATCATAATGTTATGCAAGTGTTTTAATCCCAAATTGAAGTGTGATATTCGATGTAGCAAGTAATGAATAATAAGAGGATGCTCTTTCACTAATGCAATACTAACAAAAGAAAAAGTAGTATTCTTTTTATAGCACCAAAAACACAATTGCTTTTAGACAATAGAAAGAAGGAATAATCCCAAGAAGAAAATTAATGTGGAAGCTTTTAAGAAGGGAAACAAAAACACAACTTTCACCTAGGAATGGATAAAATGCAAGGAACCCCGGATGGGTCCCAGCTGGATGCGCAAAAATGTTTGGCCATTTTCTTTAAGTTTTTAGGACGAAACATATAAGGGTATGGGTCAAGGAGGAATACATGTTGTGATGGTCGGTTGGAGGTCATTGCATGCGTTCTTACTTCTTGATCCATTACTCGATTTGTGAGAGATTCCTTTTGGCTAGAAGGAACTACCTGAAATACAAAACAAGACCACAAGAAAGAGGTAAACAATATATGTCAGTGGGCTGCCTAGCGTATGCTAGATCTAGGAAGTGTGATACTTCCTCGGTGGTAGTCAACACACTATTTAAGACAATTTTAATGCAATAAATGACATAAATAAACAAGGTACTACTGTAGTTGATATGATTTATGTATCTCATCCAAATACAATAAGAAAATCTAAGATAACAAGCTAGGCTATGATCAAATCTGGAAATAAGGTAAATAATCAAGGTGTTGGAACTGTTATCCCGTAAAATTGGCAAGGGCAATTTTACAGATAACCATACCAAAATTTTGTTCGGTCCCTCGTCAGGGACTCCTTGCGTTTGGAACGTTGCAAAATCCCTTCTCGGGAAATCTAGTTTTCCGAACTTAGCCATTTTTGGTCTTTTTTGGTTGGGCGCACATAATGTCTATGCAACATCAAGTTTTGGTGCGCCCCCTTTAAATCCTTTGGCACACGGTTTGAAGTGTCAACAGGTGTTTTGGTGCGCCTCACTATGTTGTGCCTTTCTTGCATGCGCCAAGGCGCATGCACCTTCATGTCAACAATACTTTTGTTGCACTGAGTTTTGGTGCGCCAAGGGCGCATATATTCTTGTGTCGACAACACTTTTGGTGCGCCAAAGGCGCACATAACTTCATGTTAGCAGGTGTTTTGGTGCGCCAAAGGGCACATCCTTTCCATTGTCGACAGGTGTTTTGGCACGCCACTTGAAAAAGTGGTTGGCACATTTATTACAACTTCACCTATATATAGGCGCATCCGCCTGTCATTTTCATCAGACAAAAATCACGTGATTATTCTTTTCCCTCTGCACTGTCGCGCGCACCTATCGTTATCGAATTACATCATGGACCCGGTTTCACACTTCTCCATTATATAATCTGGGTAAGAGGTCCCTATTGCTCTTGTGCTTTGTGTTTTGGTTTTTGGCTGCTTGTTGGTGTGGATTGGGTTAAATAAGGCTGTGAAACCATGAACTTCCCCCCCTTGTTGTTTCTTCTATTCTTCCACATGCATTTCCCCCTCTTTCCAGATCTGCTGGTAAAGGGGACTCTGTCTTGAAAAGATTGCTTGAAACTCTTTGATTAAGCTTCTTCATCACCCAAAGACATCCTGCAAAAGAAGTTTAAATGCATGTAACCCCTCAGGAGAAAGAATCAAGGCTTGAAAATAAGACACTGTCATTTCCTCTTTTGGCGCATCTGCCACCCCTGCAACATGATATACAGTCGCGCCAATGGTGCATATACCATGCCTGTTACATAAAGAACAGTTGCGCCCTCAAGGTGCACTTCCCTTGCTTGTTACAACCGCTTTTCCTGTGCCCTCTTGGCGCACCAAACTCATGTGTTGCATTATTAAAACTCGCGCCATTGGCGCACCCTGCATCCATGTAACACCAACTTTATATGCGCCAAGTACAAAACTGTTAAAAAGGCGCAGGCGCATCCATTGTTACAACAACATCATGTTATGCAGACCTTCCATGCGCCACGCCAAGTTCCCTATGGCGCATGAAAAAATGATGTTACACACATTAAACCTGCACCCTTTGGCACATCCTGTACCCGTGTAACATGAAAAATATCAGCGCCCTTTATAAAATGCATACATATGGCGCAGGCGCACTTCTGCTTACAACAACAAAAATGCAACCTGCAATATCTATGCGCCATGCGCCCTTTGGCACTGATTTATCCCTTGCAGCAGCCCTTTTCTATGCACCATATTATTTAACCCTGTAGACTGTAGTATTCATGCGCCATGCGCCCTGAAGCCTTAAAATCACTAACTCTTCCTTCTGTCAACACTTTAATGGAAGATCAAATAGCTGATATGACTTTCTTGCATTGGGTTTCACTTCTTCTTCTTGCAGATCAGCAACTGAGTTCAGAGTTACATATGTCAACATCAAGCAAGAGACCTACCAAATCTAAGGGCAAAGCCAAGCTCACAGAAGAAGAAATGAAGTATAAATATCAGAGGGTCAGGATGCCCGAATCCCAAGCAGAGTGTGACCTAGATATCAGAGACTCAGAACTTGGTCACATTGATATGGAGGATTTCTGGGCCAGAACCCAGAGGGTCACAAGAAGTCCATGGATGGACAAACTGATGGGCAGTGGGTTGCATTTCACTGGAGGGATCCCAGTTAGTGCCGTGAACAATGAGTTCATGATGGTAGTAGCCCGCTGCTACAACAAAGACACAAGATGTGTCCATAATGAGAAGGGCGAGGTCATAATCAACCTCACTGCCCGACACTTTGAAATAATGCTCGGCATTCCTCACCACCGGCACTTTGTGGCCGTAAGCCAGGAAGATTGCATCAAGGCTTGGGATGACAATGAGGATCAGTGTATGCAGTTGATGAATGAAGTATACCTGAAGAACAAAAAGGTGGTGACCCGATGGCCACAAGTCATTCATCGCAGTGACTTTTCAGAGGAACTCAGTGATACAATCACGTTCCTGAGCAGAGTATTTGGGCTTCCTGATGCCCATTACTTTCACAAGTGGATGTTGAGATACTTAGAAACGATGAACAAAAATGTGCCCGATCAACGCTTTGAGTGGGTGGAGATCATAAGCAGCACAATATCTGAGTAGCTCCAACAACTTACCACAACAGGGAGGTTCTATATGAACTCCTACGTAGTCTATGCGGCTTTAGAGAGAGACTATCCAGCTCTAATGCGGTGCGGGGTTTGGCCCCAAGTTAAAATATATGAATACTATCCAGAACTGAAGCTAGAAAATAGCATCCCCAGTTCACAAAGATCAACGATGCCTTCTTCTATGGCATCATCTACCTTTTGAGGCCAAACATGACTCACGGTCGTATGACCAAGAGCATCATCACAGCCACAGAGAAATGGGGGCTTTACTCACTCAATTCCCCACCTTCACCTATCTAAGAGAGATAACTTCTTGGGGAACCAACCAAAGCGCCGAGATATGTCGGCCCCAAGTTGATCCTGTTGGAGCTATCGAGATAGCTTATCACCTACCACGAAAAGTGTTTAAAGAGAAAGAAGGGTGGAACTCCTTTCCCCCTCACAAGTGGGCAGGTATACATGTCTCTCTCACCACAAGGCGAAGGATATGTTTGCAGAACTGGAGCTGCTAAATCTAAAGCATAACTTCCCTCAAAGAAGGCCCAATTTCAACCCAAGAAATTGTCTCCCCAGGGATAAACTCGATCCGATCCACATCCCTCAGATCGAGGATATTTACATTGAATTATATCATGAGGTCGAGCTCAGAAGGAAGGATCATTCCCTCTTGGCCTTGGCTGAAATCATCCAGTACGGTGTGGCTATCATCCCAAAAGGCTATCAAACTTTTGATCAAGAAGTTGATCAGGTATACCTTGACACAAATGGGGACAATTGGCCTTTCGCTGTGATCGATAGAACCAAAGCTCCTCAAACAATAGAGGAAAGGGTCAAGGAAACTCTATGAAGAACAGAGCATTGGTGCCGAATGAATGGTCTCATCTACCTCGGAGTTGATTTCATCACATCTCCGTTGGGCAATGCACCTCCTCGGTCAAAATAGCTACCAAAGGGCAAGGGGAAAGGCAAAGAGGGTGAATCCAGCTCCACCCAAGAGGAAGCTCCTGAAAGTCCTCCTTCCACTTCACAAGAACGGGTTGTAATCCTAGAAAGCTTAGAAGAAGAAGCAGCGGAAGATGTTCTAATAGGCACATCCACTCAGGATGTTGCCACTACTATAACAATTGAGGTCCCTTTCTGTCCCTTCTCCTCCTCCTCCTTCCCCTCCTCGAGTGACCCAAGCAACCATTCCTTTGGTTGTGTCCTCTCCCCCATCTTCTATTGTTCCCCCTACTTCTTCATCCATCTTCTCTTCTCTTGTGGAGTTGTCCCCCACCATTTCTTCCCTCATCTCTGAGCTCCCTTCCATTCCTATGTCTTCCTCCCCTGCAGTATCTCTTCCTCCCGTGAGCACTTCCTCGGCTTCCCTCTCAATGCCACCTCCAAGTGTCTCCACGTATTTCCCTTCTACTACTGTAGCTGCCCCCTTCTCTATTTCTGGTCCTTCTCCCACAAGTCCAGCCTAGATCTCCCAGCACCTGAGTCAACAGAAGAGGAAAGTTCCCATCACACCAATGGACTTCTCCGTAATCCCATCAAAAGGGGCCAAGAAGCAAAAGCCCATAACCCGCTTCTCTCAGAGTGCATCAGGGGAGAGAGTAATGGAGATTACATACCCCAATCCTTTGAAGGATAAAAAGGATCTGTCTTTGACAGATTACATAGTGACTCAAGTCACAATGGGGACATCTTCAGAAAGCCTGCAAGGAGAGGCCCTATCTGTAGTTGACACCCTTTACAAGAAACTCCAGGAAGCAAAGGAAGAGAAAAGGTTACTAAATGAGCAAAATAAATATCTTCTCCACGCCTTGCAGAAAATGGGCAGTGCGCCTCCTGTAACTACCACCGAAACTCCTGAGCCTCTGAGCCAGGATAAGATTAATGAGTATGCTAAAATCGGTGAACAGGGCATCACAGTTTCCGCCTGGAGGAGCTAAATCCTCAAGGAAGCGAGGAGTAATCGTTAAGTTCACTGGGTTATATCAGAATATCAATCAGACAAACAGAGAACTCCAGGCGATAGTAGGACCCATCTCCGAAGAGCTGGATCATGCCAGGATGCAACATGAGACCTTTCAGAAAATGCTTGACTATTCAGTCGAAGATCTGGTCAAGTTCGGCATCTTTGGACACCCCAGAGCCCTCAATAAAATCCTTTCTACTCTGGATTATCGGGTGGATCAGCTGGAGTTCGTCCTGGAGAAGATCGACAAAGTAAAGGAGGAAGCCCTAGATGCAATGCATCAAATGGAACAGATTGTCCTAAGAATGTCTCCAGGCTTGCTCACTTCTTCTTTCACCTTAAGAAAGGTTGAGGAAACTATTCAGATCTTCAAGGAGATCAGTTTCACAGGGGCTGGGGCCAGAGGTCACGTTCGACGCCGAATCCATCAATAACCTATTGGCTTGTCGCGACTTCATCGGGTACCTGATAGAGGTAGAGAATGATTATTCAAAACTCCCAGAAAAGCTCACAGACGAGCGGGAGACCTACAAAGCTATCAGTGATCGACACAAGGATCCTTCCCAGGATCAACTTCAACCCATGATTAGCAAGTTCATGGAGTACCATGCCCAGTTCCACATCTCGTCACCGAGCAGCAAAAACAAGATACCCCCTTTCAGCCGCGGGACGATGACGAATAGTTTCCTTCTTCCCATCTTTCTCCTTGTAAATATTTAAAGTGTGTTGACACAAATGATGACATCATCCACTAAAGTTGTCAAAAGTCAACAAATGGCTTTGTAATCTATTGTAAGATATTTTTGTAATTAAGTGGTTGGTTTACTTTTGTCTTCTTTTCTTCTCTCCTTCTATATATACTTGAATACTTGTTGTATTCAGGGAGTGGATATCTTTTAGATGAAAAATAGAAGTGAGAAGAAAAGGCTTTGTACTTTTGTAATGAGAAGAAGATATTAATGCAAATATTAAGACTTTGTGCTAAATATGTGTGTTATGGGCATCGATCTTTCTTATGTCAGATCTATGCATTTATTGTTGAATCTATCTCTACTTTTTGTCATTTATTCATCGGTATTGCTTTATTCGTTTATGCAAGTAGGTTTGGCTCTCTGTTTACTACCATTCCCAAAACATAAACCCTTTGACCTTTCTTTGGAATTCATTTCTTTTCTCCCTTAGGACCTAATCTTCCTTCATCCTCTCTTCCATTCCTTTCTTTTGCGTTGAAACACCCTACTTGGGATGAGATCCCAAACCCCGAAGGCAGAATATTGTGAGACTTGCACAGATTCCTGCTGGTGGAATAGCAATAAACCAGTTTTGCTTTGTTGACTCAAAGAGGGGCCATGCCCTACACACTATTGGCTTGTCTATCCATAAATTTGCCCAAGAGACAAATTTTCAAACCAATAGTTTTTGGCGACTCTTTGGGAATCGAACAGATCTATCAGATCTATGATGGTGGTATGATAGAAAATCAGTAAAAATCAGAAAAATCACTATCTGTTTGCAAATTTTAACTTTTGTTCAAAATCTAAAATTTTTGCAAAAAGTACCCAAATTGAAAATTTTCTTCTGAGATCCATAGATCTGGCCTAGTTGGAGATCTTTAGTTCGTTGAGTTTTTATAAAAATCTGTATTTTTCCGTAGATCTGAGTTTTTGACAGTTTACCAAAATTTTCAAACTCTTTGAAAAAGTCAACTTTAGATCTGAAAATCAGCTTACTAAGCTTCACCATCATTTTATCCTCGTTGTTCTTTGTCATTAAACTGCAATCGGTTTTCAGAAGAGGATAAAATTAAATATTCGAAAAGTACATCTTTGCTGATTTTTGTCGGAAAAATCAGAAAATCAGCAAGTACAACCAAAAAGAGTTTTTAATCTACTCCACAATATTGCAGATCGGGAAGGTACACTGGCAGGTGAACCATTTACTCGTAGCAGGAGAGCTCGTGGAGAAGTCGATCCTACTTTTGATCTGCTTCAAAGGCACAACTTCAGTATAACACCGGCGCACTTTTCATCACTAAGTTGGTGATCACCAACCGAAGTGCCTTAGATCCACGAAAGAACCGGTTTTCACAAGGAGCCTCCACATCCCTTTGTAGTGCCTTCGCTCGGTGGGCTGTACTTCCAGCCCGCGTTCTTTTTCCACCTGTCCAAATGGCGGTACCATGGGGAAATGCTATGGGTCCCCCGGCTTTTCCGCATCCTGTTCACGCGCTCCCACATGGAAACTGAAAGAATTTTTCCAAATTTGACGGGAGCGGGAACCAAAGCATGGATTCACACATATATGTATTCATCATGTCATGCAGTATCCTAGATGTGACCCATGAAGATGTGTCGGTTCGCCTTTTTCTGGAAACTTTACAAGGACCCGCAGCAGAATGGTTTCAGCATTTGCCGGCCGGATCTATTACCAGTTGGGCCACCTTGCGAGATGCTTTTGAAGACAAGTACAAGCCTTTGAAAGATACGTTTGCATTGTTATCATAGATCACTCACCTAAAAAAGGAGGCCAATGAGACCATGCAGGATTTTATCACCAGGTTCAATGCATTAATCAACTGTGTGCCAGTTGCCATGCTCCCAACACCGGAAAATTAGAAGTGTTTCTTCGTAAACGCTATGAGCTTGAAAGTAAGTTTCTTACTCCTGCAAGAACAAGTAGCTACCTTGATTCTCGGAGCCTTTGCCATCCGAATTGAAGATAACTTGCTGATATCGGCAAATTAAAAGGGAATCACCCAAGCTTATATCTTGGGCCCTTCCCCACTACTTCATTTGATCGACATTTCAAAAGATGGTGAACAACTTACTCGCATTAAAGAAGCGTTAGCTCAAACTTCCCCAATTCCTCATACCGAGATATCCCACGGAAGAATTTCATTTCCAACAATGTCCCACAAAGGCCGCGCTTTCCTGCAATTGCTCCACGGTTGGTGCTTGAGGCTCCTCCGGTCAATGCTTTAGCCGAAATCGAAGAAGAGGAACAAAATTACGAAGAACCTTCATCTCAAGGTGAAGATGATCAAGATGTCGGTGAACCGACTGGCGACTCTACTATTGGGTATATGGAATTTGATGAGGAAGAATCTGACGAAGAAGAGGGTACACAGGGGTATGCAAGTGGACAATCATATGTTGTTTTTACCCGCTCGCAAGGAAAAGAAGTAGAGGTTGCTGCCCATGTGCAAAAAGAGAAGGCCGTGTCAAACACGCCTCCAACCATTGCTAAAAGAGGTAATCCTCTTCCTACTCAACCCCCTGTTAAGTCTTTTACAAAGAAATATTTTCCCCCATCTCTCCTCCAAATCAACCTTCTTCTATTTCCATGAAGACCAGTAATCCTACTCTACCATCGTGAAGTGAGGGACTCATTCCTTCACCAAAGAAACCCTTAGCCACGTTTAACATCATAGATCATGCTAAGAAGACTAAGATCCAAATGTCTGAAGTCGAGTATCTTCAGTCAAACCCCGAATAGCTTGTAAGGTTGACCAAGTATATTCAAAGCCAAACTGTCATATCTCCCTAGATCCCCCTAAAAGGAATCCTTTCCACTCCTCCTACATCCCGCATAAATTTTGCCTCAACATCTGCATCAGGCAAGATAGAACCTTTCTATCTCTCCCTCCTAATCAATGGCCACAAGTTAAGTAACTGCATAATTGATTCTGGAGCTTCTGATAACATCATGCCGGCAAAAGTCACCCATGCTTTGGGCCTCACCCTTACCAAGCCTTTTGGTAGATGTTATTCCTTGGAAACCAAGAAGGTTCCGTTGATTGGTCAAATCAAAGATGCACAGTTCACATTTGCGGCGTTCCCAGAGAAAAGAGTAAAGATGACCGTCCTTGTTGCCGATATTCCAGCAGCCTATGGAATTTTGCTGGGAAGAAGTTTTTGCAGTGAAGTTGGTGGGGAGATTCATATGGACTGGTCTAAGGCTAGAATCCCGTCAAAGGTGTAATACAAACATTAGAGCCTGAATCACAAAAGAAGTACCTGGTTACTAACTCCGATGACCCCAAAGCCTAAATTATTTTGAATCATCGGGAATGGGGAATTATTTCTTGTCTCTGATTCGACAAAATGCTTGTTCTCGTCGAAAAAGATCTTAACAAGATCTGGACTTTGCAATTTGATGGCATCGCGCAACTAGTGGATGTGGCGCGAGCCGTGCTAATATCTCTGAAGGGGAGATTATTCCTCTCTTTCAAGTTGCGGTTTTCAACACAAATAATCTCTTTGAGTATGAATCTCTGCTACTTGGCATGCAAGCCGCAAAGGAAAGAGGGATCAAAAATCTGAAAGTACAAGGTGATGCAGAGCTAGTCGTGAATCAAGTTAAGAGGATATATCAAGTGAAGAATGAGAGGCTCAGGCATTACCGCAATGTAGTGTGGGACAACATCGAAGAATTTGATGCTTTTTCAATAGAATCCATTCCAAGAGCTCAGAATGACATGGCTGATTCATTGGCCGTTTCAGCATCCCTCATGCTCCCTCACCCAGGTTTGAAAACAAACAAATACACCATTGAGGTGGTTTTCCACCCAAGCGTGTCAGAAAATTCTTAGCATTGGCAAGTATTCAACGATGATAATCAACTCATTGCCTTTCTAGAAAAAGTGGAAAATTTTAAGGAACTTCATTTTGAAGGATCCACTTCTACGTGCCATGAATCAGTTACTGGTTTTAACGATGAATCCGAAGGGAATGACGGCATATGTCAGCTCAAAGGAAATAAAATTCTGAAGGGCTTCGTTTCTTTAGAGCGGTTGTTTGACAGGCACGATCATTTTGTAAAAAATAAAAGGCGAGATGATACTGGCTCCTCCCCAGAAACCGAACTGGTTAATTTAGGTTGATAGAACGTCCACAATTTGTAAACATCAGAAAATGTTGCACACCTGAAGAGAAGCGGAAGTTTTTCAAGCTACTAAAGAAATACATGGATGTATTTGCATGGTCCTACGCCGATCTAAAGTCTTTTAAGCCAAAGGACATCCAACATGACATCCCATTGAAAGAGGACGTCAAACCCTTTCACCAGAAGCAGAGGCATTATAACCCTAAGATCTCAGGTACTATCCAGGCTGAAATTCAGAAAATGCTGGATGCGAGAATCATTTTTCCTATCCATCACAGTACTTGGGTGGCAAACATTGTGCCAGTGCATGCAAGAAAAATGGTGAAATACGCATATGCGTAGATTTTGAAAACTGAATCAGGCTTCCTTAAAGGACAACTACCCACTTCCTATAATGGATCAAGTTCTACAAGTAGTAACTGGATCAGAAATGCTATCCATGCTTGATTGTTTTTCAGGCTACAATCAGATTGAAGTTTCACCTGAAGACCAATTTAAAACAACATTCACTACTCCCTGGGGCATGTTTGCCTACAGCAGGATGCCTTTTGACCTGACCAATGCTGGCACCACTTTTAGCGGGCCATGGACCTTGCATTCAAAGGTATGATGGGGAAGGTCATTGTGGTTTATCTAGATGACTTAACTGTGTTCTCTAAACAACAAAATGATCATTGTGATCATCTGGAGCAAGTATTGGCCAGATGCCGAGAGCATGGGATTTCCCTGAACCCGAAAAAGTCTTTTTGGAGTCACAGAAGGAAAGTTGCTAGGACATGTTGTTAGCAAAGAAGGAACAAAGATAGATACCGAAAGAGTTAAGGCTATTCAGAGCCTTACTTTTCCTACAAGCAAGACCGGCGTCCACTCTTTCTTCGGAAAGGTGAACTTTCTCAGTGCTTTGTTCAGACTTTTCGAAAAGACTCGTTATATATTGGACATGATGAAAGGGTCACCAACTTTCGATGGAGCGAAGAAGGGAAGAGGTCGTTTGATGAAATAAAATCTTCCATCGCTCACACGCTTGATCTGGTGTGTCTGATTTCTCAAGGATTTTATCATGTATAGCTATGCATCGAGCATCTTGTATCGCCATCTTGATGCAAAAGAATTCTGAGAATGTTGAATCCCCAATTGCGTTCATGAGCTCTCCCCTCAAGCCTCACGAATTAAAAATGTCTCAGTTGGAAAAGCATGCCTTCGCCGTTGTCAAAGCAGTCAAAAACTTCAGGTATTACATTTTAAATTCTCATACAGTGGTGTTGGTCCCTGACACGGCAGTCAAGTCAATTTTAACTCAATAGGAGTTAGGAAGCTTGCGAGGAAATTGGATTGCAAAGGTCCAGGAGTACGATCTAGATATAAAACCAACTAAGTTGGTAAGAGGAAAAGGCTTATGTCAACTTATGGCTGAAAACCAAGGGTCAGAAGTTTCCGAAGGAAAGGATGATTGCACCAATGAAGCACAAAGCTGGTTGGAGAAACTTGATTCACTGCCTATGGTCCTATTTATCACAACCAGCGATGAGTGGTATTCGATATTGCTTTCTTCCTCACCTACGGCGAATGCCCAGCTCACCTAACTACAAAGGAGAAGTGCACTATAAAGCTCAGAGAAGCCAAATATGTCATCTGGGATGACGGTTTATAAAAACGCGGGATAAACGGTGTCTTCTTGAGATGTGTCGACAAGCCACAGTAGGTGAAGTTACTTGAAAGTTTTCATAATTCGGCCTATGGGGGCCATTTCTCCTCTTCCATGACAACACACAAGATCATCGAGGCAGGTACTATTGGCCGACACTTTTTCAAGATATAGCTACCTAGGTAGCAAAGTGTGAGCCTTGCCAGCAGTTTGTCGGCAAGCCCAAGTTGGTTGCTTTTCCCCTCAGGCCGGTCATCATCGATGAACCATTCAAGTAGTGGGGAATTGATTTTATTGGCACTCAATCCCCAATCGAGTTCCAGACATAGTTACGTCCTTACAGTAATAGATTACTTCACCAAGTGGGTGGAAGCCATACCTATCAAACATGCCACTTCCGAGGTTGTTTGCAGTTTCATCAAAGAAAATATCATTGTCAGGTTTGGCGTTCCAAACAAGATTGTTGCTGATAACGCTTCCAACTTCTCCTCACGAGAAGTTGTTGGTTTTTGCTATGAATACGGAATAACTTTGGCTCACGCCTCGGATTATTACCCTTAGGGAAATGGTCAGGCAGAATCCAGTAACAAAAACTTAGTAACCATCATACAAAAGCTAGTGGATGAGAATCAACGAATGTGGCACAAGTCCTTATACGATGCTTTGTGGGCAGACCGCATTACTCCCAAGAGATCTCTCGGTATGTCACCTTTTCAAGTGTTATATGGCACCGATGCTGAGCTTCCCATTTCCACTGAAATCCCTGCTCTGCGCTTGGCACGGGCAATCGAAGAGGAGACTTTTCAAAATTCCCTTGGAAAAAGGATCATGTACCTAGCAGAGCTTGAAGAAAAAAGAGTAAGGGTGGTCAACAAGATCACCGAACATCAGAATCAGGTCAAAATATTGTTCGATAAAAAATCTAAGCAAAAAAATTTCCAGGTGGGAGACCTCATCCTTTTGTGGGACAAACGAAGAGAGCCAAAGGGCATGCACGGAAAGTTTGATTCCCTGTGGAGAGGGCCTTTCAAGATCAAGCAGCTCAATGGAGAGAATAGTTTCTATCTCTCGTATCTAGATGGAACTAAGCTCCCGCTTCCCTATAGCGGGCAACATCTGAAAATCTTCAAGAAGTAGAACTTGCTCTCTTCTTTGTACAGTTTGCTTCAATTGTGTGTTTGCTTTTGTTGGTTGTGTGTTTCCCTTGTTTTTGACTCTGTTACCCAATGGATAGGCACATGAGATATGGGATTCTCTACCCCTGAGGTTCGCTCAGAGATAGTCCCCAGAAAGAGCCAGTTGTTATCCCGTAAAATTGGCAAGGGCAATTTTACAGATAACCCTACAAAATTTTGTTCCGGTCCCTCGTCAGGGACTCCTTGCGTTCGGAACGTTGCAAAATCCCTTCCCGGGAAATCTAGTTTTCCGAACTTAGCCATTTTTGGTCTTTTTTGGTCGGGCGCACATAATGTCTATGCAACATCAAGTTTTGGTGCGCCCCCTTTAAATCCTTTGGCGCACGGTTTGAAGTGTCAACAGTGTTTTGGTGCGCCTCACTATGTTGTGCCTTTCTTGCATGCGCAAGGCACATGCGCCTTCATGTCAACAATACTTTTGTTGCGCCGATTTTTGGTGCGCCAAGGGTGCATATATTCTTGTGTCGACACTTTTAGTGCGCCAAAGCGCTTTATAACTTCGTGTTAGCATGTGTTTTGGTGCGCTAAAGGGCGCATCCTTGCCATTGGCGACGACAGCGTTTTGCGTGCCACTTTGGAAAAAGTGGTTGGCACATTTATTACAACTTCACCTATATATAGGTGCGTCCGCCCTGTCATTTTCATTAGACAAAAATCACGTGATTATTCTTTTCCCTCTGCACCTGTCAGCGCACTTGTCGTTATCGAATTACATCGTGGACCCGGTTTCACACTTCTCCATTATATATTGCTGGTAAGAGGTCCCTATTGCTCTTGTGCTTTGTGTTTTTTGGTTTTTGGCTACTTGTTTGTGGAGATTGGATGGAATAAGCTATGAAACCATGAACTTCCCCCCCTTGCTGTTTCTTATATTCTTCCACATGCATTTCCCCCTCTTTCCAGATCTGCTGGTAAAGGGGACTCTTTCTTGAAAAGATTGCTTGAAACTCTTTATTTTAGCTTCTTCATCACCCAAAGATACCCTGCAAGAGAAGCTTAAATGCATGTAACCCCTCAGGAGAAAGAATCAAGGCTTGAAAATAAGAAAGCTGTTATTTCCTATTTTGGTGCACTCTGCCACCTGTGGCGCATGATATACTGATCGCGCCTAATGGCGCATATACCATGCCTGTTACATAAAGAATAGCTGCGCCCAATGGCGCAATATTTATGCACCATGCGCCCTTTGGCGCTGATTTATCCCTTGCAGCAGCCCTTTTTTGTGCACCATACTATTTAACCCTATAACCTACAGTATCCATGCGCCATGCGCCCTAAAGCCTTAAAATCACTAACTCTTCCTTCTGTCAGCGCTTTAATGGAAGATCAAATAGCTGATATGACTTTCTTGCATTGGGTTTCACTTCTTATTCTTGCAGATCAGCAACTGAGTTCAGAGTTACATATGTCAACATCAAGCAAGAGACCTACCAAATCTAAGGGCAAAGCCAAGCTCACAGAAGAAGAAATGAAGTATAAATATTATATGGTCGGGATGCCCGAATCCCAAGCAGAGTGTGACCTAGATATCGAGACTCGGAACTTGGTCACATTGATATGGAGGATTTCTCTGACCGGAACCTAGAGGGTCACAAGAAGTCCATGGGCGGAAAAGCGATGGGCGGTGGGTTGCATTTCTCTGGAGGGATCCCAATTAGTGCCGTGAACAATGAGTTCATGATGGTAGTAGCCCGTTGCTATAACAAAGACACAAGATGTGTCCATAATGAGAAGGGCGAGGTCATAATCAACCTCACTGCCCGAAACTTTGAAATAATGCTCGGCATTCCTCACCACCGGCACTTTGTGGCCGTAAGCCAGGAAGATTGCATCAAGGCTTGGGATGACAATGAGGATCAGTGTATGCAGTTGATGAATGAAGTATACCTGAAGAACAAAAAGGTGGTGACACGATGGCCACAAGTCATTCATCGCAGTTACTTTTCAGAGGAACTCAGTGATACAATCATGTTCCTGAGCAAAGTATTTAGGCTTCCTGATGCCCATTACTTTCACAAGTGGATGCTGCGATACCTAGAAACGATGAACAAAAATGTGCCCGATCAATGCTTTGAGTGGGCGGAGATCATAAGCAGCACAATATATAAGTAGCTCCAACAACTTACCACAACGGGGAGGTTCTATATGAACTCCTACATAGTCTATGCTGCGGCTTCAGAAAGAGACTATCCAGCTCTAATGCGGTGCGGGGTTTGGCCCCAAGTTAAAATATATGAATACTATCTGGAACTGAAGCTGGAAAATAGCATCCCCCAGTTCACAAAGATCAACGATGCCTTCTTCTATGGCATCATCTACCTTTGAGGCCAAATATGACTCACGGTCATACGACCAAGAGCATCGTCGCAGCCACAGAGAAATGGGGGGCCTTGTTCACTCAATTCCCCACCTTTACTTATCTAAGGGCTAGCTAACTTCTTGGGGGAACCAACCAAACTGCCGAGATATGCTGGCCCCAAGTTGATCCTGTTGGAGCTGTCGAGACAGCTTATCACCTACCACAAAAAGTGTTTAAAGAGAAAGAAGGGTGGAACTCCTTTCCCCCTCACAGTGGGCAGGTATACTTGTCTCTCTCACCACAAGGCGAAGGATATGTTTGCAGAACTGGAGCTGCTAAATCTAAAGCATAACTTCCCAGCAAGGCCCACTTTCGACCCAAGAAATTGTCTCCCCAGGGCTAAACTCGATCCGATCCACATCCCTCAGATCGAGGATATTTACATCGACTTATATCATGAGGTCAAGCTCAGAAGGAAGGATCATTCCCTCTTGGCCCTGGCTGAAATCATCCAGTACGGTGTGGCTATCGTCCCAAAAGGCTATCAAACTGTTGATCAAGAAGTTGATCAGGTATACCTTGACACAAATGGGGACGATTGGCCTTTCTTTGTGATCGATAGAACAAAGCGCCTCAAATAATAGAGGAAAGGGTCAAGGAAACTCTGTGAAGAACAGAGCATTGGTGCCGAATGAATGGTGTCATCTACCTCAGAGTTGATTTCATCACATCTCCATTGGGCAACGCACCTCCTCGATCAAAACAGCTACCAAAGGGCAAGGGGAAAGGCAAAGAGGGTGAGTCCACTTCCACCCAAGAGGAAGCTCCTGAAAGTCCTCCTTCCACTTCATAAGAATGGGTTGTAATCTGGAGAGCTTAGAAGAAGAAGCGGTGGAAGATGTTGTGATAGGCACATCCACTCGGGATGTTGCCACTCTTTGTAACAATTGAGGTCCTTTCTGTCCCTTCTCCTCCTCCTCCTTCCCTCCTCAAGTGACCCAAACGACCATTCCTTTGGTCGTTTCCTCTCCCCATCTTCTCTTGTTCCCCCGCTTCTTCATCCAACTTCTCTTCTCTCGCGGAGCTGTCCCCACCATTTCTTCCCTCATCTCGAGCTCCCTTCCATTCCTATGTCTTCCTCCCCTGATATCTCTTCCTCCGCATGAGCACTTCCTCGGCTTCCGTCTCAATGCCACCTCCAGTGTCTCCACGTATATCCCTTCTACTACTACGGTTGCCCCCTTCTCTATTTCTAGTCCTTCTCCCACAAGTCCGGCTGGATCTCCTAAAGCACTGAGTCACAGAAGAGGAAAGTTCCCATCGCATCGATGGACTTCTCCGTAATCCCATCAAAAGGGGCCAAGAAGCAAAAGCCCATAACCCACTTCTCTCAGAGTGCATCAGGGGAGAGAGTAATGGAGATTGCATACCCCAATCCTTTGAAGGAGAAAAAGGATCTGTCTTTAACAGATTACATAGTGACACAAGTCACAATGGGGACATCTTCAGAAAGCCTACAAGGAGAGGCCCTATCTGCAGTTGATGCCCTTTGCAAGAAACTCTAGAAAGCAAAGGAAGAGAAAAGGCTACTAAAGGAGAAAAATAAATATCTTCTCCATGCCTTGCAGAAAATGGGCAGTGCGCCTCCTACAACTACCACTGAAACTCCTGAGCCTTTGAGCCAGGATAAGATTAATGAGTATGCTAAAATCGGCAAGCAGGGCATGGCAGTCTCCGCTTGAAGGAGCTAAATCCTCAACGAAAGTGAGGGAGTAATCGCTAAGTTCACTGGGTTACATCAGAATATCAATCAGACAAACAGAGAACTCTAGGCGATAGCAGAACCCATCTCCGAAGAGCTGGATCATGCCAGGATGCAACACGAGACCTTTCACAAAATGCTTGACTGTTCAGTCGAATATCTGGTCAAGTTCTGCATCTTTGGACACCCTAGAGCCCTCAATAAAATCCTTTCTACTCTAGATTATCGGGTGGATCAGTTGGAGTTCGTCCTGGAGAAGATCGACAAAGTAAAGGAGGAAGCCCTGGATGCAATGCATCAAATGTAACAGATTGTCCTAAGAATGTCTCCGGGCTTGCTCACTTCTTATTTCGCCTTAAGAAAGGTTGAGGAAACTATTCGGATCTTGAGGAGATCGTTTCACGTGGAGGCCCGGGGCGGAGGTCACGTTCGCGCCGAATCCATCAATAACTTTGTTGGCTTGTCGCGACTTCTTACCTTACTGATAGAGGAAGAGAATGATTATTCAAAACTCCCAGAAAAGCTCACGCAGGCGAGTGGGGAGACTGCGAAGCTATCAGCAATCGACACAAGGATCCTTCTTAGGATCAACTTCAACCCATGATTAGCAAGTTCATGGAGTACCGTGTGCGATTCGGATCTCGTCACTGAGCAACAAAAATAGGATACCCCCTTTCAGCCGCGGGATGACGACGAATAGTTTCCTTCTTCCCGACTTTCTCCTTGTAAATATTTAAAGTGTGTTGACACAAACGATGACATCATCCATGTTGCACCATGGGATGATGTCATCCACTAAAGTTGTCAAAAGTCAACAAATGGCTTTGTAATCTATTGTAAGATATTTTTGTAATTAAGTGGTTGGTTCACTTTTTCTTCTTTTCTTCTCTCCTTCTATATATACTTGAATACTTGTTGTATTTAGGGGTGGATATCTTTTAGATGAAAAATAGAAGTGAGAAGAAAAGGCTTTGTACTTTTTGTAACAGAAGAAGATATTAATGCAAATATTAAGACTTTGTGCTAAATATGTGTGTTATGGGCATCTGATCTTTCTTATGTTAGATCTATGCATTTATTCTATTGAATCTATCTCTACTTTTTGTCATTTATTCATCAGTATTGCTTTATTCGTTTATGCAAGTAGGTTTGGCTCTGTTTACTACCATTCCCAAAACATAAACCCTCTGACCTTTCTGCTTTGGAATTCATTTCTTTTCTCCCTTAGGACCTATTCTTCCTTCATCCTCTCTTCCATTCCTTTCTTTTTACAGTTGGAAACACCCCTCTTGGGATGAGATCCCAAACCCCCGAAGGCAGAATATTGTGAGACTTGCACAGATTCCTACTGGTGGAATAGCAATAAACCAGTTTTGCTTTGTTGACTCAAAGAGGGGCCATGCCCTGCACACTGTTGGCTCGTCTATCCATAAATCTTCCCAAGAGACAAATTTTCAAACCAACAGGAATAGATCAAGGTCAGGTTCTGGGTCACTTGGGTCACTTGGGAAAAGGTTATTGGGATCTGATATTAGTAGAATTTCCAAATACATGTACCGACGTCAGTCTGGTATGACCAATGACGATTTAGTAAGAATCGATGACGGTTAAGTTGGGATGATAATAACTCAATAGTTCATGGTTTTGGGGATTTTTCCGAGGCTTAATCGAGAGATGGTAAGGAGTTGGTTTAGGGTTACGGAGGTGTTAGAAATATTCGAGAGGTACTCAAGAATGGACAGAGGTGATTAAAATCGTTATGAGTGATGGGAATTTTGGTTTCACATGAAGGCAATAGTGGTGAGGTAAAAATATAAATAGTGGTTGATAAACAAAGGTGATAAACCCTTATAAAATTAATAAAAATTGAATGGTGTAGTTTAGAAACACACTTACTATTGTCCAGGTTCAATGGCTAGGTGGTGGTGATGGTTGATCAATGAGATGGTGGTCAGTGCCATGGTCCTGCTTCCCGGAATGCTACTGTGAATGCAAATACCTTTTGATCAATGGTTGTGTTGGCTATGGTTGTCTGGATGTGCAAAAGAGCTCTGGTTCTTGCTTGCATGTAGATCTCCTTTGCTCCCAAAACTCGAGAATGTGGCCAACCTCGAAACAAGGTTACCCAAAAGGTTATATGGTAACCAACAATAGTTTAGAGTTACCGGTGTCGGTTTTAGGTTGGAGCGTCGGTTAAGGTGGGTGTAGACACCAAAATTAGGTCACACTCCCCTTTGGTCCCTCAAAAAAATAAATACCTTCATAAGATTCACCTAGCCATGGTCCTCTTCACCCCACTAATATTAATTTAATTAATTTAATTGAATTAATTCATTATCCTCACCATATTTATTATTTAAATATTTTAATTTAGATAATGTCCACGCTTACACCTCACCTAGACACCTCACCAAGCAACTCACCATAAGACCTATTCTTAGTAAGTTGCCATAACTAACTAAGACTTACCCAAACCCTAAGAATAAATTCCTACATTCCCTCTAACCACATTCCCACATGTTTACAAGAAGCTTCTAGTCTGATCCATGGGTTAACAACACAAGATCCCTAGAAAATCAAGGGGATCTACCTAGTTTAGTAAACCTAGGAAATCTTGCCTTGACCGACGCCGGTTACCCCTAACCATCGCGGTTAATCGAAATGACATTCGATCACCTTTTAATCCCCAAAAAAACCTTATTTTCAAGGTTGGTGGATTCCTAAGAGATAACACATCTTTTGAGAACAAGTTCCATGAGAACATGCATGCAAAGAAGGAGATCAAGCATTTTCTCTTGCACAGGCATCCAACATTCACCCAACAACCATCTAGTGACCATCGATCTGATTTGATCCAACCAAGCAAAATGGAATGCACATGTAGAAGCTATCCAACATTTGGTGATCCTCAACAACATTCAACCTCTTACCAGCACCTTCATCCATCACTCACAGGCACCCTGAACCAGATTTCAAGTAAGTAGAACAGTTTACTCCTCTGGTTCATTCATTTAATTATTGTATCTTCATCCTTTGTTCTCCTAGTCACCCATTGACCTCCTTTAATACTCACCCTCCATATCCCCATTAAAACCCCACCAAACCCCATCCAAACAGCCTAATACCTCACTCTGACCAGCCTAGTCCCTTGTGTAATCATAAGGGAGATCCAGAAGATCATCTCAGTAGCATTCTCAATTTTCCACAAGAACCAAAACTGGTTCTCCCCAACTAGCATCGGTCTCTATATTTACCAAAAGAGCCCGAAACATGTGACTTACCCTTCTATTCCCACATCACCCTTATTCACATATGACCTACCTTAGACCTTTGTCATACTGTAGAGAACCGAACCAATTACCTAACCTTTAGATCTTATTTTAACCTAGCCTGTTAGATTAGATCTTTCTTATTGTGTTTTTAATGAGATACCTAAATCATTTCAATTACAATAGGATTTACTTCATTACTAGCATTAAATTGTTTTAAATAGTGGACTGATAATAGTCTAGGAAGTATCACACTTCCCGGATCTAGCACACGCTAGGCAGTTCACTGCACATATTGTTTAACTCTTTATGGTGGTCTTGTGTTCCATTTCAGGTAGTTCCTCCTAGCCAAAAGGAATCTCTCACGATCATTTGTGGATTCAAAAGTCATATGCGTGCAACAACCCAACAACCAACATTTCAACAGGTATTCCTCCTACGCCCATTACCCTATCTATTTCATCAATATTCAAAGAAACGTCTAAGAATTAGGTGAAACATTTTGGCACACCCATTACCAAACCCCTTTGAGACTTTTATCATGACATTACCGCCGCTCAGACCTTATGACCACCTCAAACCAAAGCTAAAAGGGTTTGATGACACTAAAATTTGTGCCTACCATCATGTGCCAGGGCATGATGTGGAGAACTGCAAGGCTTTGAAAACCATCCTTATCCAGTTGTGTCCTCTGGAAGCCAACTTTGATGATGATGACCTTCTTGATGAGGACCTTGCTTCACCGACACCCATTCCCATAGTCCTTCCTTCACTGCCCACTCAACAACCACGACCTCCACCCCACAGCTCCTAGAGCCACCTCCAAGATTTGAAATTAACATGGTTCACATCAGAGAACTTGCCACGCCATCACCTAAATTTCATTGTCACTCAGCTCACCTCACAAGGCTTTTCTCCTCCAATAGGTTTTTTCTCGTCATGTCATTATACCACTCATCCTACACCTTCTTCGTATTTTCCAACTCCCCTTAGATCAACATGATCCACATTACTACCCATGCTTAGAAGGACAAAGGAAAAGAAAAGGCAACTGACTCGCCGACCAATCCTATACCCAACATACCATCTGCACCCACACCTAAGATTACTATCCATGGACCCACATACCCTATTTCTAATGGGGTCACACATCACACCATGCTCAAACAATTACACCAATATCCCCTCAAAATGTCCCTATATGACCTCATCCAAACCTCGGAATCCCATCGTCAAGCTCTCATGGAGTTCTCTTCAATCTATTGAGGTTTTACCCAATTGCCCTACACCCATAGCCTCCATTATCACACCTCATCATGTAGCCTCTCTCACCAAATAGCCACCTTTATCCACACCTCACCCTACTCACCAAATAGCCTCCCTTAGCTTCTCAGAGGAAGAGATCACACCACACCAAATGGATGACCTAGACCCAGCCCTCTTCATCTCTGTCCACATCAATGATATACGTGTATGACATGTAATGATTGATGGGGGTGCTAGTATCAATATCATTTCATCACACGCATTCACTCAAATGCACATACCTGACAATTACATGCATAAACATCATGTCATGTTGCATTCATTTAATGATGCTATCACCTCTACATTAGGCATTGTCATTATCCACATTTGCATGGGCCCCACACTATTCTAGAGCTATTTATGTCTTTGAGAGGGGGAATTTCAATATAACTTTGTTTCTTGGTAGACCACGGATTCATGTCATGGGTTGCATTCCTTCCACGTTGCATCGCTGTGTAAAATTTAAACATGAAGGACACACCTATACCATTCTTGTTGATCCACCACCTTTTAAAACATGCAACATGCTTTACCGACCTAATGATGTGATCATACCCATTAAGGTGCCTACCTCCAAAACCACTATCGCTTCACCTACACTTCCGCTTACCAGTACAGTCGCCACCTCCACCGCACATGCCTCTTCCACTCCTACCACCACCACAACCTCCATGGCTAACCCATTAGTCTCCCAATCTGTTAACTCCACCTCCACATCGACCTTCGACACATCATCTATTCCTGCTACCCACATACCAACCACCAATCCCTTGGAAGGTGTTTTTCAATGCCTCACTCTGGGGAATACCACCTATATAGTGTCAACACATTCCTTACTCCACAAGAGTACGAAGTCTTCACCAACACCCTCGCTATGATCACTACATAGGAGAATGCATCCTTTATGGTCCTCCTCATCTTCGTACCAGTCTCACCCATGGGGACTTAATACTACCATGTACACACACCGAACCACCATCACAAACCGCCAATTTTCACCGACTTCCAATCTCTCACCAATCACCGTTTTGCCCACACCTTCCTGCACCGATGTGCATGGAAGGGTTTTGGTTTTAGATTTTATGAGCAAGGCCACCATACCATTATCCCATGTACCACCCACAAACATAACGACCATAGTGTTATTGGCTTTCCTGAACCACCTACCAAAAAGGCCTGCATTGAACGCATCAAGAACATCAACCCTTCTTCACCTTCTTCACCCACTCGCCTTCATCACCACCTTTTCCGACGGAGTCAATGGATCTAGAATATATCCTTCCTAACTTTTTTTTCATAAACACCATATCTTTGGGGCCTTTGACTTATCAACACGAGGGCGAGGCCCCTTCCTCTCTTCCCTTTCGTATCTCTGAAATGATTGATGATGATACACCTTCCATTAACATTGTTCAATGTCAGGATGATGAATCTATACTCACCTACCTTGGTGTAGAAGACTCATATATTCATCGGTCGTTACCATTTGAGATGTAAACCATGTTAAATGAATCGACTATCAAGATCAACATCCATACTCAGGACGACCCGCACATCCTAAAGATCGGTCAATCTTTAGATGCTGCTGAACAAGAAGCCATCACTTCTTTTCTCAAAGATCATAACCATGCATTCACTTGGTCTTACGCATAGACATGCCTAGTATTGACCCCACCATAGTGGTCCACAATATCATAACCATTCCCGATGCCAAACCCATCAAACAAAAGCTGAGGAAAATGCACCCTCGCATTGCCCTTCTTGTCAAAGAAGAACTTCAAAGCACCTTCTTTTTGTTTCCTTCATATTACCCATTGATTATCCTCGTTGGATTTCTAACATTGTCCCTGTCACTAAGGTGATAGGGGACTCCACATTTGCACGGATTTCCATGACCTCAACCTAGCTTGCCCAAAAGATGACTTCCCTTACCCTAGTATTGACCAACTGGTTGACCTTACCATTGGTCACGAGATGCTATCACTCATGGATGGCTTCTCAGGTTATAACCAAATCCTTCTTGCCCAGAGGATCAACATAAAACCACATTCATCACCCCTTGGGGGACCTTTTGCTATCGAGTCATGCCTTTTGGCCTTAAAATGTTAGTGCCACATATCAGTAGGCTATGACTTACATCTTCCATGATATCATGCATCATATATTGGAAGATTATGTGGATGATCTCCTAGCCAAATATAAACACCACTCGATAACCTTGCCATCCTCAAAACCATTTTTGACCATCTCATTAAATATTGCGTTCACCTTCAACCTAAGAAGTGCGTCTTCACGGTCCTCTCAGGAAAACTCCTGGGCTTTATCATTTCCCTATGTGGTATAGAATTTGACCCTTCTAAAGTCAAGACCATTCTTGAAATTCCTCCACCTACTAACCTTAGACAAATCTATAGCTTGCAAGTTAAGTTGTAGTCTATTTGCCGTTTCATTTCACAATTATCGATCGATTCAACCATTTCATCATCTCGCTCAAGAATGATATCTCCTTTAAATGGGATGATGACTGCCAAAAATCTTTTGAGGCCTTAAAACAATACCTTCTCCAACCACCCATACTCATTCCACCTAAAGATGATCAACCTTTCTACCTATACATCTCAGCTACCAATCACTCCTTGGGAGCAATGCTTGCTCATCGCGATGAAAAACACAGGGAGCAGGTGGTTTATTATATAAGCCATACTCTTTTAGAATATGAAACTTGATACACCCATCCCAAAAACTTTTCTTAGCCTTAGTTTTCATTTCCACCAAACTCTACCATTACCTACTTAACCACAAAACCTATGTTGTGACCAACACCGACCCCTTGCACTTCATGTATGCCAAGCCTTATCAAAATCAATGTGTCACACGCTAGCTTATGCTTTTAGCTGACCTCGACCTCAAATTCATTCATCAAAATTCCATCAAGGGCCAAGCTATCACCGACCAATTGGCCAACGCACCTATTACCGGGATCAACCCTCTAATTTTGACTTTCCAGATGAGTCAATTACTACCCTTTCCTTGGGTGAACCCGCTTATCAAATGACACTCTTCTTCGATGGTTCCAAGTGTCAGCGTGGGGGTGGGGCTTGTATTATCCTCATTATACTTGATGGTGAACCCATGCCTTTGTCTTTCAAACTTGATTTTGATTGTACCAATAATATTCTGAATATGAAGCACTCGTACTAGGTCCTCAAGCTACCTACGCCCTATATGTCAAATCAATCAACATCTTTGGTGATTCTCAATTGGTTGTAAACCAAGTTAATGGTATATACCAATGTCATAATGAGATAATTCAAAAGTATAAACATCATGTAGACATACTTTTGACCACCTTTGACCATTATGCCCTGCAAACCGTCCCTTGTTCAACCAACAAATTTGTAGACACCATGGCCTGCTTGGCTTCTCAAATACCCACTTCACCCACCGATTCTAAAATATTTGTCACCGTACAATGACTCCAATCACCCTCTTACTTACCTCACAATGTTTCCTCCATTGGAACCATCACCCTTGACCCGAGTGACCTTTGGTATAAACAATACTCCGACTATCTTTCTCTCTCCATCTTACCCCCTGATCTCACCCATAATGGACAACGCACCTTCCTTAAAAAGGTCTCTCATTATGTCATCATGGGGGCCTCCTCTATAAGTGTGGCTTTGATGGTATTCTCTTACGATGCCTCACAAGTTTTGAAATTCCTTATACCATTAAGGAAGTTCATGATGGCATATGTGGAGGTCACTTTAGTGGCCTTGCTATGGCTAAGTGTATTCTTCATCTAGGCTATTATTGGTCGATCATTAACCATGATTGTTACGACCATGTCAAGCATTGTGTAAAATTCCAACAACATGCAAACCTTCATCACACACCCAGTCATGCCTTACAGGTCACCTATGACATTTTGCCCTTATCTCAATGGGGTTTGGATCTTGTCGAAGAGATCAACCCCCATTCTTCCCAGCGCCATCAATGGATCATCACTGCTACCGAATACTACACAAAATGGGTGGAAGCCATACCACTTGTCTCTATAAAATTTGAGAAGATATGTGAGTTCATCAATCATCACACCATTTGTCGCATTGGTGTTCCTCATCACCTCATCACTGACAATGGAAAACAATTCAAAAACAAAACATTACAAAAAATTTGCGACACCTTCGACATTCAGCTAAGTTTCTCATCACCTTATTACCCACAAACCAATGACCAAGCCGAATCTACTAACAAAACCCTAAAAAAATTCTCATGAAAGTGGTTAACGATACTGGGAAGGATTGGCATACGCACATTCCTTTTACCCTATGGGCATACCGCACTAGTATTCACACTTCCACTACCGCCACACCATTTTCTCTGGTCTACAGTACCGAGGCTATTCTACCTCTCGAAGTCTAGATTCCCTCACTCCGCATTTATCTCCATGACATGCTCAATGATGATGAATTTTGTCAAGACCATTTAACATAGCTTGAGTTATTAGATGAACATCATCTTAACGCTCTTGATCACCTTCAAGTTTACCAAAAATGTGCCTACGACAAACATGTCCATGAATGAACCTTCCAATTCGGTGACCTTGTCTTGTAACCAAAAAGAAAAAATTGCTCCTAATTGGCTTAGACCATACATCGTGACTCATACTTATGGATCAGGTGCTTATCATTTATCTTCACTCGATGGTAAACCCGAACCTAAGCCCCTTAATGCCTTGCATCTTCAACCATTCTATTGTTGACCTATAGTCCTACCTCACCTTTTGCCTCTTTCCATGCTTGTCCCTTGAGCGCTACCCACTTCCTACATCTCACCGATGACTAAAAATGAATCATGTGAGTACCCATCACTTGTTATCTTCTCTTGAATATGTGTACACAGCGCTACACATAGCATGATTCTCATGGATACTTTTCATCTACCTTTAGATGAGATCCCATGGTTGTTTCACCTTGCTATCTGAACAAGAATCCTATTCCTCACCTTGGTCTTGTCCATGACTTCAAAGCCCTCATTTGGGACATAACTCCTTGAGTCAAACTTCTAATAAAATGATGACTTCCTCAAAAGGACATCTTCCTCTCGGCAATCACTACTATAAATAGACTTCTCCCTCAAAGGACAAGCTATGTAAGGCTCTTTCAAAAAAAAAAAAAGTGAGAGAATTTGAAGCTTCCCGCATCTTCATGAAGACCTCAAGGAGTTAATTTCATCATCCCATATAGACTTCCCACATTGATCAGTCTATCTCAAATACAAGTCAAAAAGAAGAATTTTCATCATGGACTTGCCCATTGTGACCTCAGATCTCTTGCCCAAAGAGCATGCTACCACATATCATATAAAAATACCCACCTTTCACCTTTCTCACCATTCCCACTCCCATTTCCTACCGCCTCAAGGGACCTCTTGGAAACCAAGACATTTGGTGATCATGTGACTACTTTTCACCTTAGAACAATCAATCATGCAATGTCTTTAGGGTCTTACGTTCATCACCTCCTCCAAGGTATGATCTACTTGGTATGATCCTAACCAATCAGGTGGCTTTATTTCCTCCTCTTATCTTTTAAAATGTCTTTATTTACATTTTGATTACCTTATACAAGACTTGGTCCTCGACGCTTACCTTTGGGGTAATATTCTTCTTTTGCCACAATCAACATCACCTATACCAATTTGCCTATAACCCACACACACCTAACAGACCTAAACCCACAACATGCCTAAAACCTACCAACTCATTTTCATACCCCCTCATATTATTCCCTAGCTTATGGGAGAACTACGTTTGACCGAGGTCCCTTTTCGTCGGGACTATGTATGCAGCACTCGAGGGCATGGAGCCCTTGGAGGTTAGCTCAGCCACTCTCTACCCTAACTAATCCATCTTTCATCTTCCTAAATTTCATTCTACCCCACTTAATTTCCTTTTTATATCAACAATTGAAAATCAAACTAAATAGACAACAAGTTGCTTAACATTTTTATCATCATCACAACATACATTTATTATGACTACTATTTCTCTACCATCATCATGCGTATATTAGAAAACATCTCACACATGACCCATATTATCATTCGTTGCAAAAATAATGAATCACAACTTCAACAGACCTAACTCCACCATGCCTAAACTGACCTAACTCAATCCATGCCTAAACCAACCTAACTCGATCCATACCTAAACTGACCTGAATTGATCCATGCCTAAATTAACCTGACTTGATCCATGCCTAAGACTTGACTCGATCCATGCCTAAACCGACTTGACTCCATCATGCCTAACTCACCTAATTTCTGTCCATATCACAACAACAAATCAAAAGTCTCATCAAAACACCAACAAATCAAGCATCTCACGTATCTCATCATATAAATAAATATGTGTCTCAATACAATGTACACAAGATATCCAATCATGTCCATCATCTCAAAATCATCAACATGTAGGCCGATACTCAATACAAAATGTCATCGGCACATGCAGGCCGGTATCATATACACTGAAATAATAAACCAATACAAAATCTCTTCGGCACGCAGGCCGGTATATGCTCAAAATATACAAAAATCTCATACATCCTCACTATCTTCAACACGTAGGCTGGTATATATCAAAAAAATAACTATAATACATCAATAATCAGGAGCCATATCTCAGGCATCTTGGTGCACATCCTCCATATCTGTGTCACCTATACCCTCTGCCTCCTTGGCCCCAGTCTGGGTCCCTGCTGGCACCTCACCTGGAGTTGGTCTTTGTGAGCTAGTGGCCTCTCCATGATCTAGCCTCATAGCTCGATGGCCCCTTGTGCTCTCTACACTATGAGTGTGGGATATAATCCTCTCACTCAAAGCCTATTATGCCCGATACTCTCCATAGGATAGAAAGTCTATCCCGGCCACCATCAATTGGTCCTGGTAGTATCTAGCCTCACCTAGGGCATCCCGTAACCTAGATATAGGCATGGTCTGTGGTGGTCCCATAGGCCTTGGCCCTGTACCTATCCTGTGAGACCTTTTCCCACTCCTGCTTGTGAACTGGGACCCTATCTCGGTGCCTGTGGTGGTGCCCTCTACCCCTGTGCCTATATCTAGGCCTGTAAGGCCCCAATCTATGCTTGAGACGTGGCCAACTAGTGTTACAACCCTGTCACCTATTCCTGTAAAGCCGCCACTGACATCATCATCCTCATCTCCATCTCCATCCCCACCCTTGGCCATCTGGGCCTGCAGACTAGCCACCTATACATGTAGCTCTGCTACCTCTACCTCTGATCTTGCAAGCTGTGTCTGCACCATACCCAACTAGGTAATCGAGTAGGCACACCCCCCCGTAGGGCGTCTCTCTGCATCGTGATGGTGGCTATCTCGGCTTCAGGTGGTCAGAGTGGTATGGCTCATAAATGAGCCACCCACCACTATCTATGGGTGCTGTCTCGTGACCCCGGCATCATCAATCCACCGGTCTACCACCTACTCCTCCTGCCTTATGGGCACTGTAGGATGTGGTAGAGGTAAGGGCCTCTCCATGTCGTCTCTCCTATACTACGAGAAGGGTGGAGGTACGTCTTATAATAGCCCAAACTACCACCTAACTCTGTCAACCGGGATCATCTCATGCTCCCGACACGGTGACCCTATATCCATCTCAGTAGCTGTAGCTCAGCTAGCTCATCATGCATCTTCCTATATGAGGGGAAGCCCACATATGGCCTCCAAATGATATCCACCCCAGACAACCCCTCCAATAGTCACCAGAAATAGGCCACATCATGTGTGGGCCTGGTTGATCTCCACTCTCCAATAGTGGGCACCCATTGCCTATACCCCACTTGTACATAGCTTGGTAGAAAGGCATCAACTCGGATCATGCCCACTGGATGCACACAAACAATGTGCTCATATGCCCAACAGTGCAGTAAAAAAGTACATCACAGGTTGAACCTGCATAACCATCCATATGCCCATAACTCCCTATATAACTACACTAGGAATGTTGGCACCTAGGAAAAGTGGGTCTGGTCCATCATCATGTCATGTAATACCCCCATCAATGAGCGGGAAATCTACCACCCTCTGCATCTGGTAGTGCAAAGTAGCACACTGCCTCCATCAATAGAACTACTAGCCTTGTCTCCTCCGGATGGGCTAGGTACATCTCTCCATAGCGAATGTTGGCACTATGGAATGTCAGATCAGCCATCCCCTCTCCAAACACCGTCAAGCATCAGCTCCTCCAAGGCCTCGGAGGAGATAGAGTAGACTGTGTACCCAATATGGGTAGGCATAATATCCTGAACACATCCTCTAGGGTGACTATGATCTCACTCGTCGACAAAGCGGAATGTGTTGATCACAAAATCCCATCTATCAATGAGCATGACCATCAAACTAGGGTGTCGACTACTACATGCTTTGGTAACATTGGACCCCACTCAAGCGTACCTCCTCCACGTGTCGCAGCTCCTCAGCGGTCACTGCGCCGCGCACTATCATGAGTAGGGGTGAAACCCTATCCCACATACTTATCTCGATCTCTTCCCTACATCCAATACAAACAACACATTAATCTACATTTATCACACCCATATTTCCCCCTATCATTTTCCAACACCTTATTTTACCCCTACCCATCTCAATCACCCAACTGTGGCACTTTTGACCCCTTTCCTCCAAAACCTAACTAGTGTCGGTTCTCTCTAACTGACCCTGGTCACCCCTAAACCAAGCATCAATCACCTATTTCATGGATCTGATCTTGGTTTAACCCTACCAACGCCGGCCACTGACTGATGCTAGTCAGCACGTCGCGCGAAAACCCGTGACCCCCAAACCCCCTTTTTCAAAAACTTCCCACCCTACCCCTTTTACCCACCTAAACTCACCTACACCTCCCCTTACACCTCATCCCCTCCCCTCCTCTCCCACTTATCTCTCTCCCCATTCCTATTTTACCCACTTTACCCTCCCATTTCCAAATTTTTATTTTTTCCCCACCCAAAATAAAAACTAAAAAACCAATTTGCAAATCACCTAATCTATCTAACCAAATACAACTAGAGTTAGATGCTTACCTCATCATGCTGCCGTCATTGTGGTGGCACGTCTGGCCACTGCACCGGTGGCCTGCCCGATCCCTCTCTAGCCTCTACCATCACAAAATCTCTACCCGTGTCTCCAACCAATCAAATCACACACACCGATCCTGTGGACCCACCTCTCACCAACCAATCACCCATCGTTCAGACCGCCAACTCAACACTCCATTCCATCTCGAACACTTTTCCCTCTTTTCTCTCTCTTTTGTCATTTTCTCAATTCACTATATGACAAATGAATAACAAAAAACATAGATTTTTTGTTTTTATAACAAACCCAACCTAACCGACGTCGGTTTAACCTTCACCAACATCGGTCATGTGCCCTACCTTACTATAGTCGGTTACACTATACCAACATCAGTTACCCCTGACCGGCATCGGTCACCCTATCTTGCACAAAACCCAACATTTTACCCTATTACCCCGCCTATCCCTCCTTTTTTTTTTTTCACACCTACCCTTTACCCTTACCATTTACCTCACACAACCGTTACCACCGACTATTTACCTCACCCTTCCGACCTCATCTCTTACTACCTACCTTTGTCCTCCTTTGGGGACTAATTATTTTACCCATACCTCTATCTTACCCGCTCCATGACCTATATATTTGGACCTGGACCATCACTAGTGACCCTTGACCTCATGTGTTTGTTATACCTTGTAGCACTAAAGCCTGTTTTGTTGACCTAATGACCTTACCTAGCCTATTGTTGTGACCATTTATCCTGACCCTACCTTTGGTGTACCAAAACATACATAAACGTTCCTCCACCTAACCTACGTTGTGCTTCCTGACCATATCCTAAACCTTGGATACCAAAATCACTTCAACCTTATTTGGATAAATCTATCGACCTTAGACAATGTAGAGTTTGCTGCTCTTCAAGCGGTATTGTACTACGCCAGTTTATACATGTGTGTGTATTTGACTGCCTACCTTTGACCTGACGACCCATTACCTAGGATTTTTTTATTAAGGGCAAATAGTTTTGAAGGTACTATACCCTATATACAAAAGGGCTCAAAAGCCAGATACCAGAAGCGGGAGAAACAACCCAGAGAAGGGAAAAACAACCAACCTCAAAGGGCTCATCCAGATAAAACAACATATTAATAGAAAGGATCCAGATGTACAATGATCCAAAAAATAGCAGAAGAGATCAAAAAACAAACAAGAGATATCTATCATAGAATATCTCCGCCAAAAAACAACACCAGATCTGCAGTCATCAGCAACTTCGCAGCCAGTAAACAGCAGCACAGCTCCACTTTACTTGATAGCCCTGTCAATCTTGGTTTTGATCATTTGTAGTGAGATAAAGAATGCAATGGCTGTGGCCTGAGAAGGGTCTTTCAGATCCACCTGAGCAATTTCCATATCTCTTTTCTCTTTGGGGCCCCAAATGTCTTCAGTAATCCTTGAGGCTGCATACACTATGAACATGTTGTTTGATGAAATTGTAAATACTTTTAAGTGCAGATAGGATGCAGTCATTACGGATTTTTGCATTTCCCATTCTGCCATCCAAAGATTGTAGCTTCTTGAACACTTCAGCAATAACACCCTCCTCATCATCATTTTGAATTTTTCCTTTTCCCTTAGCTTTTTCCATATTTTTGATAACCCTTTTAAGCTCTTGAATTTCCTTTTCCATCCTACCCACTCTGACCATCAAATCCTCCTCCTTAGGCTCCTCCACTGGTTGGCTGATGTGCAGGAGGTTCTCGGCAAGCTCGAGGTCTTTGTGGCTTCTAAGAACCCTCTGAGAAGTAGGGATCTTAGTTTTCATGCCCTTCCTTTTCTTGCTAGACGAAGCAGTTTCAATATTCCTTTCGAAAGCGGGGGAATGGAGGTAGTGTGGGTAGGGGGAGGAATGGAGGGAGAGGGTGGAGCAGGATTCATGTGGGGATAGTTTGAGCAGTGACGATGGATAAGAAGAATTAGCCCTTGATGCAAAGGAGCTTCCTAGAATGACTCTGCACTTCCCAAATGGATTTCTCCAATGAGTTTAACAAGTAATGAGGGAAGCTGATG
Source organism: Taxus wallichiana var. yunnanensis (assembly GCA_018340775.1). Taxonomy (NCBI): domain Eukaryota; kingdom Viridiplantae; phylum Streptophyta; class Pinopsida; order Cupressales; family Taxaceae; genus Taxus; species Taxus wallichiana. The sequence goes on from CM031237.1 coordinate 266,719,451, forward strand.
GTTATGTTTCTACGAAAGTGGTTAAGAAATATCAAATGTTTTTGAGGAATAGTAACAAATCTCCCCTCAAGAGTTACATACCTAACAACCATCCAGGGCTCATTACCAAGATTACCCGAGTAGACATGGCTCATTTTTCCCCCTGTTACCCACCTTCCTTTTCATCACATTTACCTTTTATCAAACCACCCACCGATTCTTCCTTACGCCTCGCGGTTTCTAGTTTGAGAGGGATCACCTTCACCCACACATGGGGTAACTACATCTTATTTTTGTCAGTGTCACTTACCAATACAAGCCACACAACAAAAAGGGGAAAAATGTTGACACCAAAACTAGGTCACACTCCCCTTTGGTCCCTTGACAAATAAATACCTTCATAACATTCACCTAGCCATGGTCCCCTTCACCCCACTAATATTAATTTAATTAATTCATTATCCTCACCATATTTATTATTTAAATATCTTAATTTAGATAATGCTCACACTTACACCTCTCATAGACACCTCACCAAGCTAACTCGCCCTAAGACCTATTCTTAGTAAGTTGCCATAACTAACTAAGACTTACCCAAACCCTAAAAATCAATGCCTACATTCCCTCTAACCACATTCCCACATGTTTATAAGAAGCTTCCGATCGATCCACGGGTTAATGACATGAGATCCCAGAAATTAACGGGATCTGCCTAGTTTAGTAAACCTAGGAAATCCCACCTTGACCGACGCCATTACCCCTAACCGTCATCGGTTAAGCCGGAACCACCGTCGATCACCTTTTAATCCCCAAAACAACCTTATTTTTGAGGTTGGAAAAGGTTGGTGGATTCTTGAGAGATAACACATCTTTTGAGAACAAGTTTCTATGAGAACACACATGTAAAGAAGGAGATCAAGTATTTTCTCTTACATAGGCATCCAACATTCACCCGGCAACCATCCAGCAATCATCCAACACAGATTTGATCCAACCAAACAAAAAGGAATGCACATGTAGCCCATGCAGGATATTTCCAACATTTGGTGATCCTCAATAACATTCAACCTCTTACCAACACCTTCATCCATCACTCACAGGCACCCTAAACCAGATTTCAAGTAAGTAGAATAGTTTACTCCTCTGGTTCATTCATTTAATTATTGTATCTTCATTCTTTGTTCTCCTAGTCACCCATTGACCTCATTTAATACTCACCCCTCCATATCCCCACTAAAACCCTAGCAAACCCCATCCAAACAACCGAATACCTCACTTCGACCAGCCTAGTCCCTTGTGTAATCATAAGGGAGATCCAAAGCTCATTCTGTAGCATTCCCAATTTTCCACAGTAACCAGCACTGGTTCTCCCCAACCGGCGTTGGTCACCCTTAACCGGCATCGGTCTCTGTATTTACCAATAGAGCCCAGAACAGTGACTTAACCCTCTATTCCCACATCACCCTTATTCACCTGTGACCTTCCTGAGACCTCTATTAGACCTGCAGAGAACTAGAACCAACTACTTGACCTTCGGATCTTATTTTAACCTAGCTTGTTAGATTAGATCTTTATTATTGTTTTTAATGAGATACCTAAATAATTTCAATTACAATAGGATTTACTTCATTACCAAAGCATTAAATTGTTTTAAACAAAGTGGGTGACAACCATCTAGGAAGTATCACACTTCCCGAATCTAAAGACACACTAGGTAGTTCATTGTACATATTGTTTACCTCTTTCTAGTGGTCTTGTGTTCCATTTCGGGTAGTTCCTCCTATCCAAAAGGAAGCTCTCACGTTCAGCTGTGGATTCAAAAGTCATACACGCGCAATAACCCAACAACCAACATTTCAAGAGGTATACCTCCTAAGCCCATTACCCTATCTGTTTCATCAATATTCAAAGAAATGTTTAAGAATTAGGTAAAACAACAAGATATCCTAGGTTGCCTAAAATAGAAGATCTTGGCTATCTATTTTTTCAGCTTTGCTAGTTGGTGTTGGTTCTAAATGGAATGTTGTGCTTAGATACGTAGGAGTGTGGTTAGAGGAAGAATAGGCATGTGCTTGTAAGGTTATACTAAGTCTTAGTTAGTTATTAAAACATGCTATGAATAGGTCTATGGTGAGGTGTCTAGGTGAGGTGCGCATCCATTTAATTAAAGTAATTAAATTAATAAATGAAGTGAGGGTGAGTATTGATTTAATCGTAGATAATTAAATTAATGTTAATATGGGGTGAAAGGGGCTAATGTTAGGTGAGTATGTTTAAGTTAGTTTTTCGAAAGGGGACTAAGGGGAGTTTGACCCAATTTTGGTGTCTACAATGACAAGCTTCTATTTGTGAAATATTGTATTGGATAGCCTTACCTTTGAATCAAATTATAGTATTCAAGGGGATCTTGAGGATCATATTCAATGTATCACCATCGAATACGGTAGATTCCCTTTCAAATCGGTTATTCAAGTATGACGTGGAAGATAAAAAATGAAAATAAAAGATAGAGAATTAGATTTCATGGGCCATTACTACTAAGAATCAACAAGACTAATATGGCTTCGACTTCCTATCAATGTAGTCTCTATACCTTCCAAATTAAAACTTTGCTTCGCTAATTTATAACAAGAACTTGTAACTTCCATTCTACTCATGCATAGAACTATAATTGAGTCGATTGTACAAAATAAGAATAGAAATTGGGAGTGGCTAAGAACACATAGGGGTTATCAATCTCCTAGTAAACATTTCTTGTTTAGTTTTGAATGGGAATCATTTTTTCTCCATCTTAGTGACCTTTCATTCATTGATAATTCCTTCTATGATAAACCCATGGATGCTTTCAAAAGAACCTTAAAAATATATGGGTAGTCATCAATCCTAGTAAAGGGTGTGATGTGGTTTCCAAACAACTTTAAATGCATATAGATTTAGACACCAAAACACCAATTTAAAAATATCTCTATCATTATAAATTAAAGCCAAGTAATAGTGTCTCACTTTGTATCCCGAACCAATGACTAGTGAGGTCTATGGGAGGGATGGAAATTTAGGAATAATCAAGTGTCTAAATAAGAATGTCGTTGCATCTAGAGAAACATTCTCAAACATTGGAGTAGTGCATATTGGAAAATAAAATTTAACCTCATAAATCCTCTCAAATTTCTAGTCTAGATCTTGGTCTAGGTTATGTTCTGGTCTTATTTATGTTTTTGGTTCTACTTTTGGTAATGGTCACCGAATATGGAATTTTCAGGAAAGGAATCCACACTTGAAGAATTATTCCCATTTAGATTGTTGGAAATGCCAATGGCATCGGCGGTTCTGTGGAATTTTTTTGGTGGAATATGGGGTTGTGCCCTTGTTGGTTTTTTCTTAATACATCATAGGTAGCCTTTCTGGTATTATCAGAAAGAGCTCTCCATGCTTGTGTGATAAGTATGCTACACAGTACAGTGGTCTCGGGGATCTTAAGTTATAGCATTTTCTAGTGTTAGGGCTCTTAAGGAACTATGCCTAGATGAGGTATCCAAGAAGAAATGGGAGTGTATGGAACAAAAATGACACCTCCTAAGTGTTGACGGGACATCCTAATGCCTCGTGCACAACCGGTTAGGTACTATGAGCTCCGTTTACAAAATATTATGTTTGATAGCCTTACACTCACTCAAAATATAATATTTGACACATTTACAAATAATAGGATACGAGAGTAGTTAATAAAGATGGAAAAATGATAGATAGGATTTTGTAGAGGTTACCTATAAGGAGGTGTAGGATCGACGAGACATCTGTAGGTGCCACAGTCGACATATCACCGAAAAAGTTATAACCTTTTTGGTCTCGGGGATCATAAGGGACTACATCCGGAGAAATTATCCTAGAAGCAATGACATCATATCACACAAAAAATCCTCCAATAGCATTCACTAGGCCATCCTTACGTGTTTACACATCTGGTTTGCTCCCATGAACTACCGTTTGCAAAATATTACGTTTGAAAACCTTACACTAACTCAAACTACAATATTTTGCACGTTTGCAAACAATAAGACAATGACAACACGTAATCGAGATAGAAAAAACCAAGATATAATTTTATATAGGGTCCCTATGTGGAGGTGTGAGACCGACGCGATGTCTCTAGGTGTCGGGAGTATGAGATATCACTCAACGAAGTTATAGCCTTTATTGGTCTCGGGGACTACACCAAGATTGAAGTAGTCGAACGTAACAACACCATCACACACCAAAATGAAACCTTCACTAGCATTGACTAGTCCATCCATATGTATTGGTGCAACCAGTTTGGTCCCATGATCTATCGTTTGCAAAATATTTTGTTTGATAGCCTTACACCGACTCAAACTACGGTATTTTGTGCATTTACAAACTATAGAACAAAGAGAGCACCAAATTGACTTGGATAAAACTAAGATAGACTTTTATTGAGGGTCCTTACATGGAGGTGTGGGACCCGATGAGACATCTCTAGGCTCATGGAGTCTATGATATCACTTGATGAATTTATAGCCTTTTTTTGGTCTCAGGGCTCTTAAGGGACTACGCTTGGACGAAGTAGCCTGAAATAAATGACCCCATCCTACGCTAAAAAAATACTCCACTAGTGTTCTTTGGGCCATCCGGTGTGTTGGCATAGTCAATTCGATCCCATGGGCTACTAGGTACAAAATATTGCATTTGAGAACCTTAAATTGACATAAACTAAAATATTTTGTGTGTTTGCAAAAATAGGATAGTGATAGCACTAAGTCAAGATGGAAAAAACTAAGGTAGGATTTCGTAGAGGGTCCCTACATCGAGGTGTGGGACCTAATGAGACATCTCTAGGTGTCATAGAGTCCAAGATATCACCGAAGTTATATCCTTTTTAGTCTTAGGACTCTTAATGTACTACGCCAGACGAGGTAGTAGCCGAAGCTTTGTAGCATATGGAACTGAAATGAATCCTCCACTAGCATTCAACATGCCATCCGGATGTGTTGGTGTAGATAGTTAAATCCCATAAGCTTTCATTTGCAAAATATAGCATCTGATAGCCTTATATTGACTTAAACTGCACTATTTGGCACACTTGCAAATAATAGGACAATGAGAGTACCAAAATAAGATGGAAAAAACTAAGATGGAATTTTTTAGATTATCCCTATGCAGATGTGTTGGATCGATGCGATGTGTCTAGGTTCCACAGAGACCGATTAATCACCTGTCAAACTTAAACGGTTTTTAGTCTCAAGGATCATAAGGGACTACGCCTAGACGAGGTAGCCTGGAAGCACCAGGAGCATAAGGAATCGAAAAAAATCCTCTACTAGATTTCACCAGGCCATCTGGACGTGTTTGCATAGAAGATTTGGTCCTGTGAGATTATTTTTGAAAAATATAGCATATGATATCCTTATATTCACTCAAATTACACTATTTGGCATGTTTGCAAACAATACGACAACGAGAATACCGAAACGAGATGGAAAAAAGTGATATGGGATTTCATAGAGGGTCCCTATGTAGAGGTGTAGGATCTAACAAGACATGTCTAGGTGCCACAGAGACCGAGTAATCACCCGCCGAACATATACGATTTTTGGTCTATGGGCTCTTAAGGGACTACACCCGGACGAGGTAGCTCAGAAGCACCCAGAATATATGGAACCTAAATGAATCCCCAACTAGCATTCAATAGGACATCTAGATGTGATGGTGTAGATATTTCGGTCCCATGAGCTTTTATTTGCCAAATATAACATTTGGTAGCGTTCTATTGATTCAAATTTGCACTATTTGGCGCATTTGTAAACAAGAGGACAACGAGAGTCTTGAAATGCGATGGTAAAAACAAAGATATGATTTTGTAAAGGGTCCCTATGTGGCAGTGTAGGATGTTATGGTACATGTGTAGGTGCCATGGAGACTAAGTAATCGCCCGAACTTATACAATTTTTTTGTCTCAAGGCTCTTAAAGGACTACGCCCAGATGAAGTATCGGAAGAAATGACAACATCTGCACTAAAATGAAGCCTCCAATACTATTCACCATGCCATCTAGACATGTTGGCATATTCGGTTCAGTCCCATAAACTTTCATTTGCAAAATGTTACGTTTGGTATCATTATACCGCCTCAAACTACAATATTCGGCGCGTTTGCAAACAATAGGACAATGAGAGCACCGAGATGAGATGAAAAAACTGATATATCCTTTTGTATATGGTCCCTATGTGGAGGTATAGGATCTTATGGGGTGTGTCTAGGTGCCACAGAATCTAAGTAATCACCCGCCAAACGTATACGGTTTTTGGTCAATATATTGGATTGGACAACCTCTCACTCACTCTCCCTCTCACGTTCTCTCTCTCTCTCTCTCTCTCTCTCTCTCTCTCTCTCACACACACACACACACACACACACACACACACAATATCAATCTTACTCTCACTCTCTTTATACACATAGAATTAATAATTACTCGATTAGGTAACTCTTTATATACATACATTATATAAACATCGATTTCAAATTTTGATGCATTTCATACATTGAAAAGGCTAGTACATACATCACCAATAAATGAAAAATATTACATAATGTCTTAAATATTATCAAGTTCACATCATACTAGTTTCATACAAAAATAATCTCGAAATGTAAGGTCTCATACAAAACTATCGAGTTCGAAAATAGTATTAACGTGCACAATAAATATAAAAATGAATGAATAGGTCATATATTATATAGTTCAAATTACACATAGGCATACATACAATGTCATGCGCATAGGAATAAAAAATTTCATGTAAGATATATATATATATATATCCTAATTGTCAAAATATATCCCTTTCTTGGCATTGCTAAAAGAAGGACCTCCCTTAGATGAAGATGGAGATGTGTGAGATGAATTTGGATCCTCTATGCCCATACTACGAGTCCTCTTTCACCAAGACTCACATGTAGTTGAACCTATAATGCAAACAACTTTTTGTCAAAAAATAATTTATATATGTTTTCATCATGTATTTAAGACCATGCTAATCAAAGTATTTGTTGAGTAGTGGAGATTAATTTCTTCACAAATATCTTGTTTTATAACTTGCGAGAGTTTACACAAGAACTTGCTTTGATCGGGATGACCGACATCGACCAAATGACATCGGTTACATGTGCATGAAATTTTTCATTTATAACATGGGATTAGATTTATCCTTTGATTAAAAGGTGATCTAGTGGTTGTAATTACATAGTTGTGATGCCATAAGTATGTTTATTCTTATATAAGCTAGAAAGCTAGGGTTAGATAGATATATTGATCATAATTGTAAGAAGGAATTCTTGGAGAGAGAAAAAGAGAAGCTTGTGAAGGAGAAGTATTGTACATCCAGGAGAGGTGTGGAAGATTATAGATCTTCATTGTATTTATTTTTAAAGCAAATATTAATAGATTGGTTGATTCTTGGTGGGCATAGCCCACACTCGGTGAACCACGTTATGTCTTGTGTACTTTTATTTTGGTTTAATTTCCATATTTATTTCTTGTATGATTAGATCTGATATATATATATATAGAACTGGTGTGGTTAACCCCAACAACTAGTATCGAGTTGGTTTGTTTGAGGGTTTTGTGTGTTGACATATTTACTCATAGAGGGATTTATGATTGAGTGGGCACACAACAATGGCAGAAGATAGAAAATATGAAATAGATAAATTTGGCGTCTGTCATTGTTAATTATAGAAGATGCGGGTGGAATATTATCTATATCAAATAGGTTTATATTTATTGTTTGATGTGAGTGTGAAGCCTATGAAGATGATGATGAAGAATGGAAGATTTTTGACAGGACATGCATCGTAATCTATAACATTGAGTCGATAGCATCTATAGCTTTGAATATTACTAAAGCAACAACTATGGTAGATTTGATGAAATATTTAGCTAATTTATATGAAAAACCAAGTGCTTCAAATAAATTTTATTTGATGAAGAAATTATTTAATTCTAAAATTCAAGAAGGTGGATTTGTATCAAGCCACTTGAATGATTTCCATTCCATTGTAAATCAATTAAAATTGGTTAATATTTTGTTTGATGATGAAGTGAAAGCACTTTTATTCTTATGCTCTTTTCCATATAGTTGGGATAACTTGGTAATGGTTGTTAGTAATACAACATCTGCTACTAATATTTTGAAGTTTGATGATGTGGTTAGTATAATCTTGAATGAAGAAATACATAGGAAAAGTACAGGAGAGTCATCATCTAGAAATGCTTTAAATGTAGAAAGAAAGGGAAGACAGAAGGAGAGATCCAAGAGCAAGAATAATGGGAAATTAAAGTCAAAAATGACAGATCTAAATCGAGAGGTAGAGGAATGACCTACGAAATTGTGGAAATAAAGGACATGCAAAGGAGTGTTGGTTTAAAGAACACAAAGAGAATGTACCACGAAAGGTAAAGAGGAAAATATTGCAACATAGATAATGTAAGATGCCCTTATTCTCTCCTTAGATAGTAAAATAGAATCATGGGTTTTAGATTTAGGAGCTTCCTTCCAAGTTACCCCTAATAAGGGCTATTTCATAAATTATGTCTTGGGTAATTTTGGGCATGTTTATTTAGGACATGATGAAACATTAAATATTATTTCTAAAGGTGAAGTTCATCTAAAATTGCATAATGGAAATACATGGATTTTGAAATATGTGAGGAATGTGCAAAGCCTCAGGATAAATCTAGTTTCAGTAAGAAAACTAGGTGAAGCAATTTGCATGGTTACATTCACAGTCGATTCTTTGAAAGTTACCAAGAGATACCTTGTTGTAGAAGAGGCAAGAAGGTAGGAACATTGTATTTATCTACCTTTATTACTGATTCCTTTTCTATTCTATCTACTTCAAATTTAAATGCAAGGATGTGGCATAATCGGCTAGGCCATATGAGTAAAAGGGAATGTATATCTTAAAGGAAAAGGGTAAGTTATCAAATTTGAAATATGTAGATCTTGATTTCAGTGAGCATTGCATATTTGGAAAGAAAAAGAAAGTGATAATTCTCAAATTTATTGTAACAAATAAGGATCATAAATTGGAGCTTGTGCACTCAGATGTGTGGGGACCAACCCAGGTAGCTTCTCCTAGAGGATCCCAATATTATGTGAATTTTATTGATGATTCCACAAGAAAGGTATGGGTTTATTTTATAAAGCATAAATATGATGTTTTTGAGACTTTTAAAAGCTAGAAAGCCCTTGTAGAAAATGAAAAAAATTAAAGTTAAAGAACCTTTGATTTGATTTGTTAGGTAAATCATAGGTTACCTAGGTTAATTTAGCATAGGTAAGTTAATTATTACATTGTGGTAAGTTTTTGTAGTTTGTTAATAAACCATATTTTGTTTGTCATTGGGAATAGTATTCATGTAGAATGTTTTTGTCTCTATTATAGTGTTTAAATTTTTATATATTGTTAAAACCATATATGTGTATTCTTATATACACGGAGGTGTATTTTTCTACACCTATATAACTTATTATTTGTTTATATCTGGTTATTCAATTCCTATAAGAATTTTGGAACATTCATTATAATGTATATTTTATTGATTATCAATAAATATACCAGGATTTCATCCCTCTTTCTAATTCACATTTGGTACCGAGAGAAGGTTAATTTGTCCTATGGAGAAGTGAGGAAGTTTTAGAGAGTGTTGAGGAGATTCTAAGAGGGTAATAATGTTTGAGTGAGCTAGAAGAGTCACCTACATCCCTTAATCCTAACCCCTACATTCCCATCTCCCTAGGAGGATAGGAGAGCCTTCTCTAGGAAAAATAAAAGCAAATATTTTTTACACTAGTGCCCTTGTACCAGGAGAATTTTTCTCTTGGAGCCAATCGAAATTCAAAAATTAAAAAAACAAATTGCAGACATCTCTGCAGAGTAGAAATAAACTATGCATCAAGCTCATACGAGTTGTAAACCGAGTTGTCAAAGATCCTCATTGAGTCACCAACCGAGATATTATTTATCGAGGCCGAGTCACATTGGTTGGTCGTCTGCGTTGAAAGGAAAATTATGCATTATTACCGAGCTATTCATCAAGGTTGAAGATTGATCATCAAAGATCCTAAGCTGAGCCCCCTCACCACAAAGCTCCATTTGTAGACTCCACCAAACCAAGCAATACAACTACCATTTTCTAATCCTCTTGGTCAAGCTTCTTTTGGAATGGGTTGAGTTTTATAGCATTCTTCCCCCCGAGCTAAGATTTAATTCAACCAGGTTTTGATTTCGAGTTGCATTGAATACCAAGCCATTGGAGTCACCAAGATTTGTTTCGCACGGTTTGAGCACCTATCAGACTCCCCCAAACATGGATCATGCATTCCTGTAAATAAATTTGAGCCATTCATGATGGGATCGACCTCCCTGGGCCTCGAGCAGTCTACACACTGCAAACATTGCAAATGGTAGGAATCTTGTACAAATTCGTATAAAGCAAAAGCAGAGGCAAATTAAAAAGTGGTAGTGGAAATAAATTATCACATAGATAAAAGATCAATCTAAAAGCGTCATTCAAACACTCATATCTAGTTTTCATGCAACTGAACCATAATCCACCTACCCCCTATGTGAAGGCCACGCAAATGTTTAACTACCTACCACATTGATTTTTTAAAAGGTTAGTCATTTTTTGTTTAGTGTAAATAAAATAAAATTAAAATCATATTACATGTGCAATAAGTGCTACATTCGTTAATTTGAGAGTCTTGGGAAGGATGATGTCAAGTTCAAACCCCACCCCCAATGCACTATTTTATATAAATTGAATTTGGTGGCCTATTTAGTAGAGAACAACCAACTTTAGTGGCCCAAACCATAGCTAAAGCCACTAGAGAAGACTAAACCCCAACTCTTTCTAGAGGAGAAAACCCTACAAAAGAGTAAAAACTATTTCTCCCACATTACTTAATTTTTCATTTCGAGCATTTGTTTCCAAAGGGGTTGCTTCAAAAAAATTTACACTAAGAGCTGAATTGAACTCGGAGACCACTAGGGCCTCGCATAACAAAATAATTTTTTTCCTGTCATTCACTTTTTTAGCATTTTCAATGTAATTGTATATTTTAGTATATTATACTAATTCGCAAGTTTCCATAGTCACTGCAAACATTGTAATCTGCTACAAACTAATAGAGTATTTTAATCAAAAATAGTGAAAACTTGGCTCAGTAACACTCACGAGATCTTCGGATCTCATTCACAAAGTTTGGTATATATAGTGCCTCTAGGAAGCACTTACAGGTAAATCCATCGCAAATACTACTACACTTAATGCCTAATATATCTACGAAAACGTCTTGAGGGCATCATCCCTATAAATTGACAAGGAGTAATAAGGACATAGTGCACACACTTTGAGCCCTCACATCCATCTTTGAATGATTGCACGACATAAATCTCGACACTGAAATTATCTAAGTATATAGCGAAGTTACGCGTGAGTATTAAGATATTTCTTTGAGCCGGTGTCAATAATCACACATGAGACCCCTTTCGGTACTATCTTAGCACCACATATTAAATTATTTCATGTACAATAATGCCTATTTCACATACTACCGAGTCTATCAAAAAGGAAAGCTTCTTCCACATACCGAAAAGAATATCGAAGGGAATGTATATAGAAAGGCTCGATATATTAGACTGAAGGTATATAGATTGGGAGATTGTATACCTAAATTGATAATATCCTTACCCTTTTTTAGTGAATTCAGAAAATGGGAACCAATGCCCCCAAGTTCTTTCTTCTAGATTCTCAACTTCTAAGAGGATATAAATATGCTACATGGAAGACAAAGATCAAAACAAAGCATTAGTTTGAAGAGATTTTGAATGTTGTGGATGGTTCAGTAACCAAATCAAAAACTAATACAACCCAACAACAACAATTTGATAGATTAAATCAAAAGGCCAAGATTATAATCTTGTTCACGAGTGTCGACGACATACAACCCCACATTCTATATGCCAATATAGCCAAAGAAGTGTGGCATAAGTTGAGCACAATATACAAGGCCAAGAAAAATAATATAATTCTGAATTTATAGACTCGGTCACACACACTTTGAAGTTCAAACAGAAAGAGTGATAGAGTTGAATATTTATTGCAAATATTTGTAGAATTGAGGGTTTCACCTCTAGCCATGGGAGAGGAGGTCACTGATACAACTCTCGTTCCCATTTTTCATAGAGCACTCCCTCCTTCATACCTGCATTTTTTTGACAACACTAAACTTGTTAGATCAGACAGTTAGTTTTGATAAGTTGGTAAACCTACTGCAACAAGAAGAAGATATGTACATAAAGATGATGAAGAGGAGTAGGCACTATCTTCTCATTAGAAAGGAAAAGGAAAAGGAAAATTTCATTCCTCTCAAAAGTCCCAAAAACAACATCAACATCAACATGGGGACAAGAACAAGAAGAAGTGTCCTATCTACAACAGAGGACATGATATAAAATATTGTTGGTACAATACATATAAGAAAGGTTCATCAAGTCATTCTAGACCTCAAAATCAGCAATCTCATAAGGGACAATCACACTACAATCAAGGGCAAAATAAGGGGAACTAGCACATAAAGACTTCTTGTACATGAGGACTTTTGCTAAATCAAGTGAACCTTCCACGCCATTTAGTAATATTTGGTATGTTGATTCAAGAGTCACTTGATACATGATTAAAAATACAGATTGGTGTACTTCAATGAGGGACACACTTTTGAAAAATCATGTTTTTTTAGGTGATGATTCTTCATACACAGTACAAGGGATTGGAAACATTTCTCTACCTCTTCGTTCACATAATTGTAGACTATCAAATGTACTATATGTCCCTGGATTAATAAAGAATATACTATCAGTTATTCAGCTTCTAGATCAAAATCTGAAGATTGACTTTGATAGTCATTCAATAAGAAAGTGTGTTTAATTTGAGACAAATCAAGAGGCTCGAAAATTGTTGTAAAAGCCTCCAATGTGGGACGTATGTTCAGATTGAATTTTTCCACAAAGATGATCAAGCACTTGTGGCTAAGAATTATTCCTCAAAGCATAGTTATGGCATTGGAGACTTGGTCACATCAGTTTCAAGTATCTTGAAACACTTCACCGGTATAACATGGTGAGAGGCTTTCCATATCTCTAGAAGGATACAGATAAGTGTCCTAACTGCTTAGCAAAAAAACAACACAGAGCTTAATTCCAGAAGAGTACTTATCGATCATGTGGTAAGCTTGATCTGGTTCATACAAATCTTTGTGCTGCGTGCAACCGAGTCATTCTGGATTTCAGTACTTCATGATTTGTGTTGATGATTATTCAAGAAAAATGTGGATATATTGTCTTTGTAAGAAAAGTGAATCTTTTGAGACCTTTAAGAAGTTCAAAGTGGCTATTGAGAATGAGACTAGTCATCACATCATATCTCTCCGCTCAAATCGAGGGGGATTCACTAGTAATGAGTTCAAATCCTACCTAAAATCTCATGGGATTCATCGAAAAATGCCTCCTCCACACACACCGTAACAAAATGGTGTTGTTGAGATAAGAAACCATACTATCATGGAAATGGTGCATTGCATGATCGATGATTATGGAATAGTGAGGAATTTTTTGGCGAAGAAGCAAAGACTATTTATTTTTGATGAAAAAATTTACCTTGGTTTCTCTTGATCGAGTGACATCATATGAAGCATGGTCGAAGGAAACCATATATTGCACACCTCGAGTATTCGGGTGTAAAGAAAGCATGTAGATACTAAATTAGAATAGAAAGAAGTTGGATATGAAATCACATAAGCTCATCTTCAATAGATACAATGAAGAGACTCTTGGGTAGAGATAGATGGATCTAAATACCAGAAAATTATACACTAGTAGATATGTTGAGTTCTTAGAGAAGATTGAAGTTGAGACTCCTCCTCTAGACTCACCTGATGTAGATATTTCACCTATTTTAAAAGTAGAAGTTGATGTTTCGAGATGATGACAGTGATGATAGGGATGATGGTGATGATCAGATAGGACCACGACCCATGGGAGTAGTTCAACATATTCCCAAGTGGTATACTAACATGATATGAGATGCAAAATTGGATGTTCCACTGGATACATCCACCACCGGATCACATACTGCGGTAAGGCATGAGAAGAAGTAAACTTTTCTTTGAAGAGTATAATTATTGAATCGGATGAGCCATATACTTGTCTAGGAATCCCTACCAGCAAATGGTTGGAAATATGCCATGGATATTGAATATTAGTCAGTGATGAAAATAAAACTTGGCAGCTTGTCGATCTTCCACTGGGAAGAAACCCATTGGTTATAGATGGATATTCAAAACAAAGTACAAAGTAGATGGGACCATTGAAAAGTATAAAGTGATATTGGTAGAAAAGGGGTATGCATGGAAGGAAGACATAGAATATGAGGAAACATTTTATCCACACTAAGATCAAAATTATCGGGATGATATTTTCTCTAGTTCCATAGTTTGGTTGTAAATTCCATCAAATGGAAGTAAAGAGTGCCTTCTAAATAGATATCTCCAAGAGGAAGTCTATATGACTCAACCTAAGGGTTATGTTGTACCTGGTGAAGAAAAAAAGGTATACAGACTCAAGAAATCTATGTATGGCCTTAAATAGGCACCCCGGGCATGGTACATCAAAATAGATGAGCATCTTGTACAACATAGATTCGTCACAAATCCATATGATCCCAATCTCTACCTCCAAAAGCAAGCAGGGGACATTTTGATTGTTGTTATTTATGTTAACGATCTAGTCATCACTAGAAGTTTAGTGAAGATGATCGATGTAACAAAGAAAGATCTTAACCGATCATTCGAAATGACAGATCTTAGGATAATCCATTACTATCTTCTTTGGAAGTATGGAAAAAATAGAATCACATATTTGTTTTTCGGTTGAAGTATACCAATAAAACACTCGAGAAATTCGGGATGATGGATTGCATACCTATTTCTACCCCCATAGAGATGATACTTCAGTTATCTCATTGAGATCCATCTCCTCTAGTAAATGAAACTTTTTATTGGTAATTGATTGGGAGTCTCATTTACCTAATCTACAAGAGACCGGATATCGCTTTGTAGTGATCTGTCTTTCCATGTTCATGGGAACCAAAAGTTTTTCATTGGAAGGTAACAAGGTGAATCTTGAGTATATCAAGGGTATAGTGGATCTTAGTCTAGAATACAAGAATAATGATAGCTTATTCTTGAGTGGATATTTAGATTCAAATCATGGAGGTAACATTGATGACAGGAAATCAAATTCAGGATTTGTATTCTTTTGGGATCTAGAAAAATATCATGGGGAAGCAAGAAATAACACTTTGTTTCTTGCTCTTCTAAAAAAGCCAAATATCATGCTGCATGTGAAGTTTTACGTAAAGCGATATGGCTATGTTGCATACTTGAAGGACTAGGAATACCATGGGACAAACCTACCACCTTGTATGTAGACAATGAAGGTGTTCTCAAAAATTTTCGCAATCCAATTTTTCATTAGAGAACAAAACACATTGAGGTACATGTTTATTTCATACACGAATATGTCTTGAAACACAACTGACAACTTCAATTTTGTCCAAAATATGAAGAATGAGTAGATATCTTCACAAAGTCACTTGCACGTGGAAAATTTGAGTTGTTCAGAGAATTCATCTCCTCATCCCTTGAGGAAATGAAAAATTAAGGGGGATGTTAGGTAAATCATATTTTACCTAGGTTAATTTAGCATAGGTAAGTTAATTATTAAATTGTGGTAAGTTGTTATGGTTTGGTAATAAACCATATTTTATTTGTAATTGGGAATATTATTCTCGTAGCATGTTTTTGTCTCTATTATAGTTGTTATATGGTTATATATTATTAAAACCATATATTTGTATTGTTATGTACACAGAGGTATATTTTGTTGCACTTGTGTAACTTATTGTTTTTTTATATTTAGTTGTTCAATTCCTATAAGAATTGCAACACATTCATTGTAATGTTGATTTGATTGAATATCAAAAATATACCGAGATATCATCCGTGTTCCTAATTCACATTGAAAATGGTGGTGAGTACTGCAACAAGGTTTTTAATTATTACTATCCAATGAATGGAATACACAAAGAAAGAATGGTTCCTAGAGCATCACAAGTAGAATGGTGTTTCTTAAATGACAAATAGAACTATCATGGAATGTGCAAGAAGCATGAGCATACATGTTGGATCACCCTTACAATTTTGGGAAGAAGTAGTAGATAGCACAATATATTTAATCAACCATGGCCCTTTAAGTGCACTGGATGGTGGAATACCATAAGAATCTTGGGTGGACAAGAGGTAAATATTTATTTTCTTAGATTATTAGGTTAAGAAATGCTTGTGCATGTTGATATAGGAAATAGGAAGAAGTTGGATGCTAAATCCAAGAGATACACTTTTATTGGTTATGGCTCTGGTGATTTCAGATTTCATTTTTGGGATTTAGATGATTCTAAGATTATGTTGGTGAGAAAATTTGTAGGGTGGACAAACTTTTGGAATTCTTGCCAATGCTCTAGGAATCTAAGTCCCTTTACTTAACTGAGTGCAGCTATCGTATGTGCATACGTGATAAAATATGAATTTATGAGGTGGCCTTTCAACCGGGGATCTAATAGGGGCACTCCATTGACCCTCGTGGAACAGCTAGCAATCTCATGCTAAGGAAGACTTTTTCGAAGAATGGGAAATGGGAGTGAGAAAAGAGGTAGGAGAACTAATTCTGCAGGTAGAAAATCATATTCTTGCACATACACTAGTTAGAAACTTCATGAAATACATTAAATTAAGCATAAATAACCCTGTGAACGGCAACAAGACCAAATAGAATTTGATGAACACAAAGTATCATGAAATCCCTTAGTCAAAGAAAGTTAGAAACTACTTCTTCTTGTATTGATGCTTAAATAGAAGTTGTACATAATGTGCGAATGGAGGAAATTGAGAAGGGGGAAAGTAGAAGAAAATGATTATCTCCTTTGCTTTCTCTAGGTACAATGATACCTTTGTTGAGTTTAAAAGATCAATTTCCAACCCTTTGAAATGGGAATGGCTTTACAATTTATAGAATATAATTGACTCCTCATCTTCCTCATGACCTTTCAAATACCTTAATATGACTTAAGATGGTTCATATTCCACTTTAAATATTTAAGTCCCTTTTATAATAAAAAGGTGACTTAAAGTTACATTATATTTCTAAAGTCACTTAAGTCATATTAAAAGTGCAACCCTCAATGCAAAAATATAACATTGAGGAGAGGGAGTGTTGTATGAGAAGAGAAGAGAGAGAGAAAGAAGAGGAAGAAGAAGAGGAGATGTTGTCCTAGATGAAGTCGATGATCCTCACCGATGGAAAGCTTTGATGCAATGAAGTTCGAATGTCCCATTGTGCCAAAACTTCCCTTTGAGTGAGACTTACTATTTTTAGTAAATTCCCAGATGAGATAGTTACTATTTTAAGTAAGGTATGATTCTTGCTTCTTCTTGACTATCATGATGTAATGAACTCCCTTATTTTATCACATGCACAATACCCTTTCCTCACCTAAAAGTTGGGATGACTTACTATTTTTAGCATACCTGCCACCTCATTTTGCCACCTCATCATGACCTAGTCCAAACCCTAAACTAACCTAATTAAGACCTATAACTTGGTCTACATCCACACCCATAACTAATTACTCCTCACCCGCACCTAAAACCAACCTCATAATGACTTGACCAAGCCCGCAACTAATCCCTCGGGAGAAAAGGAGGGAAAGCTGGCTATTTTACTAAAAATAGCCCACTTTGACTGGCCGATCCGGTTCTACTCGACCGCCGTCGGTTACGTAACCGCCATCGGTTCCCTGTAAATGACCGCTCCCAACCAAAAACAAAGGGTGGATTTTCATTTGATCTGAAGGAGAAGTCATTGGAAGGATCTGGAATTTACTTGGCTGAGCAGAGACAAGTGAAGGAAAGAGAGGAGTTTGCAGAGAAGGACATCAAGCCCAAGCCTGCACTTAATTAACCAGAGCCAGTGACACTCATCCAAGCATCAGGAGAGGAGATAGCTCATCTCGGATTGTCAGACCATCCTACCTGAACCCTGCCTTCGTCATCACAGTCCTTGAACCTGCATTTTTCATCAGGAACTAGTAAGTAAGTCTTATACGTTCTTTTAATAATATTTCTTGGATTTCTGAATCACAGTAATTACAAGTCTACTCCCTAGATCCACTACCGGTAACACCCCCATCTAACTATCATTCCTCTACCCCTACTTGCCCCAAGAATAGCTCCCATACCTCTCGAGCCTTCTCTATCACCCCATTACCCATCCCCGATCATTTACTAGCCTTATAAACACCATAGTCATCTTATAGCCAACCTTTTACCAAACCCCTTAAATCACTACCCCCTACTGGATATCGGTTATCATCAACTGGCACCGGTGACATTGACCGGCGTCGGTCATCGTGATTCAAAACCAAGACCAGCCTTTTCTCTATTGTTCTAACAAGGTAAACAAATTGTAATTGGACAATAGCTTATTTGTTAGAATTTGTGTTAATTCATATTAGCAGGGGAATTGACCACCTTCGAAAGGAAGTTTTATATTTCCTGGGCCCAAGGCAGTTCCCTCATTTATTGTCTAATTAAAATCTGGTGGTCTTGTATTCTTACTTGTAGGTAGTCCTTCCAAGACAAAAAGGAGTTCTTCGCAGTCGATCTGATCTCTCTACGGTACGCGCACACCCTCTCGACATTCAACAGGTATTCCTCCTAGCCCTAACCCTTATCTGTTTCTCAAAGGAATGAAAGGATAGAAGCAACTCTATTCCAAAAGCTGAAACATTCTGTGTGAAACATTTTGGCACGCCCGGTGGGACCCATTTCGGGTTTCTTTCTTTCTTGCTTGCTTTCATATAGGGAGCATACTTGTTGTTTTCTTCTCCTAAAAATTTCACACGATATTTTCTTATATTTGGTAAAAGAATTTGTCTTGCTTTCCCAGCTTTGCATTAGTGAAAGTCATCTTCTTTGCTTCATCGAATATCATTTTCGATTTGGGTTTAAAACACGTGCATTACATTCTTGCTTGTTGTTTTCAATTCTAGTGAACGTAGATTAAGTAACAGGTCATACACGTGGGGGTGATTTCCATGGTATTGACAAGAAATTAATCTTACTTTCACTGCACAACACATACCGAATCACTTCATAATTAACACAATAGCTCAAAACATCCCCCTTTTTCCACGGTATTCCTCCACCCGATTGAGGTAACCTTATAAGCCAAAACAAACTTGACATTTCCCCTAAGTCTTTTGTTTAGGATTGACATCATTTTGCGTCTAAAGGCATAAGCCCAAATTGATTAAAACTAATCCTAGGGTTAGTCTGTTAATTTTCTTGTGCATCTTGCTTGTTTTAAGTTCTGTTTCTCTGTCATACACTATTTTTGTGATCACTTCAGAATAGTTTGGTAGGCATACTAAGCACTGTTAACCCCAAATCAGCGACTTCTTACGAGTTTCTTATACCGGTCCTATTATACGACATCGGTTAAGTGACCGACGCCGCTGACTCTGATATAACCGACATCGGTTAGCGAGACCGATATCGGTTCTGATCTTTCTGATCACGACAAACCAACAACCTACCAATTTCAACATTCTGGGGTTGTTTCTATTCCTAATAGATTGAAACCTTACTGTGTACTCTTGCTCATGGTTGTTATCACTCGGAAGCAAGCCGCCGCCATGGTTTCACATGCCTGCTCTGTGCCTTTGCCTGAATCACCCCCTTCACATTCTATGGGGAACCCTACGGACACCAGTGAGGTTCCCAAAATCCCTGTAGGAGATAAGGAATTTGTAAAATTTTGGACGCTAATCCTAGCCTTTGTCTGATATTATTTGTCTCATGCCCCTGACCGTACGCCCGATGGTCAACTCCTTGTTGGCATGCCTATTAGTATAGCTGCTCATTTAGCTCCTTCTCCGCTTGATAACTCCGCTTTGCCTTCTGCATCCTTAGCCCCGTTTCCAATCCAGCGGCTTCAGGGGTTCATACGGCACAGATTGGCTTTCCTTTGGTTAATCTTGGGCCCCACATATCATTACCACCGACTGCTCCTACCTCGTCTCTCTTGCAGACTGCTCCTTTCATGACTTGCTCTCTGCCACCTATCCACACGAGCTTTCCTTCTCAAGCTCCACCCACCTTTTCATTTCCACACACGTATCCGGTGACCTCAACATCTTATATAGGACATCCCTATTCGGTCGCCTCAACACATTCGTCCTCCATACCTTATCAACATTTAACGCCACCATTGTCTAGTGGAGGCCCTTGGCCCAATCTGCCTCCGTTTACCGCAACCGCACCATCATCTCATCCGACCACGGATTTCATCAAACAAATGATGGACAAAATGCAAAATATGGAGGCTTCTGTTTCAGGAAGTCGTAGCGCCCTGACATACGAGCAAGTTTTTGGGAGCCTATCCACCCTTCTGTCCCCCTTCATTCATATCCTCCTCAATGGGAATTACCAAAATTTACTCGTTTTAATAGTAAGGAGGATCCTCAACAACACTTGCGCTCATTTAGACATGCCTGCTATCTAATTGCTCATGATGATGCCTTACTACTCCGCACCTTTCCCATGTCCTTATCAGGACCCGCCTTGGAGTGGTACAGTGCTTTAACCCAGCACTCAATCTTCTCTTTTAACCAACTAGCCCAATCTTTCTTGGATCATTTCTCCATTAACATTGCCAAGAAAGTATCTATCACCGACCTCTATGCCATCAGACAATTTGAAGATGAATCTATCATGATTTCGTTGGACGATGGCGGGGCCTTATCAACCAACTTACGTATGCCTTGCCTCGGGCCGAACTTATCAAACTTTTTGCGGGCTGCGCTTAAGCACATCTCTCCTACCCTCCAAATTCAAACTTTCCACACATTTGATGAGGCCTTTACTATGGCTCGAAAACTAGAGATTCGAGCCTTAGAGGAAGAGAAATTGCGGTTGCGCAACAAAAACCCCAATTTCTGAACCCAAGATTCCACCAACAAACCTAACACCACCAATCCTCACACATCGACTGCTTCGAAATCAAAAGGAGTTGTGCACGCGGTGATGGTCAAATCCCAACCACCATCTAATACCCCGCCAAAAACCACCTATAAGTATAAAGCGGAGCCCATCAACTACACTCCCTTGGGAGAAACTTATGGTGTGATATTGGAAAAATTGCTTAAAGTAGGAGCCATTACCTTACCTCCTGTTAAACCTCACTCGGGTTTGATTCCACCCGCGCCATACCTTCTTGGTACAAAGAAAATGACACGTAACTTCCACGCGTGAAGGGACACAGTCATGAAAACTGCAAGATGTTGAAAAACATAGTGCAGGAAATGGTTGATGCAGGGGATATAGCCCTCGATAATCCTAACGCCCCTGCTAACCGAAATTTGAAAATTTTCAACAAACCATTCCCGAATCACTCTTCTAACAGTAACATAAACCAAGATATCTTAGCCGAGGAGAGTGTTCATGAGATCCATGCCGTCTTCGACTCCCAGCCAAAAGCCTCTATCGAAAAAATTCTGAATCAAGCCTCTTCACTAACGCAGGAACCCGAACCCCCTTCATCACCATCAAGACAAGACGAAATCCTTGCCGTTCCTTTACCCATCGAGGAATTAACCGGAGGTCTCTTCTCACAGATGAGCCTTCTTACACCACATCCTTGCAAGATTGTGAGCGGATGTTATCTAACTTATCTATTTCCCAAACATCTCCTTCTACCCTTCTTGCTGAGAGGAAGGCTCGCCACTTCTTTTGTCATCCTTAGATGAGAAACCTCTTGCACCAACATCACCAAATTCTTTAATCATGACGGATCCTCTCAAACATGCCCTCCTACCTATTAGTTCTTCATCGCCTAAATCTTTTCAGTGACCGGTTGACCTCTTAACGCCCATTGATACAGTGCCTCATCTACCCCCTGTATCACACCCACAGTGGACCGGAATCACAACCCACCTTTCTTCCATACAAAAGTTCCTATTACACGTGAGGATTGTCATCCCTCAGAAGATAGACGAGTCCTATGGGAACGTTTGAGTACCCCATATTCTACTCAAATGCAGATGACCGATCCAGACGCCTCTACCATATACCCGAAGTGTTTACAGAAGCTTAAAATGCCTATGTCCTCATCTTCACCCCCCTCATCTCTACCAAATACCTCATCCACCTCTATTAGCCTAACCAAATCTTCCCCTACGCTTGGGACCTCACCAATACCCCGTCTAACACACCCACCCAAATGGCTAGATTTATCTAAAAATAAAGCCGTCCATCCACTAGGAGACAAACCCAATCTCCTCAAGTTCAATCTATGCCTCGGTCACAACTAAAACCATCATCATCACACCTACCTTCCATATTGGGACCTCATCCCTCCACCTTGCATCAATATATCATACCTCCTACGTTTTCTTTAAAAGCGACCTCGCCTCTCGCACCCATACGAGAGATCGAGGGTATATCAACACCATCATCCGCGTATCTATCCGCCTATCGACCCTAAACAAATTCCATCATCAAAAGATTTGTTTGTTGTCACTCCTATTGCTCCATGGTTGTTTTCTGATACCACATCATCGGTGGCCTCATCATCTAACCAGCTAAACATAGCTTCTGTGCCAAAGAAGCCACGTTTAGTTAAATCCCATTATCAAAATCCCTTGGCTAAACCGCCACCCATACAAATCAACCATACCCCGTCATTACCAAAAACTACCCAGTCAATAGCTTCATCTTCCTCTGACTTTGACCCACTCAAAGGGTCTTACGCCAAAATCCTTGCTATATTGGTGGAGAATGCGACCATTTCCCTACCCCCACTTAGACCTTATGATCCATCTAAACCTCGACCTATAGGTTATGATGAGTCTAAAATCTGCGCTTACCACCGCACACCAGGACATGATGTAGAAGGATGCAAAGCGTTGAAAGCCATACTTCATCAGTCACCTCTCTCAGACAGAAAGGTTAAACAAGACAACTTACGAAGGGAGAAACCTTTAGCTTGATCTCCTCTCCTATACCACACTGTCCTCGCTTCATCAAGATCTATCATTATTAACCCCACCTCTCGAAGACCATGACTTATCCCTACCATCCTCCTCCTCTCGTGTTCACGAGATCAATATGATTAGTGTTGCCACTGAGGCGAGAAAAACAATGGGAAAGCGAAAGAAAGCACACCTGCGGCCTCTCTTTCTCCGTCCACCATCCCGATCGCACCACCACCTAAAGTGGTTATTCGTGGACTCACCTACCCCGTCTCTGATGGAGTTGCCCACCGTACCATGATCAAACAGCTTCACATCACACCTGTAAAAATGACACTTTGTGCGATCTCATTGAACTTTGAATCTCATCGACAAGCTCTCGTTGAAATCCTTGAGGATAGAGGTCTTACCTAATGAAACCTTTCTGTTACCTCCATTCTAACACCCAATCACGTTGCTTCGCTCACCAAACAACCTATCTCCCCAACCACTTCTGTCTCTACGTATAAGCAAGCCCATTCTTTGTCGGTTTCTCGAAGATGAAATTGTCGACTTTGTGTGAGAAGATCGACCTGCTCTTTTCATCTCAGCTTATGTCCGGGACATTCGGGTGCGTCGTGTTATGATTGATGGGGGCGCTAGTCTAAACATCATCTCTTCAAAAGCCTTCCAACAAATGAATATCCCTTACAGTTGTGTGTGCTGACCCCATTATGTTGCAGTCATTCAATGATGCTATTACTTCTACCTTAGGTACCGTGATCCTTAACATTCGTGTAGGGCCACGCACTTTACCCGAACTCTTCTATGTCCTTGAGGGAGAGTTCCAATACAATATGTTGTTAGGCCGCCCTTGGATCCGGGCTATGGGATGCGTTCCCTCCACCTTACATAGATGCATAAAATTTGAGTACGAGGGGAAGTCCTACACCGTAAAAGCTGATCCTCCCCCCTTCAAAACCTGCAATATGTTATATCGCCCTAATGATGTGCTTGTACCAGTCAAGACACCCATTCATCCAACCCAACCATCCACTTCAACCACACCTCTACCATCCACTTCAACCACACCTCTACCATCCACTTCAACCGCACCTACACAATGAAACCGCCATCGCAAATACCACTTCCTTTCCCATGAGACAACATCCCAACCTCAGACCCCTTAGTAGATGTTTTTCAATGCCTTACGTTGGGGAGTACCGCCTATATAACGTTAGTTCTTTCCATACCCCACAGGAGTACGGACAGTTACATGCGCATCCTACCTACGACCGTCGCGTGGGGGAGGTAATCTCTTACGGACCACCTAATTGCCGCACCAACCTAACGTATGGGGGTGTCGACGCATCCTCCGTTACCCCTGAACCTCCTCTTGGTGTGGTTCCTTCAATCGATTTTCAATACGACAAATCGTCGTTTCGCCCCCTCACCTTCTTGACTCGTTTGTCTTGGAAGGCTTTGGTTTTGGTCTTTATGAACAAGGCCGACATACAATCATTCCCGTGACTACACGCAAACACAATGATCGTAGTGGTCTCGGATTTCTGAAACACTTACAGGAGAACCTCGTGTCGGTTGTATCACGGAAGATGACGACGTCACCCCTACCAAACCATCATCACCCATTTTGCCATCGTCACCCACAGAGTCGATAGACCCTGAATCTATCCCTCCTAACTTTTTTTTTCATAAATGCTATCTTCCTAGGTCCTCTCACTTATCAACGCGATAATGAGGACCCATCTTCTCTTCCCCTTCTGTATCCAGACATGATCGAAGAGGATTCACCTTCGATTAATGTTGTTGAGTGCCAGGATGACGACTCCATCCTCACTTACCTTGGTGCGGACGACTCCTATATTCAACGCGCCTTACCGTCTGAAACTCAAACCATGTTGAATGAGTCGACTATAGAAATCAACATCCACACAGAGGAGGATCCTCACATTGTGAAGATCGGACAATCCCTTAACACATCAGAACAAGCCGCCTTTACTACCTTTCTCCGTACCCACAACCAAGCTTTCGCTTGGTCCTATGCTGACATGCCAGGAATTGATCCTGACATTGCTGTCCATAACATTACCCTAAAACCTGATTCCAAACCAGTCAAACAGAAACTGAGAAAAATGCATCCACGCATTGCCCTCTTGGTCAAAGAAGAGCTTCAATGACTCCTTTCTGTTTCCTTCATCTTGCCTATTGACTATCCTCAATGGATTTCTAACATCGTACCTGTCACTAAAGCGACGGGGGGACTTCGGATATGCATGGATTTCTGAGACCTTAACCTCGCTTGCCCCAAGGATGACTTCCCCCTCCCAAGTATTGATCAACTTGTTGATCTCACTTTGCGAGCCATGAAATGCTTTCTCTCATGGATGGCTTTTCGGGATCTGATCAAATTTTGGTAGCCCGGCCGATCAACATAAAAGCGCCTTCATAACTCCTTGGGAACCTTACATTATCGTGTCATGCCGTTTGGCCTTAAGAATCTTTGGTGCGACCTATCGGTGGGCTATGACTTACATTTTCATGACATTATGCACACTATCCTTGAGGATTATGTCGATGATCTTCTTGGCAAATCTAAACATCGCGGTGAACATCTCGATGTTTTAACCATTATTTTCGATCACTTGTTACAATATTATGTAAGTCTTGACCAAAGAAATGTGTCTTTGGTGTCCTTTCGAGGAAAACTTCTTGGTTTTATCATCGTCTCTTTGCGTGGCATTGAGGTCGATCCATCTAAAGTCAAAGCTATCCTAGAAATGCCCCCACCCAAAAACCTCAAACAATTGCGTAGTTTGCAAGGTAAACTTCAATCTATCCGGTGTTTCATTTCCCAACTCTCGGATCGATGTCAACCTTTCCATCACCTTCTTAAAAGGACATTGCCTTTGATGGAGCGAAGAGTGTCACCAAGCCTTTGAAGCTCTCAAAGCCTATCTCTTGCGACCACCCGTGCTTATCCCACCTCGGGATGATCGCCCTTTCTACCTTTACCTTTACTGCCCTTTGACCATGCTATAGGAGCCATGCTCGCACATCGGGACTCGGCACATCGAGAACAAGCCGTTTATTATATAAGTCGTACTCTCGTGGATTACGAGACTAGGTATACACATGTAGAAAAATTGTGCCTAGCCCTATCATTCGTAGCCACCAAACTCCGACACTACCTCCTGAATCACAAAACTTTTGTCATCACCAACATGCGGACCCCATTCATTATATGTATGCCAAACCACATCTAAACCAACGCATCACCCGATGGCTTATGCTCCTCGCTGACCTCGACCTTGAATTTATACACCAGAAGTCAATCAAAGGACAAACTATTGCAGACCAACTCGCGGAGGCCCCTTTACCTGGGGAACAATTTACCAATTTTAATTTCCCGATGAACTCATCGCTACTCTTTCACTCAGGGAGGAGTCGTATCCAATGACCCTCTTCTTGATGGATCCAAATGCCAGCGCGGTGGAGGAGCCGGCGTTGTTCTCATTCCTCTTGACGTTGAGCCTATGCCTCTTTCATTCGGCTCGATTTCCCCTGCACTAATAATACAGCGGAATACGAGGCCCTTGTTTTGGGTCTCCAGGTTGCGTTACACTTAGGTGTCAAATCTATCAACATTTTCGGTGACTCTCAATTGGTAGTTAACCAAGTTATGGGCATCTACCAATGTAAAAATGAGGAACTTCAAAAGTACAAACACTACGTAGATTCACTTTTGACCTTATTTACTCATTATTCTATCCAAACCATTCCCCGCTCCACTAACAAATTTGCGGATACTATGGCTTGCTTAGCCTCGCAAATTCCTGCCTCACCAACTGACTCTGACATATTCGTCTTGGTCCAACAACTCTTTGCCCCATCTTACTCGGCCCGGTTGTTTGTATGATAAATAATGTGTCTACTGCTAATTTGCAAGGATACTGGTATCACCAATTTCATGACTACCTTACTGACCTCTGTTCTCCCACCTGACCTAACAAGTACCGGCAAACGTGCTTTTCTTAAAAGTGTTTCTCGTTATGTCGTCATGGGGGGACTCCTTTATAAACGTGGCTTTGATGGCATCCTCCTTCGATGTCTAACCGGCGCGGAGGTCACCTATACCATCCAACAAGTCCATGACGGTATTTGTGGTGGACATTTTAGTGGCCTTGCCGTGGCCAAACGGATCCTTCGCCTAGGCTATTATTGGCCTACTCTTAATAACGACTACTACTGAATATGTTAAGCGTTGTGTTATGTGTCAACAACATGCCAACCTTCAACATACTCCTAGCCATCCGCTACAGGTCGCACGAGATCTTTGGCCTTTCTCACAATGGGGTTTAGACCTTATTGGTGAGATTCATCCGCCCTCTTCGCAACGTCACCGATGGATAATCACAGCAACCGAATATTACACAAAATGGGTGGAGGCCATTCCACTCATTTCAACCAAAAAAGAAAAAATCGTCGAATTCATTAACCATCACATTATCTGTCGTTTTGGTGTTCCTCATCGCCTGATAACAGATAATGGTAAATCTTTCAAAAATAAGTTGTTACAAGACCTTTGTGACAACTTTGGTATCAAACTTAGTTTCTCATCACCTTACTATCCACAGGCCAATGGTCAAGCTGAATCTTCTAATAAAACCCTAACCAAAATCCTCATGAAAGTTGTTAATGATTCTGGAAGAAATTGGCATGATCACATCCCCTTTGCCCTTTGGGCTTATCGTACTAGCATTCGTACCTCCACTAATGCCACACCATTTTCTTTGGTATATGGTGCAGAGAAATTTGTCTTGCCTCTCGAAATACAAATACCCTCCCTCGAGAATATCTCTTGGGATATTCTCACCAACGATGATTTCCGCCAAGAGCGGTTAGCCCAATTAGAGCTTCTTGACGAGCGTCGTCTTACGGCTCTTGACCACCTTCAAATCTATCAAAAATGCATCAAGCGTGCTTATGATAAGTGACTTCATGAGCGTACCTTTAAGGTTGGTGATCTTGTCCTCAAAGAGAATCAACATGTAACCAAACTAGAAAAGAGCAAACGTGGAAAATTTGCTCCTAATTGGATTGGGCCTTACATTATCACTCACACTTATGGATCAGGCACTTATCGTTTAGCTTCGCTTAATGGTAAACTGAGCCTGAGCCCCTTAATGCCTTGCATCTTCGACCATTCTACTGTTGAATTTAGTGTTATATCACTTCTTATCTACCTTGCGCTCGTCCCTTGAGCTCATTTACCACCGCATACACTTTGTTTCCTACATCTCAAAATCAAATCAAGCTCACATGGTTTGATTATCACCTCCCCTTAAAGATGCCTTCCCTTTTTAGTCTAGTCCATGACTTCAAAGTATCAAAATGACACATTCTTAATTAAACACTTATGGGATTTTCTTGAGTCAAACTTCCTACAAAACTAGATGCTTTATGCCCAACGGACATCTAGACCTCTAAATTATACATAGACTGCTCCCTCGAAGGACGACTATATGCCAAACTATTGCTGCTTTATTATATATAGATTGCTCCCCGAAGGACAGCTATACACAAACGCCGCATCTGCTACTATAAATAGACTGCTCCCTTGAAGGACAGCTATACACAGTCAGCCTTTATCAGAAGCTTCTCACATTGATCCGCTTCGTGAAGACCTCAAGAACAACAAAATATATATCCCATGTAGACTTCCCGCATCGATCAGTCTATGTCCAAAAACATAAAAAGTAGTATTCAAAAGCACTTTTGAGTCATGGACTTGTCTATTTAGGTTTGGTCCTCTTTCGTCAGAATAATCACCTTGTAACAAGCTCTCAGCACCCTCGCCCATATCTACCACCTCACCTCACCATTTATCAAAGCAACAAAACTCAAGGGACGTGACGTAATACCCGATATATTGTGATTATACAACTCTTTTCACCTATCGACTTCTCGTCTATGCAAGGTACCTAGAGGTTCAAGCTCATTCTACGTTATTATGTGGTTTGTTTAGCTCTTCTCAACTACGGGACACTTTTGCCTCTTTTGCTCGACTCTAGGATTGTGTGTTGACCTTAATCAGGATACGGTTCCCTACCACTTGGGTAGGCTAACTTTCGCTTCACCTATACCTATACCAACATCGCCAATACCTTACCAACACCAACAACATTACCCTATCAACGTCAAATTCTTATCAAACAACACATTGCCTAACTACAACCAAATTGCTGAATTCACCTCTCCCTGGTCCTAAGGGAGAACTACATCGGTCTGAGGCCCCTCCTTGCTTTGTGCAATGGGCTATGTAGGCAGCACTTAGGAGACATGGGGTCTCCCAAGGTTAGCTCGACCATCCCCTACCATGTGTTGTAAATATAAATATTTTCGTGTATTTCTATTTTGACAACATTCATCTTTATCCTTTTTCAAAACAAACCAAAACAACATTCAAAACACAACCACTCTTAGTATTATCATCCCTCAAAACAACATACATATTTAGTTTTTAGATGTTAAACAAATACATCTTCTCTATCATCGACTCGTAGGTCGGCATCCTTATTTATTCTTATACTCCTATGAAATTCACTTAGACCCTTGCGCCTCCTCCCGAATCCGGTGGTGATCGTGATCGTCGACGCCCCTCACTTGGCCTTTCCATCCTCAAAGGTGCCTTCTTATTGGTTCCTCCCAGCGATCCGCCAACATCTCCTGTAACATACGAATACGTCCTCTCGCGTGGAGGAATCTTGCCTCTAGTCTCTCTACTCGTAACTGTGAAACCTCTAATAATCCGTTGTCTCATTCACCTGTGTTTGAAGCTGGTGAACCAAATCCTACAGACGATCTCTCTCCGCTGTAATCACAGCTATGTCAGGGCGCTCACGTGCACCTCGCAGCTCTGCTACCCACCATACTCTATAGGCCTCTGTCGTTCCCGCATCCATTACCCTACGATCGGCTGCTATCTCTTCTGGCCCTTCTGGAGGTGTCGGCCGGGGAGGTGAGAATGTTGCCTCGGTGTCAATCCTCATGTATGGTCTATATGTCATAGGTATATCCTGAACGAACCCAAATTGTCACCGCACGCGATCTAGAGGAATCCTCTCGTACTCACCCGGCTTTGTGTGCCTGCGATCCACCTCAAGCGCTCTACACCCCTCAACTCCTCGGCTATGTTCTCTGTCACCATGTAGTTCCGTAAGGCCTCAACAAAAATATCCGCAATCGTCACCATCTCCCATACCTGTCTATAATACTCGATGTCATCTATCACGGCCTGGGATCTCGCCTCTTGTTCTATCTGGACCCATCGTCTGAATCCCAACCTCTGCACTCCTGTCTCTCCCGACTCGATGGGTCGGCCTATTGGGTGCACACAAACTATGTGCTCATAGGCCCAACAATGTAATAAGTATGAACAATCTAGTGTTGTCCTGTGTTTTCACTGCAGGCCCATAAACCCCTGTATAACTCTGCCAGATATGCGGGTGCCCATGCGAAAGTCACGCTCATTTCTATCATTTCCCAAATAACACTCATCAATGCTTTTGGAAATCTTCCACCATCCACCCTCGGTAATGCATAATACCCCACCGCTATCATTAATACTACTGCCAACCTTGTTGCCTCAGGGTGTGCTGCATACATTATACCATAAGTGAATGTTAAACCTCGTTGTGTCAAATCTCGTGCGTATGGACCAAATCTGCTGTTGTTATCGCTCCCCGCCGCGCTAGGCAATGCACGATATCTTGGTCTTCTGTAATTGGGAGTCTCAAAATACGGAACACATCTTCCAGCGTCTTTGTCATCTCCCTGTTGGCGGATAGAAGGTATTCTTTTACGGATTCCATCTCTCAATCAGCGCTACTGACATAGCATGGTTACGTGCGATTCGTGAATAATAGTGAATTCCACTTAACCCCAAATGATTTATCAATGCCCATTCATTTGGTGTTACATCCGCTCGGATTTCGTGACAACAACGCGTTGGCGCGATATCATTCATCCTTAACCTGCTTCCGTGCGCATACATCAAAAGCGACACATAATTATTGATAAAACAAATCTCCACGGGTTTTTTTCTCACATTACAGAAACTCCTACGACCGGTATCGGTTATAGATAACCGATACCGGTTTACTACCTCTACCGGTTATCTCTAAGCGATATCGGTCCTTTGTCAATCTTATACAACCTGCTTAAAAACATCCCCTACGATAATTATTTGCTCGTTTACCCCTCTTTGTACCTAAAACATACGTGAACACCACCTACTTACCTACCCCATAACACTCACTCACCCCAAACCCTTGCCTATCACCTTTTCTTTCTCATCTCTACCCTCTTACCTTCTCTCATCCTATTCATCAAAACATGCAAGAATTAAAATACAACCAAACAACTTACCTCTTGGGATGCAACAGCTTGAGGTGGACCCTGTCTTCCCTCTCGTCTCTCCCTGGATGCTTCTCCTCGTTCAGCCATGTTCACCACCCTCTTCAAATTTAACTTGCCTTTCTACCTTCTGAATCTCAGCCCACACTCACTTTACCTGTCTCTTTCCTCCTTATCACTCAATTCTCTCATGCAATTACCTGTCTCAGTCGTCAAACAGCGTCGCATTCGCGTATTTAACTTCTTGCATGACTCTAAAAATAAGAACTTAAGTTGCCACCCAAGCTTTTCTATTTTTAGAAAAGCTCATTTTGGAATAACCGGTATCGGTTACCTAACCGATATCGGTCTATCCTATACCGACATCGGTTATCTAACCGATATCGGTCACATGCCTACTTTTTCTTACACATAGTCCTTTTTCTTTATTTTTCTACCCAATTTTTGTGGCGCCCGCCTCTTTTTCCTGCATAACAACACCATTATCCATATTTGTCATCAACATCACATCAAATCACAATTTCATCAACATCATCTATCTATAATAAAACAAAAAGGGGCATCAACAAAGACGTCAAAACTATCCATATATACACCATTTGAATCAAACTCATCATCTATATATACATACATTCCATTTCAAAAGCCATCAACAAAAGACATCAACACCATCAATATATAAACCATGTGAGTCAAAATCATCATATATGTATACATCAAAGGTTTCAAATATACAACTTGCCCTGCATAGGGGCCTCTGTGATCTCATAATAATACAAAGCCGCACGCATGAGGCAATAACTGTCAAAATCTCGACTCGGCTCGCAGGCCGGTCTCTCATATCAAAAATATACTCGGCTCGCGAGGCGGTATCAACTTCTCTGACCCGTACTCGGCTCGCGAGCGCAGTATATACAAAGATGAATAAATGAATGAATGAATCATATGTGGGCACGCATGAGCCTCTATATACATAACCGGTTCATGAGACCGGTGCCTATATCAATGTACAAACAAAAACACCTATCTCCGCTCCAAGGATGTCTCAACTCTCCCCACCGCCCTCAGCTCCTCTCCCTGCGGGTCCTGGCGCTGGCTCCCGCCTCCTCCCTATCACCGACCCACCGGTGTCAGCTGCACCCCCAGGATCTCGACTCGAGAGGTCTCGGCTCTGTGCGCCGCATATGGCTGATAGTCAGCCCCGGTACCATCAAGGACATCCTGATAATACCGGGCCTCCGCTCTCGCCTCCATATAGCGGGCCCGTGCCACCATAGCTGTTGGGGCTGGTCCCCGACTCCTAATAACAATGGCCCTGTCCCTGTCCTACACCCGGTACACTGTGTCTTGGTGCCGGTGCGGTGCTGTGCGTACTGTGCTGCACAGGTGGCGGCTGTTGTGCTGTGCACTGTGGTTTGTGTGGTGTACTGTACACACACTGTGTGTGTGTTGGTGTGGTGGTGCATTGTGGTGGTGCTGTGTGTGCTGTGTGGTGTGCACATGTGGTACGTGCTGTGCACTGGTGCAGGCTAGCTACCCCTGTAAGACACCTATCGTACTGTGCAATGTGAAAAAGTTGCCCCCTGTAATAACTGCACACTGTCCCACAGAGCTGGTCCCTCTCTACTTATAATGACCGCTAAGTGCATTTGCATGCGGGATGTGCTCTCCTCACTGCTCTCTCCCCTGCCCACCATACCAAAAATGATCCTGTGCAGCCGGCGTCGTCCACGGTATCATCTGCCGGCCTCTCTGCTACCCAATCTGGGTCCACGGGCTGTGGTGCAGGTAGTGGGGCCTCTACATCCTCCCTCCGGTACTGAGGGAAGGGAGGTGGCTCATCCTGTCGTAGCCCCATTTGCCGTGTCGTACCCTCTCAGGGGTATCGCTCATACTCTCCCGGCCTCAGTCTGCTTTATCAGAAAGTATCTTTGGATCGGCTGTTGTGATCGGGCTCCTCTCTGGGGTGATGACCTCTGTAAGGCCTCCATACAATATCCAATGCGGTCACGCCCTCTAGCAAATGACGGTAGTAAGCTACATCCCGTCCGTGAGCACCGCTCGTGGCTGGCCCACGACCCCCAACCACCTCTGAAAACCATATCTGTATATCACCTGTGGCCCTGGCTGCTGGGGCAGCCCTACTGGTCGAATACATATGATGTGCTCATATGCCCAGCAGTGTAACAAAAATGTGGAACAAATCCCGAATCACCTCATCCGGCGATAGCCCCACAGCTCTCTGTATAGCTGCACCAGGTATACTGGTGCCCAAGCATAGCACGTATGCTCCTCCACCATCTCGTGTAGCACCCCCATCAACGCACGTGGAAAGCGGCCTCCCTCTGAGTCCGGGAGGGTGAAGCATGTGATGCCTATCATCATCAACACGGCAAGCCGTGTCTCATGTCTGTGGGCACGATACATGTCCCCATAAGCAATACTCACGCTGTGGTAGGTCAATAGTGCAGCTGCATCCCCAAATACCTGAAGAATGTTGTCCATAGCAGTCTCTGCATCTACCTGGAATACTGCCTCTCCTACGATTGGCAGTCTCAGGATGCGATATACATCCTCCAAGGTAATAGTCATCTCTCCAGTCGGGAGATGGAAAACATTAGTCGTCGGATCCCATCTCTCGATGAGGGCAACCATAAGACTGTGATCCCTATCTATAGCCCTATATCGCTGGACTCCGCCGAGTCCCACCTCGTGCATAATGGCCCACTGCGCTGCGGACACGTGTGGCCGCATCCGTCTCAACAGTGGGGGCATCCTATCCCGCATAGTCAGCTGCTGACGTGCCTGCACAAATCACCCACTTCATTAGACCTACCCTTTCAAACAACAACTACTTTAACCTTCTATACCCCCTTTTACCCACCCGACCACACCCGACTCTATAACACACACCTACACCCACCTATTTTACCATAAAACCTTTACGATATCCCCTTGCCTTATCTCGCACCCTACCAATCACTCAGCTCTACTCTCGCCATTTACCTATGCCCCTACCAATTTAACACCTCCCCATTCATGCCCAACACCTAATCTATCCTAACCGCACCAACCACACAACCGCCCCATTTTTCCCCCACCCACCAATCACCCTTCCTATTAACCTCTACCCCTTCCCTCTTCACCCCCAAAAACACAAAGCCCAACAATAAACACAAAACCCAAACCACTAATAACAAAACACCCAAACAAACAAAACAACCCAAACAATAACAAAAACCCAAACAACAACCCAAAAACCAAAACAAAAACAACAAAAACCAAACCAACAAAATAAATAATCCTAACTAAGGACCGGTACCGGTCACCCATGACCGCCACCGGTCCTCTCTCCAACATTTCTCCCGACACCGGTCGACATACGACCGACACCGGTCAACCACAAACCAACCTTTCCCGAAAACTTCGTGACCGATGTCGGTCGCTTAGTGACCGGCATCGGTCACTGTAAAATCGCAGAGCCGAACCCGACGCGGCCCCCCAAACCCATTTTTGGCCTATTACTCCCCTTTTACCCATTAAAAAACCCTAAAAACCTACCCACCCTACCGTTTTAGCCTAACTAACCTACCTACCCTCTCCATTTTCCAAACAACTTCCATTTATTCATTCTTTTATTAAAAACATGGATTCCTACCCAAAACCCAAATCTAGCTTAAAAACATTAAATTCACATAATGAGAGGTTTCGAACCTACCGGTACGACTACACGTCATCGTGGTGGGATAGGTGGTGGTGGTCCAGCTGGTCCAGCACCTCCTGCTCCTCCTGGCTGTGCCATGGCTATAAATCCCCTCTATTGGGTCCTCCACCAATCAAATGTTGCCTCCTACTCGCTAGGGCCTACCAACCACTCACTTCTCCACTCAAATAGTGCCACCTCAGCCGACAAATTCAACAATTTCAC
Source organism: Taxus wallichiana var. yunnanensis (assembly GCA_018340775.1). Lineage (NCBI taxonomy): Eukaryota > Viridiplantae > Streptophyta > Pinopsida > Cupressales > Taxaceae > Taxus > Taxus wallichiana. Next base: position 266,755,003 of record CM031237.1, read on the forward strand.
TAATACACCTCAGACAACTAAAATTGGTTTTCAAATTGACAATATGACAATGACAGGCCGTATTTTTCTTTTTATAGGTTTTTGACCTATAACCGATATCGGTTATATAATGCCCTAAAGAACCGGTATCGGTCATATAACCGATACCGGTCATAGAGAATCGATATCGGTTTAATCCCACCTTTCCCCAATTTCTGCCCTTATTTACTAATCGCCCTTTCTCACCACATCGCCTATATCCGCCTTCGCTGAAAACCCTTTGTTGACTTCATTGGCCCACTTCACGGCCGTAACCAATAATTTGGCCCGACCCAAGGCCGTAACCAACCATTTGGCCCGACCCAAGGCCGTAACCAACCATTTGGCCGACCCAAGGCCGTAACCAACCATTTGGCCCGACCAAGGCGTAACCGACCAATGACCAAGACCCCATCGAGGCTGACCCGAGGCCCGACCAGGCGCAGGCCGACCATTTGGCCCGACCCAAGGCGCATGACCAACCATTCGGGCCCGACCCGAGGCGGTAACCAACCATTTGGCCCGACCCGAGGCGCTGACAACCAATTGGCCCGACCCATGGCCCTCACTCATCAATAGGCCCGACCCGAGGCCGCACCACTCAAATACCTCACCCAAAACCAACAAATTACAATTTTATCCACCCAACATGTAGCTTTTTGTTGATCGAGCTCACTGTTCGTGTTTTAGCATGATTAGGGTACTTGACTTGATCGTCGACCAACTTTGCCTAGACCAAGACCGTGACGTTTATCTCGACCAAACCAACCATTTAGTGTTTACCGAACATGCCTAAACGTTCTGTACCTTACCCGTTATATCCCCTGGAACTACTTCCTATGCCTTGGATACGAGGATTATATCACCCTTGTTTGGATAAACTATCGACCTTTGCCTATGAATTTTTTGTTTGCTCTTCAAATCATGTACCACAGTCACACGCATTTGCATTTCAACGTGCGTCTGCTTCTTTGGACCTACCCCACCATCTTACCATCATCTCAACACCATTTACCCTTTATCAACCCTATCACGATTTCACGTTATCTCAATCTGTGATAGATTTGAGGGGATTACCTATACCCTTAACATGGGTAACCACTTCTTATTATTGTCAGTGCGGCTTTCTGAGACAAGCTACACGACAACAAGGGCTAATGTAGACACCAAATTTGTGTCTTACGACCCCTATGCCCCGCATCTCATTTCGCATGACCTAACCTCATCACCTAAACCTTACACAATTATTTATTAATTACCTTATAATTAATAAATCCACATCATCATACCTTCCACCTCATTTGCCACCTCATCATGACCTAGTCCAAACCCTAAACTAACCTAATTAAGACCTATAACTTGGTCTACATCCACACCCATGACTAATTACTCCTCACCCGCACCTAAAACCAACCTCATAATGACTTGACCAAGCATGACTAATCCCTCGGGAGAAAAGGAGGGAAAGTTGGCTATTTTACTAAAAATAGCCCACTTTGACTGGCCGATCGGTTTCTCTACTCGACCCACCGTCGGTTTATGTAACCGCCATCGGTTCCCTGTAAATGACCGCTCCCGACCAAAAAAAAAAAGGGTGGATTTTCATTTGATCTAGAGGAGAAGTCATTGGAAGGATCGGAATTTACTTGGCTTTGAGAGAGACAAGTGAAGGAAAGAGAGGAGTTTGCGAGAGAAGGACATCGAGCCCAAGGCTGCATTTGAATAACCGAGCCCAGTGACACTCATCCAAGCATCGGGAGAGGAGATAGCTCATCTCGGATTGTCGAGACCATCCTACGAACCTGCCTTCGTCATCACGGTCCTTGAACTGCATTTTCATCGGGAACTAGTAAGTAAGTCTTATACGTTCTTTTAATAATATTTCTTGGATTTACGAATCACGGTAATTACAAGTCTACTCCCAGATCCACTACCCGGTAACACCCCCATCTAACTATCATTCCTCTACCCTACACTTTGCCCCAAGAAACAGCTCCCATACCCTCACGAGCCTTCTCCATCACCCGTTACCCATCCCCGATCATTTACTAGCCTTATAAACACCATAGTCATCTTATAGCCAACCTTTTACCAAACCCCTTAAATCACTACCCCTACCGATATCGGTTATCATCAACCGGCACCGGTGACACTGACCGGCGTCGGTCACCGTGATTCAAAACCAAGACCAGCCTTTTCTCTATTGTTCTAACAAGGTAAACAAATTGTAATTGGACAATAGCTTATTTGTTAGAATTTGTGTTAATTCATATTAGTAGGGGAACTGACCACCTTCGAAAGGAAGTTTTATATTTCTGGGCCCAAGGTAGCTCCCTCATTTATCGTCTAATTAAAATCTGGTGGTCTTGTATTCTTACTTGCAGGTAGTCCTTCCAAGACAAAAAGGAGTTCTTCGCAGTCGATCTGATCTTTCTTTACGGTACGCGCACACCCTCTCGACATTCAATAGGTATTCCTCTAGCCCTAACCCTATCTTTATGATGGTATATATAGGAAAATTACAATTTTTTGAGACTTTATTTGAAAACATAATTTTTTGGACTTGTCTTGTTGTTATGATCACACCCTCCAAATTTCACATAGTTTTTCCGTCTAGAATGATTAGAAATAAATTTTGAAATTTTGACCTAGCAGTGGCTTCGGGCACGGAGCTACCATGGCGGCCATTAATGGAGCTTGAAATTTGTAGGTCTAGTTTTTGTCTCTGTTTTGGATGAAACAACCTCCATTGTGATAGGTTTTTCATTTGGAGTACGTGTGCAAGTTTTTTGCTCACTCCTTTTGTCAGAATGATGGGAAATCTGATGAATGTGAGACGGTGCATGAAATGGGATTTTTATTGGAAAAAATAATTTTGGGCACCATTTGACCTCTTGTTTGTTACATCTTTATTTCCTTGCAAAAGATGGCATCACGATCGACTTGTACTTTGTAAGATATGATGAGTTTTTGATCGGTGGTTTTATAGTCATCCGATGAAAAACCTCCATTTTCTCTTCATTCTTCTTCATTCCACTCCATTTTTCTCTGAGGCCTACATATTTGTTGTGTATTCATGATGTGGAGAGTTTGGTGATCATGATGAAGCTGGTTCAGATCAGCAATGGTGGACCGGGTGTCTGGACAATCAAGACCATGGCCATGGCATGGATAGAAGTTGTGAAGGAGAAATGAGGGGGAAGAAATGGCTAAGTTTGGATCTAAAAATTTCAAAACATGTACATGGAGGAGTGGGTGCATTTTTGTGTCCCCTGATGTCCCACGACCTTAGGGATGTGAGGGAAATTAATTTCCACAGTGGTCAAGGTGATGTTATGAGTCCTTAATTTGTGTGCAAGGATTTGCTTGAAAAATGCACCTAGGAGCTGAAAGTTGGTCACGTGGGTGTCCAAATGAATCCCCATAGGGGCTAGGTGCATTTTTCCATGTCGATGTACCTAAACTCAAGGACATCGAGACATGAAATCTCACCAAGCTCTTGGTGTTAACACATGTCCTCTCGAAAAATGACTAAGCCCTGAATTACCTTTGAGAGGGTAACTTGGAATGAAGATAAATTGAGCTCCCGACGGAATTTCTTGGTGAAATTTTATAAAATACTAACTTTAAATGGAATTTTGAATCAAATTATTGGGGTCTCGTGTCTTTATTTGACCATATGATCCCTAAAAATGAGGATTTGTTATTTGATACTCCACTTGTACTTGATAAAAACTACCTGCCAATCCTATGCGCCAAGGTGTTGTGAAAAATATTATTTAACCATAATGTAGGTCTTTAAATCCTATTTCCAATGATTTTTTGTTTTAATTCTAACTTCATCTGGAGCTCTCAGAATCTTCTTCTGAAGCAGGACATCTATTTTAGGCCTATGTACTACCTAGGCTTGTGAACCCTATTTTCACTCAGACTGCTCCAAATATTTCAAAACTTCCATAAACCTTCCAAAATTATTTCCATTATGTTCTAAGGTCTTAAATTCACCTCCATGTTTGATTTTACCCTTTCTTTCCACTCTAGGGTGGTTGATCCAATCCGAGGAAGGTCAGTGATAGCCCTTACCAATACTTCTAGAAGATATTATCCTTTTAGAACTCCCTAAAATCACCTATGGGGAATGAATAGACTTACCTAAATCACCTAGGGGGTGAGATTACATTATTCAGGAGGTCATTTGGACTAATTGGATAGACCCGAGGTGTCTTGGAATGATGGGACTTGAAAAAATTAACATTGGGGTATCATTGTCGTGCTTGGAAATTGTCAATTTCCTGTTGCACATTTTCATGACAACAATTGGCTCTAGCTTTGGGACATGACATGGACTAAGCATAGTGAAGACATGACATGGGAATCTAGAATCTTAATTTTATACCATATAGTTCGTTGACTAGTGCCTTATCCATTGGGCCTGCGGAGTTATGTACAACATACAAGAGGAGAGAGGGAGAGAAGAAGGAAACACACACACACACAAGACGATAAAAAAACACACAAAAAAAGAAGGGAAACACACCTAGAAATCACCAATGGTACAAGGTGGGGGACAACCCACTTTCACTGAAGCATTTTTCTTTCCTAAAGAGTTACCCCTGAGCAGGAAACATTGAGTGATGATGTTCTGCAAAGCCATTGACAGGTTCCATAAAGTATCCTCCCCTCCTCAGCTGCTTATGAAAGCCTAGTGCATTCACAATTGTCGAGTACTGGTAGGAGTAAGTCCATGTGAGCTTCTTGATGCCCATGTCCTTTTGTGGAAATTGCACTGCCTTCATGTTCATTGAAATTCATTTCATAGTGCCAGTTTCCTTCCATGTTTATCCATATAGCGGATTCTCCATCAAGCATCTCATTACTGCCCCAAAGCTGATTTTCGTTCCAATTCCTTGAATCTTCTGAGTTACTTTCTTTCCCAAGTCTATGTTCATTGACATCCTTTTCATAAGAAACCTCATACTTATCCTTTTCCTTCACTCCACTGCAAGGTGCTTGAGTATTGATGGAAGGATTGGATGTGAACTCATACTTGTCTTGTATGTCCATGGCACTAGTGAAGAGATCAAGAATCAGCTCGAGATCTTCTCCAACTTCTATTGCATCCAATATTTCTTGCATGGAGTTATGCTTCATCATTTCCTATAGCTCCTCTTTGTACGCCTTTGAAGAATCTTTATCTTGTAGCTCAAGGAAACTATCTAGAGGGATTACCTCATCATTTTGGGAATCACTACACTCTACCAATCCTTCATCGAAAATATCTTCATCTTCAGAGGTCTCAAAACTCTTTTCTTTAGTTTCTTTATCATGGAAAGGTTCTTCTTCTTCAAATGGGAAAGAAAACACCTCGATTTCATCATTGTATCCATCAACCATTGGTTCGAGAGGGACATCATATTTCACATCTTTCTTTGTTTCAACATAGCCAACCTTCACATTGGTTGAGGCTTCCAAGTCAGCTTCATGTTTGTCTTTCATATTCATGGCTTGCATAAGGAGTTCAAGACTTATCTCAGGGTCTTCTATTTCTTTCGTGGATCTCAGTAGTCCTTGTATGGAAATTTATTTCAAGCCTTTCAAAGGATCATTGCAAGCTGATTTTTTCTCTCCATAGATGGCCTGACTAAGATCATCTTCATCCCCAAATGGGAATGAGAATAAATCCTCATCTTGGAAAATCATATAAGCTGATTTATCTTCTTGAAATTCATCGAGAACCATCTCCTCTTCCTCGTGGTCTACATCATCTAGTGATTTGGGGTTGTTGTCTTGTAACTCAAATCTCCTCAATGCTTCTTCAAAGTCCAAATCTCTCAGGAAGGCATGTCTAGACCTATCAAGATGGGGATATCCTCTTCTTCCTCGGTTTCCATAAAGTGATTCATCTTCCTGCTACCTTGGTACAAGATGTTAGCTTTCGGGCTTCCAGAATTTCGTACTTTGTACTTCATCTTCTTCTCAAGAAGCAATTTCTCCATGTCTCCCTTCACTAGTATGGTTGTAGAAGACCAATTCATCGAGTTCTACCAAAATCATTGCTGAAACTTTATTTTCGAAAATCTGGTGAGAGCAACCTATGCATCTTTGACCTTCCCTATAAGTGAGACCTTTTTTATTCAAAAGAGTAACAAGATCCACTAGGTGGATTCATGGTAATTTTGAGAGCCTTGGCAACCTTTAAAGGCATCACGTTATCGAGGCACCAGGATCTATTATGAAATTGTTTCAAGTACATATTCTCTAACAAGAAGGGAGACGTAAAAGGTTCAACTTTATTAGTCTTTGATGCACCCAGAGAAAGCATTTTCTATGAGAGAGGTGTGGGTGAGTTTGGTAGCATGGCTTTAGGATGATGAGCTACATCATTGGTTTTTAGACTACCACTCCTGATATATTAGATGACCTCTCAAATTGTTCAGGATGAGTCCACAAATATTCAGTTTCAGTAATATGCACTTTGTCCTTGTTTTCATATTCTATAAATTCAAAGGGAGAAGATGTGAACAAGGGGGTGAAGGAACTGATTTTAGAGTTTGGATAGGCTTGGGAGCAAGATTTGATGTCTGAGGGATGGATGGTATTTTGAATGGCACACTAGGAGCTTTCAAGGTATTAGATTTTGTAGGAGCAGATTTAGATTTAGACTTGGAAGAGAAATTGGAAAGCTTACTTGGGATTGTGGGAGTCTTCTTACTTGCTACAGGGTCCGGCTCCAACAATGCAGACTTCATGGAAGATGGAAGTGGGGATCCTTGACTGATTATTTTATTTTATGGAGTCACCATAGGAGGATCTTCAGTCTTCTTTTTCTTTCTAAAGAGTGGAAGGAGATTTTCCTTTCTTAGACTGAGAATGAGTGAATACTACACATGAGAAACTGGGTGCATCTTCTTTTTCTTCTTCATCACATCTAGAATACTCACAGAATCTGATTTGTGTATCATTTTCAAGCTCATCACTTTCTAGGAAATTACCACCTTCACTTTCTTGTTCAATCTCTTCTTCACTTTCTTGAAATCTGTAATTTACGATTCATGGGTGGGGCCTCCAAGGTGAGCCTTTGGGGTGCTCCTGCAATCTGATTTATGTTGCTTCTTTGAGAAGATACTCATTCAAATAATTCCCTCTTCAAAGATGCCATCTCATTCGCCAACTTTTGCAGTGATGGATTGGTTCTCTCATCTCCAGGATGTTGGGTTTTTCCCTTTGATGGATTCTTGATCTTTCCAGAGAGGATGAGATTGTCATCAAGTTCAATGACCATTATTTTTTCTTATACAACCTTCCTTAGTTGAGATCTTTGCGGTAAAAACCCTAATTTTGATGAGTAAGTGTTGATGAAAAATCTCTTGACATTATTTTGAGATGGCGAGTCCTCTTCGGGTATCCTACAAAGTAACCATTCAAAGCGAGCCATAAACTCTCTCGTGGTTTCATTTTCTCCTTTCCTCATTTGATCCAAATGCATCAAGAGGTCTTGGCAGGTCTTCAATTGATTTAAAACTTTCCTTGAGGAAGTCTTGATGTCATCCCAACTTTGTGATGGACCGGGCGGTAGGAGGTAAAACCATTCTAATTCTTTTTCTTAGAGGTAATCCATGAACAGTCTCACGAAATGTCTTCCTATTGGACACCAAGAATTCCACATGATGTCATGAAGGCAATGATGTGTTCTTTAGGATCTTGTGTTTTTCACCTTTGAACTTTGGTAAGTTCTTGTGGGAACTTATTGGAAGATCATGGAGAGATGGTTCAAGAGCAAGTGGGTCTGTATTCCTTCCCCATGGAATAATGGGTGCAGGTCTTTATTCTTCTTCTACCATTTTTTTATGCTTCTTCTCTTGCTTCTACAAATTATTCTTCTCTTGGGAGCTCAATACTCAATGGTGGTTGAAAAATGGGAGAATTTGAGCGGGAAGTATCCACGGGGAGTTTTTATAGGATTTTCGGGAAATTCGTGAAGATCCGAGATGGAGAGAAGGCTTGAGAGAATAAGTATGGATTATCTCTAATTCATTCTTGCTGATTTTGTAAAGCCTCGAAATTTAAATCATCAACACCTCTTGACTGTTCAACTTGGTGTGTCTTGATTTAGCTAACGTTTTGGAATTCTTGAAGTGGGAATATGAAAAGACACATGTAGAAATTAGTAGTGTAGCCTTCAAGTAATGGATTATCATGAACCTTTTTTTTAATATTTCATGTTTTTGAATTTTGGGACCTTGCGATCATATATAGGTGTAGATGCTTTGAATCTACCCCACGGTGGGTGCCAAAAATTTTGGTGAGAAAATTTGTCGGGTGGATAAAATTTTGGATTTCTTTCCAACGCTCACGGGAATCTAAGTCCCTATACTTAATCGGTGTAGCTATCATATGTGCATGCATGAGAAAAGAGCTAGGAGAACTAAAGTTGCGGATAGAAAATCATATTCCTGCACATACACTAGTTAGAAACTTCACGACATGCATTAAATTAAGAGGAAACAACCCTGCGAATGGCAACAAGACCAAATAGAATTTGATGAACACAAACTATCATGAAATCCCTTAGTCAAAGAAAGCTAGAAACTCCTTCTTCTTGTATTGATGCTTAAACAGAAGTTGTACATAATGTGGGAATGGAGGAAATTGAGAAGGGGGAAAGTAGAAGAAAATGGCTATCTCCTTTGCTTTCTCTAGGTACAATGCACTCTTGAGTTTACAAGATCAATTGCCAACCCTTTGAAATGGGAATGGATTTACAATTTATAGAATAGAATTGACTCCTCATCTTCCTCATGACCTTTCAAATACCTTAATATGACTTAATATTGTTCATATTCAACTTTAAATATTTAAGTCCCTTTTATAATAGAAAGGTGACTTAAAGTTACATTATATTTCTAAAGTCACTTAAGTCATATTAAAAGTGCAACCCTCAACGCAAAAATATAACATTGAGGAGAGGGAGTGTTGTATGAGAAGAGAAGAGAGAGAGAAAGAAGAGGAAGAAAAGAGGAGATTCCATCCCAGATGAAGTCGATGATCCTCGCTAATGGAAAGCTCTGATGCAATGAAGTTTTGAATGTCCCATTGTGCCAAAACTGCCCTTTGAGTGAGACTTACTATTTTTAGTAAATGCCCGGATTAGATAGTTACTATTTTAAGTAAGGGATGATTCTTTCTTCTTCTTGACCATCATAATGTAATGAACTCCCTTATTCGATCCTGTGCACACTACCCTTGCCTCACCCGCTTCTTGGGGTGACTTACTATTTTTAGTAAGCACCCATATAAATGACTTACTATTTTTAGTAAGTTGTCATTTTAACAGTTTCGCTCCGAATGCTTATTCTAACTTCCGCGTGATCTTCAATGCATGTTGTCTTTGTCTCAACTTCTTTTGATGATGAATTTCCAAACATAACAAGTCTATATAGGAAAACTTACTATTTTTAGAAAGTGTGTTTCCAATGCTTGATTTGAGATGGAACATAATTTTTTGGACTCGTCTTGTTGTTACGATCACACCCTCCGAATTTCACATAGTTTTTCCATCTAGAATGATTGGAAATAAATTTTGAAATTTTGACCTAGCAATGGCTTCGGGCACGGAGCTACCATGGTGGCCATTAATGGAGCTTGAAATTTGTAGGTTTGGTTTTTGTCTCCATTTGAGATGAAAAAAATCCATTGTGATAAATTTTTCATTTGGATTTCATGTGTAAGTTTTTGCTCACTCTTATTGCCGAAATGATGGGAAATCTGATGAATGTGAACCGACACACGAAGTGGGATTTTTGTTGGAGCAAATGATTCTGGGCACCATTTTACCTCTTGTTTATTGCATCTTGATTTCCTTTCAAAATGTGAAATTCTACAAAATACGGCATCTCGATCTGACTTGTACTTTGTAAGATATGATGAGTTTTTGATCGGGTGGCTTTATAGTCATCCGGTGAAAAATCTCCATTTTCTCTTCATTCTTCATCATTCCACTCCATTTTTCTATGAGGCATACATATTTTCTATGTATTCATGATGTGGAGAGTTTAGTGATCATGATGAAGTTGGTTCAGATCAAAAATAGCGGACCGGGTGTTTGGACAAGAAAGAAGATGGCCATGGCATGGAGAGAAGTTGTGAAGGAGAGATGAGGGGGAAGAAGCGACTAAGTGCCATATTTACAAATTTTAAAAACATGAACATGGATGGGATGGGTGCATTTTTTTTTCTCTGATGTCCCTGACCTCAAGGATGTGAGGGATATCAATTTCCATGGTGGTCAAGGTGATGTCATGTGTCCTTGATCCGACGGTAGGGATTTACTTAAAAATGCACACGAGAGTGAAACTCAGTCACATGGGTGTCCAAATGACTCCTCATAGGGGCTGGGCTCATTTTTCCATGTCTGATGTACCTTACCTTAGGGATTTCAAGGACATGAAATACCACCAGGCTCCTGGTGCTGACATGTGTCCTCTCAAAAATGACTAAGTCCTAAACTGCCTTTGAGAGGGTAACTTGGAACGAAGATAACTTGAGGTCCCAATGGAATTTATTGGTGAAATTTTATATGATCCTAGTTTTAAATTTCATTTTGAATCCATTTATTGTGGTTTCATGTCTTGATTTGACCATCTGATCCCTAAAAGAGAGGATTTGTTATTTAAGACTCCACTTATACTTGATAAAAACTGCCTACCAATCCTATGCACCAAGGTGTTGTGAAAAATATTATTTCACCATAATTTAGGTATTTAAATCCTATTTTTGGTTATGTTTTTTTACTTCTAACTCCATCTGGAGCTCCCAGAATCTTCTTCTGAAGCCCGACAACTATTTTAGGCCTATGTATTACCTAGGCTTATGAACCCTGTTTTCACTCAAACTGCTCCAAATATTTCAAAACTTCCCTAAACCTTCCAAAATTATTTCCATGATGTTATAAGGTCTTCAATTCACCTCCATGTTTAATTTTACCCTTTCGTTCTACTCCAGGGTGGTTGATCCAGTCCTAGGAAGGCCAACGATAGCCCTTCCCAATCTTTGCTAGAAGATAGTATCCTTTCGGATGTCCCTAAAATCACCAAGGGGAATGAATAGACTTACCTAAATCACCTAGGGGGATGAGATTACATTATTTAGGAGGTCATTTGGATTTATTGTATAGACCCGAGGTGTCTTGGAATGATGGGACTTGAAAAAATTAACATTGGGGTATCGTTGTCGTGCTTGGAAATTGTCAATTTCCCTGTTACACATTTGCACGACAATAGATTATTAGGATTCGTAACATTGATTGGAATGAAAAGAGTATAGGGATCAGGTTTTGGTAACCAAGAATGAACCGGTGAAGAGTTTATGGAATAAAATGAATTCTCGATTTAAAACAACCATCTACAGTGTCAACGTCGGTCAAGGTGGTGGTGTCGGCGGGGAGTAGGGTTGGTGTCGATTGGGTAAAATGATGTCGGGTATAGGTGCAATGGTGTTTGCTACAAGTGACCGATGTTGGTCACTATCAAAAGTGGATACAAATGTACATGATGTCTAGATTGAGCCTTAGGCACCCCATATTTCTATAAGAAGGTCATTATAGGTAAGTGGACCGTCATAAATATTTACACCTTCATTATCTTATTTATTATTGAATAATAGTGGTGAGCCTAAAAGTTTTGAAGAAATAATGTATGAGGAAACCCATAAGAAGTGGGAGCATGATATGGATGAGGAGATGAACTCCTTGGAAAAGAATCAGACATGGGATTTGGTTAAGTTTCCAATAGGTAAGAGAACATTGTATAATAAATGTGTTTACAGGATCAAGGAGGAAGAGGGTGGATAGAAAATATACAAAGAAATACTTGTGGTAAAATGGTTTGCGTAAAAACCAGGTATTGATTTTGGTGATATTTTTCTCTTGTAGTAAAAAGGACTTCCATATGTACTATTTTGTGTTTAGTTGGAGTATACGATTTGCACTTAGAACAACTTGATGTTAAGATGACTTTCCTTCATGGTGATTTGGAGGAAGATATATATATATATATATATTCACTTGATTATGAAGTCAAGGGTAAGGAGAAAAATGTGTGCATGTTGAAAAAGAGCTTGTATGGGATCAAGAAAGATCCAAGGAAATAGTATATGAGGTTGTATAGTTTAATGCATGATCATGGTTATATGAGATGTGAATCTGATCATTGTGTTTATTTCAAGAAGCTTGAAAATGGAAGCTATATTATTTTGTTATTATATGTAGATGATATGCTTATTGCAAGATCTAGTATACATGACATTGTTGAGCTTAAAGAAAATTTAGCTCATACATTTGCAATGAAGGATTTAGGAGCTGTAAATAAAATCCTTGGCATGTAAATTCATAGAGACAAGAAGAACAAGAAATTGTATTTGTCTCAGGAAGATTATATCAATAAGGTGTTGGAAAGGTTTAAAATGCAGAATTCAAAACCTGTAAGTACACCTATGGTTGGACACGTTAGGTTAAACAAAGATCATTTTTTACATCACGCGAGGAGGTCAAGTACATGACACACGATTCGATATGCTTCAAAGCAATTGGAAGACTTATGTATGCGATGGTTTGTACTAGATTAGACATTGCGCATGTGCGGTGGGAGTTGTGAGAAGATTTATGGGCAATCCAAGTAAATAGCATTGGAAAAAGTCCAATGGATACCGATATATTTGAGAGGGACATCCAACATGGAGTTATGTTATAGAGGGTTAGATACTTATTTATGCGGCTATGTTGATTTAGATATGGTGAAGATTTGAATGGATGGAGAAGCACCACTTTGGATATGTATTCACGGTAGGTTTCACCATAGTTAGTTAGATTTCGAGATTGTAGAAGGTTTTGGCCTTGTCTACTACAAAGGCAAAATATATTGCAGCTATAGAGGCTAACAAAGAGATGATATGGATGAGCGTTTCATGGAAGATTTGGGAAAGGAGCAAGAAAATTTCTGATTATACGGTGATAGTCAAAGTGTGATTCATCTAGCAAAGAACTTCACGTTTCATTCAAGAATGAAACACATTCAGTTGAGATATCACTTCATACAACAAGTGTTGGAGGATGGGCATCTGAAAATGGAGAAAATTCATACAAATGAGAACCTGCATGGATATGCTAATGAAGCCATTGAAAAGGAGAAACTGGAACTACAATCCAATTCTTTTGGTCTTTGAATTTGAGACTTGAAGAGGAAGAAACAAGATAAGGAAAGGATCCAAGGATGGATTTGTACAAAGATAAAGTGCAACAATTTTTCTCCAAGTGGGAGATTATTGAGTTGTGAAGCTTATTTTTTTCACAAATAGCTTGTTTTAAAACTTGCGAGTTTACACAAGAACTGCAAGCATCGGTCGGTCATTTGGTGACATAGGTCACTTGGGACCAACCGACATCGATTACCTTAGAGTGAAATTTGTTTATTTATAAGGTGGGATTAGATCCAACCTTTTATTAAAAGGTGATCTAGTGGTTGTAATTACATAGCTATGGTGCCCTAATTTAGTATATGATTTTATAAGCTAGAAAGCTAAGGTTAGATAGATATATTGATCATAATTGTAAGAAGGAATTCTTGGAGAGATAAAAAGAGAAGCTTGTGAAGGAAAATTACTCTACATCTCGTGAGAGGTGTGGAAGATTGCAGATCTTCATTGTATTTCCTTTGTAAAGCAAAGATTAATAGATTGGATGTTTCTTAGTGGACGTAGCCCACATTGGGTGAACCACGTTATATCTTTTTTATTTTTCTTCTAGTTTAATTTCCATATTTATTTCTTTTATGCTTAGATCTAATATATATTTGTACAGCTAGTGTGATTAACCCCAAAAAATTTACATAAATACACACACTTACCGTAAGCTCTCGGTCATGCTAAATATACATCTCATGCTTAGATGAGTCATTGGGAGCTTTTGGAGCACAAACGGGGCTAGAAAAACGATGATATTGAGGAGTCGGTTCCTTAAAGTAAAAATGGAAGGGGTATAAGTTCCCTACATATGCATAAGATCATAAAATCAAACATCAAAATTAAAAATATAACTATTTTAACATGATAATATTTTAACTAATTTTATCAATATACAACTTTTTTTACCGCACCACACGTGTGAATTAAATGAACATGGTTGTTACCTATCCCATGTAACTCCTACATATACATAATGAAGGAAATTATTAACATAATTTAATAATGCTACAATGAAGGAAACTTTTAACATACTATGAATTACACAAGAAATTTAACAAAAATACATGTTGTTTGAATACCTCGGTGAGTTCCTACACGAGATGAAATTGTAGTGGAAACACCTTTCTCTACTCGTCATTTAGATGGTGGGGTGTCTATTGAAGTCATAAAATTTATCAAACATATATAACATCAATTTAGTTGAATGTATATAAGAACATACATTTATTTGAGTTCAAATTATAAATATATATATATATATATATATATATATATATATATATATATATATATATACACACACATATATTCATACATGAAAATTTTATACAATTAACATTATAAATTACCTCTGTGAATGTATGTGTAGGTATGGTGCTCGCAGACCTATGGTTATGATGATGACGCCCCTCCCGTGTACTATAATATCAATGCATACATGTACAAATACAATTATTTCAAAATTTTAACATATATAAGTAAATCAAGTACTATGATCTATTTGTAACACACATAATAAAACATAACAAATACCTGTGAAGGTGACGCCAATGACTGTAACCCAAATTTATCGTTTAAAAAGGCATCTTACATAGTGGCATTATTGTGTGCACCACTAGCACCAACTCCACCAAAACTAGTATGCATGAAAGTATCATCCTCTTCATGCCCCGAACATATGCTACCACATGATGAGTAAAGATGTGTTCTCATACTAGTACTCCCTGAGGGAAAACTCTATGTACCTTCATGAGCATCCGGACCAAAAATCTCCCTCATATTTCGAACAAGGGTATTAGATAGCCCCTAAAGTGTGTGGAGTGTATCAAGTATCTAGTGTCTCCTTCACTACTAGAGGGACAGGCTCCACGTGATGGGGCTTACGTGCGGGGACTCTACCATATTGAATAGGTGCACAGTGTGCACTTGGTTGATCTATGCAGAACCTTTTCCTTAGCCCTATAAATTCTTGAAATCAAAATAGTTTTGGATCTCATTGAGGATAAACTCGCGATAGAGTTTCCTTTTAAATTATAGTGGTACCTCGTTATTGCAAGGTGTAAAATAAAACACCATCCACCATCGGTCCCAAAAATTATTTTTAATCAAAACATTATTGCACCAGTGGATGGGAAACCATTTGCATGAAAATGAAATAGGAAAATTGGTGTGGGGGTCCGTGAATAAGGCGCATATGAGATATATTGTAATTTATTTTTTCTTTACATCCATATATGAAAATTTATTGGAATAATAAACCCTCTGATGCTCTCTATAAGATGTCAATGATAAAGATTCCCTGTTACCGCATCAACTTGGGCCATTAATGCCTCCAATGTGTTTGCAAGAGAGACACGATGGGGGTTTGTAGAATGTGAATCCCTCATTATTTTGATTAAATCCTTAATTTCAATATTATTTTCAATTATATGGGTTCTTTACATATTCTTGAATTCTGGGGATGTTGAATGATTGTAGGAGGCGAGGAGGGATGACGGGAATATCGGGGTTTGGTTGTGGTTGATTTCATTGACCTCAAACTATAACAATAAAATAAATGTATTTAATTCAAATTCTACTCTATAATTACCAAATTTCAATGCAATTTTGAGAAAAGAATTGTGCCTACCTCTTCTCTGTGGCACCATCATCAATTCCGATCTTCGTGGTGATTACGAGATGATTGTTTGAGAAATATCTAGCTAAAAAATGAAACGTGAGGGCATGGCTTTGCTGTAAAAATCATGTTTGATGGGAGATAAAATGAAATGGGCTTGGGTTGTTTTGTTTGTTTATAACTTAACATAATGAGCACGTGTTATAATGCATATGTGTTATAGGTTCATGAATTACCGAACCAAGGAAAATATAACACGATCGTGTTATTATATAACACAATGGTGGTTGGTTCATTTTCATTTTTTGGCAACTTTTTGGCCCCTAACTTGGTGCACTTACCCATATGTGAGTTTTACTTAAGCATTGAATCAACTATACACAAGAGTAAGAGAAAGAAAGTACACAAGAACACCTAAATTAAGTGGAAACCATCAAGGGGAGTAAAAACCAATGAGACAAAAACTTTATTTTCATATGTTTCAAATTTAGTGAGGCTCTAACCCCACAAGGAGCACCAACCTCTAGTTTAGTAGAGCACTAATCCCCTGAGGAGAACCAACCCCTAATTTAGTGAAGCACCCACTCCACAAGGATGCTATAACCCCAAAAAAGATAGCTAAGCACAAACTAAACCACACGATGATTATGATCTATGAATTTTCTTGCTGCCACAACTGATGGAAATCTATAATTCAGCTCACACAATCACAATCAAACCCTCATTCCTCTAGCTCGCTCTATCTTCTTTTTATTGGAATTATCTTGGCTATTAACCATTTCACACATCATATCAATCAGTATTTGACATATACAATACTTCCTTTAACTTAAAATAACTTATTCAAATATTTTACCTTTGTCACATATGGGTCACATGTTTCCCTCTAAGAGCACTAGTTTGAAAAGGAACCGAAAACATTACTTTTATACCCTTCTCAACTCATAAACATAAGGGAGGTAGGTCCTTCGTGAATAATTCAACCAAGACAACTTAATAACATCTTAATATATTGATTAAAATATTCATATATGACTCATATAGGTTGGTCATGCCAAAAACCATCAAACTTTCATAAAATAAGCTCAAAACCCCATCGCCTGGTTGAGCTAAAATCAAAACTACCAAAATCATGATTAGTCAAGATCCCAAATTTGTCACACATGTGTAATGTAACATATAAAAACCATAAAGGTTTTAATTATCTTAAAAAAATCAAATTATTCATAAAACAACTCGAAAGGCACATATCCTTCACCTAATGCTTGTTTCCAACACCATGTCTTCACCTTTCATCATCAAGAACACTCCAAAACAACTCAACTATGGAATATAACCACTCTATGGAATCCATCGGACCTATATATCATATCCATGCATGTTATATCTCATGAAACATATATATGTGCAAACCAAATTCACTTTCCTCTTCTCCAAATTAGGCATCCTAGAAAGTAGTTTTACAAACTTAAGCTGGTTTGCACCATTTATTCCACATTGAAGACCTTAAAATGTATTAAATATAAAAATTAATCCCAATTCACTATCCAACTGATATAAATCACCAATAAATCCATTTCATACCTCAACTAACTCAATATTTCATCCTAAGCAAATTTATCATGAAAATAAACTTCCTTCTTATCCACAGATGACCTAAATGACCCATCAAATCATCTCACCAAGACACAATAAATACACCACTAAGAATATATTTGAATCCTATTTTCATCATATATTATAACTCCTTCCAAATCCAAGTGGAAGGCCTTCAAGCTAATCTCTAAAAACTACTTCTTAAGCCTCAGGACTTAAGAACTAAGCTTGAACTCAAGTTTCTCCATCATTCCAAAACACACTTCCAAGCTTGAAAAATTATTTAAAACACTTACACATTTTTTCTAAGACCTAATCAACCTTCACTAATCAAGAATAACTCATTATCATCACCTTACCTTATGAAGTTACTTAGCACCCTACTAGACCAAACATCCTCCAGATTTCACCCTCAAAGATCAAGTCATAGATTCTTCATACCATATAAAAGAAACATTTTTATATGCCATTGGAAATATATTTGAACCATGATCACATAAAACTTGAATGGAGTCTTAACTCCTCCTGTAGCTCTGTATTGTGAATTTTAACACCGATTTACTCCAAAATGCCCTAAAATCTAGTCCTCATAAATAACATATAATTTTCCATTTTTCACCTCAACCATGACTTTAAAATATCATGGACATCTATAAAAACTCTAGGAATAAAAAAAAATTCAATTTATTCTTCAACTTATTTGTAAAATCTTTAGTTAAACATAACTTTTTTAGAAACAAGAAATTTCAGGTGGGACCCACATACATTCACAAGAATTATCTAACCTTTCTTGAAATATGGAAGAGTCCTCTACAACATTTAATCATAATTTTGGAAAAAAATTAATATTGTCACACATTGTTCTCCAAGTCACTTTATGTTAGGGTTTAGCCTATGATTAACTAATTATATAGTAAGTGGATAGTTAATCTAAGTTGTGAAGAGCTATAAATAACATAACTAAATGTAGTAAAGAAGGATGTAAATGACATAAACAAGTATGGAAAGGAAAACTCTAAACCCTAATATGCAATAGATAAGAGGAAATAACTCAACTGAATAACATATGCTTGCGGGACTATGTCGCAGATGGGACTAAAAATCTACAAACAGGAATGACTCTGCAGAAGTCCTGAAAAGGATGGATATGGAGGATCTAGCTAGCTGGAGTGCTTGGAGAGGGATAGGGGTGCGGGGTGCTTTGGTCTACAATCTGGGCACCCTAGTCTATGTAAAAGCTATGAAACCGATCTTCATTTTTTGGTAGATGGTCTGAAACCTTTGATGTCTATCACATCAACTTCGTTTTCCGTGCGGATGTTGCCAATAATCCAAGATGAAAGAAAGACTTGTAAGACCCCAAAAAAATCATCAAACCCTAAAAATAGAAAAATGCATAATAATGGTGGACCTCATCTCCCATAATGGTGGAGTTCTTAAATGATTGTTACACTACATCTCAGACCCAATGTAGTTCTATGTGCAAGTGTGTGTGAACATGCCCTATGTTTCTCGATGTTAGTTGCGATTTGTGAAGTAACGAACAATAACTATCTGTAGAAAATTTAATAGAATGTGTGCATGGAATAGAATAGAATCCCCCCTATGAAGTGTGATGTAGATGTCATGACCTTGTGCCTTGATGATGGAGCTATGTGGATGTAAGTGATCTCAAGGCAATAGATGGATGCAACAATAGATGGATGTAACTCTAGATGGATGATAGTATTGAATGATGCTAGCTTCCTCATTATGGTCTCATAAATTTATATTTATAGGGGTTTCTTGATATAATTTTGTAACTAACCCCGAAAGGGTGACCACAAGAGAGATAAAAATATCAAATGGCTAGAAAGAGCCGAAAAAGTGGTGGGAAAGTGAAAAAAAGGAGGGGGTGCCCCCTGGTTGGACCACGGTCCCTATGGCTACCTTAGTACTAATCTAGGCACCCCATTCAAGGCTAAAATAACACATGATGAAAGAAGCTAACTGGGCATATGGGTGCAAGAGGTTGGTAATGATGAAATAAAATAAGACAAATTGGTCAAAAGATAGGAGTTAATTAGTACTTTAATTCACTTAAGAGCCTACTAAATAGTAATATGCGACCGGGATAAATAATGTCTAAAGTGCATGATTTTGTTACTACATTTTCCCCTACTTTATGTATGTGAGAAAAAATATCGGTAACATAAACTAGATAGAGATGCATACCTTATTTCCATGAAGAGTGTAGTAGAAACATTCCAAAGGATTAGAAAATGTGTGGAATGACAAAAATATGGAGGAGCATAGAAACTAAAGATGAAAATACACAAAAATGTGATGAGAATGAACCTAGGGTGAAACATGTGTGTTGTCATGCAAAGTATTATTGTTGACGACATTGTTTTTGCCCCCATTTGACTCTTTGTTTCTCATATAGACGAACGTCTGAGGAGAAAATGATCAAGTAATCAAATATATATGTTTGTAAGTGTAAAAATGCATGTAAATGTAAAGTACGTAAAATGAAAAGTGTAAATGGAACATGTGAACTTGATGTATGTGGAGAGAAAGGGTCTAGAAGGATATCCTATTCTACCGGGATTTTTGGGCAATCCGATGCCATATGACGAAGAAGTATAGGGAGGCGATGATTTTTTTCCTCTAACCTTTAACTGGTTCCCTAAACTATGTGTGATGAGATCTTTGTACGTTTTTTTTTTTTTTTGATCCGATGCCACTAGCCAAAGTAGTGTAGAGAGGTACACCCATTGTAACCTCAAGCCTGTAGAATGTTGTTAAAACTATAATATTAAGTGCATCATAATATTTAGTTTATATTTAAATAATATAGAATAGTTTATATTCTTATTATTTAAATATAAACTTTATATTAAGTTTGTTAGTTATTAATTATCTAAATATATATTAAATCAAAGTGTGCCCAGTCACTTAATATGGACATAACCCTTCATGTTATTTAAATATGGATTTAGGTAAAAAATATTTCAAATTCTTCAAAAATTATTTACATGTCGGAAAGCTTGCTAGGACCTTGAGAAAAAATATACAAAATTTATTCTCTTTGGGTAGTCTTCATTTACAAGTAAATTTTGTAATATTTAAATATTTATTTCCTATGGTTTAAATGTGCAGGAAAATAAATATATTTGAGGGTAAAATGGAAGGTCTCCTAGGATGAAGACAACCCTCCACAAAAATAGTCCATCAAATTTTGTGATTGGTTAGACTTGTAAAAAACATAAATTTAAAATCCAAACATTTAAACCTTAAAATATGTCAATATGGATAGAGCTTGTTTTAATAAACCTTAATCTTATGTTCTAAATCATTTACCTTTTTATCATAGAACTCAGCGCCTTCTAAATTCATTTATTTTATTTTTTAACCATTTAAAAACATAAATTCCTTCCCTAACCGTTTTTAATTTTGTGGAAACGTGGCCACTTCAGATTGAAATCCCTATAAGGGTGTTTTAATTAATTATGAAAGACTAGGCTTGGCCACCTATATTAAAAATCTAAACTCCTTAACCTATGCACTTTGTTCATAAGCATTATTTAAAACAAATTTAAACCACTACCCCCATATTATGCGTTTAACCTCTTTCCACATGGGGATAATTACTATTCCACCATGTTTTTATGTCCGCCACGTGGCCGCTCAAGTTGCTTCCCCCAGAGTAATTTAAGGTGTACTTTTTTTGTGAATAATTTTTAAATCCCACATTCGGGATGTACATGATTTATTTATGGCTGATAGGTTGTGGCTTCAGCCACGTATACCTATTTTCCCTGATACAATATAACCATGCCAAGTTGAAATGGCTAGTTGGCGCTTTGTGTTTGATTGGCCATGTTGTGAATTTCCATTGGTGGGGAGATAAAACCCAAACTCGCCCAAATGTACATAATGAACTCAATGAGTTTTGAGCTAGTGGAGAATTTCAAAACATCTCTAAGGGGAGCTTTGCTTAATGTTTGTATATCAATATTTTATTTTTATTTTTTCTCATTTACTAATATTTAATTTAATTTAATTTAATTTATTCTTTTTTTTTTGAAAATTTATCCAAAGAGTATCGTATACTTTGGATAAGTTATCTTTATGACTTGGTGATTTGAGTCTTCGTTTTTCATTATAAACTAATATATATATTTTACTCACATTTTGATTGAATATTATTATTGTCAAACTAATATATTTTTGTGTAAGTATTTGTTTGATAGGTCAAAATTTTGATATGAATAAAGGAAATTCATCAAAATATGACTAACATATGCACTTAAACAAATAGGGGGATTGTTTCTAAACTCTTTTTTGCAATGTTTTTTCCTTCGTAAAACCTAATTTATTATCTAAAAAATTGACTATACGAATTTTCGTAATTATCATGTTTTTTTAGCACAAAGAGTTGATTTTTGTCAATTTCAAAGGAGGAATTAATTATAAATTGTGTTTGGCGTCGAGGGGCGCTACTGTCGACCCTACTTGGGGATGTCGCCCCTGGACCCTATTCCTTGACTATGTGTTTAGTACCTTCTGTGAATAAATCCTCACCTTTGTTTATGCAAGAAGTATCGATGGATAATGTTGTATTCATTATTCTGGCATGATTTGGTCATTATTGCATATATGTTATCTATTTGTCTTATCATTTAAAGGATAAAGTAGATAATGAAGTTATATATGTTGTTGATAATACATTTCTAAATTCTAATTTAGTATGTGATTACTAAAATATTATTATATGCATATCAAATAACACTTAGGGATGCCTTTGTTTTTGTATTGGAGACGTCCAATACTGATTGCATCTAATATATATTTTACAAAAGTAATGTGTTGAAATTTCTCAACATATTTAACATGGTTAGGTGGTATACAACTAAGAGTTTTACTTTTGAGATGGTCAAAACTGAAATAAATAAGGGTTTCTATTGTGCTTATTATGATGTCTATATGGATATTATGACACTAACCATCTTGATGTTGTTTTGGATATAAAATATACATCTAGATTTTTGTTCAATTTTTTGAGTACGGGAACCATTACTTGGAACAACAAAAGAAATAAGCAGTCTCCATTTCTTCTACTAAGGAAGAGAAGTATAATGGAAGAAAGAAAGAAGACATGCGGTAGAAAATTGTTGGGATGGATACACATAGAAGTTGAAGGAACTATTCTTATTCTATGTGGTGGTCAGAGTTTTATTACTCTTGATAAATAATCCAATTCAACATCAGAGAATGAAGCATATTTAATTTCATATGTGTGTTATCCAAGAGAAGGTTCTCTACGGTGATAGAGATCTCCAGTTCTACAAGACTGAAGATTATATTACATATATGTTTATGAGCCATTATGTGTTGTAAAATACTACAAGTGTGTGCAATGTTTGGCCTTTCAGAGTTTCCATTGAGGGGGAGTGTGCATGCAATGTCACCTCCTAATGGTCGGCGGTTGATTGACTCCTTCTCCTCTATACTTCTACTCTGGTTTAAAAGCATTGTAAAAGATCTTGTATGATCTAAAGTAAATTGATAGAGTTTACGGGAAAAATACAGTCCAGTGTGCATCTATTTGTAAAGGAGGTCCTTGTGTTATAAAATGCTCCTAGAGATGCGGTATAAGAATATTTCCACAAGAAACGATGAGATGTAGTCTCACAAATCATGCTTAGCCTAAATCATATGTCTAATTTATGGATTCCAAATCCTTTTGTACCAAAAGGTAAGTTGAGCATGATGAAGGTTTTATAAGTCCTTCAAAAGTACATGTGCAAGCCTAAACCTTTAGGGTTTATGGATTTGTAAATTCTGTTGTACAAATAGGTAATGTTGGCATATGGATCCCCACATAATATTAAGGGAGAGTGTTAGAACTATAATATTAAGTGCATCATAATATTTAGTTTATAGTTAAATAATATAGAATAGTTTATATTCTTATTATTGAAATATAAATTGTATATTAGGTTTGTTAGTTATTAATTAACTAACTATATACTAAATTGGGTGTTACTTGTAATTTAATATGGACATAACCCTTTGGGTTATTTAAATATGGCTTTAGGTCATAATCAAAATCACGTGAATCAATAGATTAGAGTAAATACATGGAGTAAAAGTGAGGAAGGGGTTACTGAAATGTGTGTATAATGTTTCTCTATAGTGGATTATTATTCCATAGTTTTTTACCCATTTACGGGTTTTCCACGTTACATTATGTGTCTTTGTGTTCATTACATATTCAATGGTTTATTTTATTAATGTTTGGTGTAATATATTTATGAATATGGTTAATATAATTAGCCCCTTGGATCTGAAAACTACTTCCCATAATGCTAAGGACACCATGTCCTCTAAAATCCACTTTGTATGGGGTTCGTAGATTGGTCTGAACCCACTCGTTGTATATAATTGAACCAAACCAAGTGTAGAATCTCTTTGTTAGCATGTAAAAATCTGAAATGATGCTTCCCTTTTTGGGGCGCATGAGGCGACATTGATAAGATAATGCGGCCCTAAAAGAGAACCAACCACATGAACTCGTATCCCTGCAAGGGGAAGGGAATGTGCTTGGTATAAACCAAGGCCCACATGAACAAGGATGGATAGCCAAAAAAGTGTGAAAAAGCATGCATGCATATGAAAAACATGTGTAAGCCACACGAGATAATGAAGTAATGTAAACACGCACGAAGAAAAAGTAAGTCACACAAAGCGGGGAAGAAAACATGGGACATCACTCGGGATGTCGCAAGATTATCATGGATTTTCCTAGCTTTGGAAATAGTGTCCTAGCAGGAACCTTAGAGAAGAAAGATCTTCTTCCTTCCAGTTTGGAAAATATTAGTAACAAATCTTACTTTGACAGAGTTTTAAGACACTAGTATTCATTAAGAATCAGATTGACAGGGAGTTACCACTAAGGATTTCAACCTTAGCTATGCAAATGCACTAAATATGGTCTGTCAAATGTCCTGTCAATACTAACAACTAGAAATGTAAAGATTCGACCTTTCTTTTTGCATTTATCAATTGAAAGCTAGTGCACTAGGTGTGAAAACTAAAAGAATTGCACACAACACTTGGAGCATACAAGAAGAGTTTTATCGGGACTTGAATGTGAGCTGTAATCACTATGTCCTCAGAAACGGTGCCACTTTGGTGTTGTTGCCGCAAAAATAGGTCGCGATGTTCAAATAATGCTGAGCAAATCAAATAACTCCCCTGTAATGGCACCACTTTTGTGTTGACGGACCAAACAGATATGAACCGGTAATAGATCAATAAATCAATCTTGGAAACGCAAAATCAATTCCAGAGACACAAATTTGACTCACAGCAATGGTGTCACTTAGGTGTTGGTATCCAAATTGATTATCCCTCAAATTCGAGCAACATCTTTGGTTTTACGGGACTTGCTTTTGAGACAGATAGATCATGGTGAGTTGTTCTGTAGCCGGGGATAAGATCTAATTGGCCCTCTGTCACTCAAATGTGGAGAAATGGATAGAACCCTCAAGAGGGTTTGATTTATCCTCACTATTTTATGTTGTTCCTTTCAACCAAGGTGAGAGAACCATTTTGTAGCATGTTGTTTGTGGAGGAGATGGAAATATCTTTCCTAATGAAGTTATTAAGGAGACCTTGGAGAAAATATGATCAATGTAACAAATATAACTCTCACGAGTTGTCACTCTAGATAGTGGAGATATTCTCTAGACAAGGTTTAGGCTACTAAAGACATTTGAAATCCTGATTGTTTCTGCATGTTTTGGTAACAAAGATTATGCATTTGCATACACATAGGAAAAATAGGGGTAGTATAGGTAGGATTGGTTGTTTTTTTTTTAATAATTTTTTTGGTGGGAGGTGAGGCAGGATGAACTTGATTCACTAGGTCCTTGAGAAATCTTACAAAATGGAAGGTTAGACCAATAGAATGCCACATAACAGCTAAACTTTTAATTTAACCAAATATGTGCTTCAAAGGAGGCCCAAATTAGTAGTTTTTCACACAACCTACGAGATTCTAACACGAAGGATCGAGTTATAGAACCCAACAAAGCATCAAAATCTAAGGCAAATCACACCTAAGGTATACTCAGAGGCTTACAAACAATCTTTGTCAACTAGATGAAAGAAAAGTGATTTTAAATCATTTATTTCAATCCCATCTAAAATCTCTTCTAAGAAATGAAATTGAATATGCCACTAAACTGTCACAAGGATTGAGGCCTGTGTGATTGAATAAAATTTTAATACAAGATTGCAACAGAAACAAGAAAAACTACTTGTATACATTCAGAAATAAAACAAACACATTTTTCTCAAG
Organism: Taxus wallichiana var. yunnanensis; assembly: GCA_018340775.1. Taxonomy (NCBI): domain Eukaryota; kingdom Viridiplantae; phylum Streptophyta; class Pinopsida; order Cupressales; family Taxaceae; genus Taxus; species Taxus wallichiana. Next base: position 266,780,820 of record CM031237.1, read on the forward strand.
ACAACACAAAATAACTCAAATTTGATTAAATCTATCAGTAGGGGAAAGTTTCTAAAATAGTCTCATATCTTGTCAATGGTTGTACACTCGTAACCACCTTGACACGATCAGATTCAATACAAAACAGATATAAAAGCTTCTCAAACGGCTTCTCAAAAATGATGGGCTCTGTCAAGATTTTTTCTATTAGAAAACTAAGTCCCGGCCACGACACTCCAACCATTCACACGAAAAAATTATGCCATTTATAACATTTACAACAAAGCCCCTTTTCCCCCCAAAAAACCAGCCATTGAGTGCTACCAATGCTCACCATGATCTCGATCATGATTTCCGGATCGAGATCTGCAAAAGTTCCAGTGCTTGAGGGGGTAGATCTCATCGAATATCTCCCACATTAAACTCCTTCCTCACGGTAGATCCTTTGTTTCTTCAATTCACCAAACACTTCTACCCCTAATCTATCAAATCGGCTCCTTGCATGCTCGGGAGAAAAAAAAATTGAAAATCCTATCGGGCTCGATAGCCAAATCATTTTTATGGTGAAAGATGTCTCAGATCTCCCCACCAAACTTAGATATCAAAATAAATTCTCCCTCTACTTGGTGTGTAGGAAATACTAAGAAATCATGAAGACTCGCACTTCCATGTGTGTTTGAGTAAAATGGGGAAGATCGATTCAAAATCTCGAAATTTGTAGTTGATCTTTACTTTGAATTTTTTGTCACGTGGAAGATTCAATTTAAAATGGGCTCGGGGTTTCCTTTGACCTTTTACAACTTTTGAAGAAATGGAAAATTTTCACATTTTGTTCGCATCTACGCCTATGAGAAATGAGTCGACATGTGTCCTAAGGTGGGTCCCAAAGGAACCGCGGCCAAATTTTTCTATTTGACCTCCTTTTTGGAAAAGGGAAAATTTTCCAAGTTTTCCCCATAGCTCCATCCTTGACAAATGATCTCGACACGTGTCGATGTGGGTCCCAGCAGAACCACACTTCCTTTTTCACTTTTAACTCTTTTCCCACAAAGGGAATTTTTCCAAATTTCCTTCGAAGAACCACACCTCCACCGTTGACTAGAGAAATCTTTGACCTTTCCTCCATCAGGCCATGAGCCATTTTGATGTTTTAATAATTTGAATACCAGTGGGCAAAAATGCAAGTTACCCCCGATGGTTCGCCTCCCGCCCTTTTGACTTAAAACAAACTTTGATTGATCCTTTGTTGGGCTTGCGGGCCATTTTTGATATCTTAACCCTTTTGGGAATAAGGGGAAAAATTTCTAAACTACCCTCGATGGTCTGCTTCCCCTCCCCATTTGATTTATCAGCTGCCGCTATGCATCACAATGGCACATCTTGAGATGGTCCCAAAAAGTTGAGATCTTGAATGAGCGCGGGCTCGCCATGTGTCTGGCCCAACAAAATTTGCTTGAGGGCTTCAAAGATCAGAGGAAGGCACCATGTGTCAGAGTCTGAGGCAATCTCCTTTGGCTGTTGAAAATTCCAAGCAAAATTTAAAGTGAGCGGAGGCCTCCAAGTGTCCTCCTAACACTTCTTCAAAATGGTGCCCATGTTTAATACTTTGAACGAGCGTGGGCTCACCATGTGTCCCTGTTTCCGCCAAACTGTTTCAGCTACACAAAATTTTGTCTAAGTCCGGGAAAAGCAATGGAAATCTCCACGTGTCCTCCCGGCGCTGCTCCAAGGCCAAACCAAAAAGTAGATCTTCAAATGAGCGCCGTTCCTCCACTAGGACAAATCTTTAAGTTGAGGTTTTTCATAGAATTTTTGAAGTACACAGCTAAGCCGCATCCAACCAAAAGAGGCCACATTTCCTATTGGAGCGAAGATGCAAATTTGACTAGGAGAAATGCCCATCAAACTGTAAAATACAAAAAAACAACCATTTGAGCCCGGAAATAAAATTTTCTCCAAGGACAGAGAATTTAGAAATGTTACAATGCTCAAATACATTCCTCGGAGATACATCTATTCACTTCTATTCAAGTATTTAGGGAAGAAATGACAAGGATGACAAATCTCGACATTGTGGAGAACAAAAATAATGGGAGAACCCGAGTTTTAGATGACCAGAGAATAGGAGACCCAAATTACGGACCTTTACTGAGGAGGAACAAAGAAACAAGGAGACAAATATGGACCCATATGTGATCTTCGACCTAAAAACTGATTGAAAATGGCAACAGAGACTAACCAGGAATAACACGGGGAAGTAGAAAATTACAGAGGCCATAAATCGATGGATTTTCAAAGGCAAAATAGGGCATGACTGTTATGAGCACCAACATCGGCTCTGACTCGGGGATGGGCACTCCGCGAGTGCCACAAGAACAAAGGTAGACCAGGTGCCAAAAATATACATTGGGCGTGAGTCAACTTGCAGAGTAGAGAAACATAGCCATCTCAAAAATGAATAGAGAAACTAGCAAGAACAAGTCACCAAGGACTAGAACGAGAGAAAAACACAAAAGACGGGAAGTAAACAAGAAACTATACACTACACAAAAGATTATTACCCCGATTTAGAGAAAACAATCAAGGAAAAATTTCAAGCACCTACCATCTTGGGTATGACCATGCCAAGAGGTTCAAATATGCTTTCATCAATTGGAAATATACCTCCTTTTCTTCTTTGTTCAGTTTGTAAACCATCCATTTTCTCTGAAGCTCCTCTATTGTGTTTAAATCAAATTCTTTAAATTTTTCAAGGCTGAATCGTAGAATAAATTCTTAGAAAAACAACATACTTAGGAGCTCGATTTTAACACTTTCATACTCCTTGAAATCCACAAGACTCACAAAATTGTTAATATCAGCATTTTCTACAAAAGCGCATAAGATGCATTGCTTGGGTCTTTAATCAAGTACAACATATTATTTCTCCATATAATTTCACCAAGTTGTCTTCAATGGGGATAGTGGCATAAGACATTTCCATTTTCACACTACCACCAACATGTGCTACCCATTTTCTTTACAACAACATCCCCCACTTGGCAAGGCACTCAAAAATCACTACATCAAGTTTTTAGTTCGTTCCAGGATAAGATGCAAGTTGCACAACAAGATCTTTAACACATCCCACCACTAGCACTGTCTAGAGTCCATGGCGTGCACTTCTCATATCCAACTATTACTTTGATACCTAATTCATTCATCACCTTAAGAGGCATGACATTACATGAAGCTCCGAGAATCATATATACAATTATCTAATAGCTTGTCTTTGATAACAGGGTAATGAAGAATGGATCCACATTTGGGATTTAACCAAAGAAATTCCTAAATAAACCTCCGGTGGTTCCCCCAGCTCTTCCAACACTTGTGGATTTTCCAACTCTGCGCAATGAAGGGGAATCTCAACCTTGTTTACACCTCTGCCTTGTATGATCTCTTCCCCTTTGAATCCTAAATATTCAAAATCCCTCTTCTTGTGCTCAGGGATCCTAAGCACTCAACAATTGGGACAGGAATTTTTATTTGACTCAAAACTTGGGCAATGTCATATGGAACAAATTTGGGTAAAGCAACACTAGGGGAAAGATTGGCAAAGTCATCAGATGGAATGGGATTCTTTTCATTTTGGGCATGGGGAGGGACACAAGTTTTTCTTGGGGAAACAAGCTCTCTGCCAGATGCATTTTTCTTTGGGGTTTCTTTGGTAAGCAATGGAAATTTTGACTTGGCTTATGGCACCTTGGTAGATTTACTTTGGTATTGTGCTCTTTTTCTTGGGAAACTACAACATTCATTAATAGTTGCCTATCTTCTTACGAAGGAACTCCTCCATCACACTTTTCAATCATTAATGACCTCAAGTATTCAAAATCATTAGTGGGAAATTCAAAATGTTGTACACTATCCACTTCTAAATTATGAGAGGGAGGAAGAATAGGTACAGTGGATGTAATCCCAAAAAAAAAGTAGTAGTTCGGCACTTGTTACCTCTGTTGAAGTTGTTTCCCTTGGCAAACTTGCGGGGATCTCCATCATGCGCAGCCTCATCATCATTATCATCATCGCCTTCTTCTTCTTCTTGTTGATCTTACTCACAAGGAGCATGAGGCATGAAACATTTGTCACACCAATCAATGACATTTGTCTCTTCCACAACAAAAACTCTGGTAGCCTAAGGATCGGGCACCATTCATTTTCTCTACCTTGGGGTTGCCTATTTCCAAATCCAACAAGTCCTTTTCCTTGATCATCAGATATTTGGTGATTTGTAAACTGTCTTGGATTTTTGCTTGTGTTCACCTTGTCGGCTCCGCCCGATTCCCTTCTCATCCTAGGCTAGTTTGTGGGAAATTTCTTTGACATCCCCTGCCAAATTCTTCACAACCTCCTCCAAATCAAAAACCTTGCCTATCTGAGGTTTTTTAAGTTAATTAGTTTTACACCCTCCCTTTTTGGAGGCTTTCCAATTGCCTTGATGTTGTTCTCTATTTGCAGAGCCATGGTGAATTCTTGCCTCAAATTTGTGGGGTTCTTATCCCTTAAGTAATATGCAGCCTTTTTATCAAATGCATCAAAATATTTGATCAAATATGACTCATCACTTTGGTGTTGTTGCCGCACAAATAGGTCTCGATGTTCAAATAATCCTGAGCAACTCAAATAACTCCCAAAGAATGGCGCCACTTTCGTGTTGATGGGCCAAATAGATATGAACCGGAAATAGATAAATAAATCAATCTTGACAACACAAAATCAGTTCCAGAAACACAAATTTGAATCCCAGCACGGCGCCACTTAAGTGTTGGTATCCAAATCGCTTCTCCCTCAAATTCTGAGTAGCATCACTAATTTTATAGGAATATTAGAGAGAGATAGATCATGGTGAATCATTTTTAGCTGGGGATAAGATCTAACTAGCCCTCTGTCACTCAAATGTGGATATCTTGATAGCACCCTCAAGAGGACTTGATCTATCCTCACTATTTTAGGTTGAGCCTTTCAACCAAGGTAAGAGAACCCTTTGGTAGCTTTGTTGTTTGTGGAGGAGATGGAGATATCCTTCCTAATGAAGTTATTAAGGATACCTTGGAGAAAACATGATCAATGCAAAAAAATGTAACTCTCACGAGTGTAAGCTCGCTCTAGATGAGTTGTCACTCTAGATAGTGGAGATATTCTCTAGGAAAGGTTCAAGATACTAAAGACATTTGAAATCCCGATTGTTTCGCATGTTTTGGTAATGAGATATTATGCATTTGCATACACACAAGACAAACAAGAGTAGTACAAGTAGGGTTGGTTTTTTTTTTAATAAATTTTTTTGTGGGAGGTGAGAGCGGGATGAACTTTACTCATCGGGTCCTTGAGAAATCTTACAAAGCTGGACGGTTAGACCAATAAAACAGCTAAAATGTTTCTTTAACCAGAATATGTGCTTCAATGGAGGCCCAAATTAGCAATTTTTCACACAACCTACAAGATTCTAACACAAAGGCTCAATTTAGAGAACCCAAAAAAGCATCAAGATCTAAGCCAAATCATGCCTAAGGTACACCCGAGGAGGCTTACAGGACAATCTCTGTCAGCAGATGAAAGAAAAGTGATTTTAAATCGTTTATTTCAATCTCGAGATGAAATATCTTCGAGAAATGAAATTACGAGATGCCACTAAACTATCAAAAGAATTGGGCTGTGTGATTGAATCATATTTTAATACAAGATTGCAACAGAAAAAAGAGAAACTACTCGCATACATTCAAAAATAAAACAAACAGATTTTGCTCAAGACAACACAAAATAACTTGAATTTGATTAAATCTATCAAGAGGGGAAAGTTTCTAGAACAATATCGAGCTTTTCAATGGCTATACACTTGCAACCACCTTGACACAATCAGATTCAATACAAAAGAGATATACAAGATTCTCAAACGGATTCTAAAAATGATGGGCTCTGTCAATCTTTTTTCTATTAGAAAACTCAGCCGACGACGCTTGACACTCCAACCGTTTTCATGAAATTTTTTTGGCATTTATAACATTTATAATAGAGCCCCTTTTCCCTACAAGAAAACTAGACATTGAGTGCTACTGAGTGTGCTCGCCATGATCTCGATCGCAATTTATGGGATCAGATACGTAAAAAGTTTCAGTGCTTGAAGGGGTATATCTCATCGAATATCTCCCACATTCAACTCCTCCCTCTACAAGATCACTCTTTCTTCAATTCGCAAACCACTACGCCTCTAATCACAAACTCACGGATCCTTGTGTGCTCGGGAGAAAAAAAAAGGAAAATCGATCGGGCTCGATAGCTAAATCATTTTTAATGGCAAAAACATCTCCAAATCTCCCCCAAAAACTTAGATATCACAATTAATTATCCCCTCTTCTTTGTGTGTAGGAAATGCCAAGAAATCATGAAGACTCGCACTTAGGCTTGTTTGATAAAATCGGGGAAAATTAGATTCGATCTCTCAATTGTCATTGATCTTTACTTTGAATTTGGGTCGTCCACATGGAAGATTCAATTTAAAATGGGCCCGAGGGTTTCCTTTGACCTTTTACAAACTTTTGAAGAAATGGAAAAATTTCACATTTTGTTCTGCATCTCTGCCTCTGACAAATCATCGACACGTGTCCCGAGGTAGGTCCAAAAGCGTGACCAAATTCTACTATTTGACCTCATTTTGAAAAAGGGAAAATTTTCTAGGTTTTCCTCACGGCTCCACCCTTGAGAAATGAGTCTGACACGTGTCCCAATGTGGGTCCCAATGGAACCACACTTCCTTTTTCACCTTTAACTCTTTTCCCACAAAGGGAAAATTTTCTAAATTTCCTCCGAAGGCTCGCACCTCCAGTTGATTTGGATCAATCTTTGAAATTTCCTCCATCAGGCTTGCGGGCCATTTTGATGTTTTAATATTTTGAATACCGGGGAAAAACATTCATGTTACCCTTGATGGTCTGCCTCTTCACCCTTTTGACTTGAAACAAACTTTGGTGATCCTTTGTCAAGCTTGCGGGCCATTTTTGATATCTTAACCCTTTTGGGAATAAGGGGAAAAATTTCTAAACTACCCCGATGGTCCATTTCCTGCCCCTTTGATTTTTAAAACCGCCACGTGTCACAATGGCACATCTTGAGATGGTCCCAAAAATTTGAGAACTTGAATAAGCGCAGGCTCGCCACATGTCCTGGCACGACAAAATTTGCTTGAAGGCTTCAAAGATCAGTGGAAGGTGCCATGTGTCGTAGTCGAGGAAATCTCCTTTGGCCATTGAAAAGTCCAAGAAAAATGTAAAGTGAGCGGAGGCCTCCAGTGTCCTCTTAGCACTTCTAAAATGGTGCTCAAGTTTAAGACTCGAATGAGCACGTGCTCACCACATGTCCTTGTTTCCGCCAAACTGTTGTTGCACAAAAATTTGTCTAAGTGGGAAAAAGCGAGAAATCTCCACATGTCCTCTGGCGTTGTTCTAAGGCCAAACCAAAAATTAGATTTTCAAATGAGCGTTGTTTCTCCACATGGACAAATCTTTAAGTTAAGACTTTTCATAGAATTTTTGAAGTACCCAGCTGAGCCGTGTCTAACCAAAAGAGGCCACATTTCTGTTGGAGCGAAGATGCAAATTTGGTGGGAGAAATGCTTGTCAAACCGTAAACTACAGAAAAATGACCATTTGAGCCCGGAAATAAAATTTTCTCCAAGGACAAAGAATTTAGAAATGTTACAAGGCTCAAATACGTTCCTCAGAGATACATCTATTAACTTTTCTTCAAGTATTTAGGGTAGAAACGACAAGGATGGAAAATATCGACTATGGAGAACAGAAATAATGGGAGAACCTGAGTTTTAGATGAACAGAGAATAGGAGACCCAAATTACAAACCTTTTCCAGAGGAACAAAGAAACAAGGAGACAAATATGGACCCATACGTGATCTTGACCCAGGAACTGATTGAAAATGGCAACAGAGACTAACCAGGCACAACACGGGGAAGTAAAAAATGACAGAGGTCGTAAATCGATGGATTTTCAAAGGAAAAATGGGTCAAGACTATTATGAGCACCAATGAGTTCATTTTATTTTCCCCCTCGGTAGTAAAGAATGAACCATAAATGAGAGTGTGTTTTTAGGAAATGGTCGAAGTGTGTGTTGTTTCTAACACGTTGTGATGAATGTGTATGTATATTGATGAGATGCAACCTAGAAATGATGTGTGTATATCATGACCAAAGTAAATGTATAAGTGATGATTTATCCTAAGATTATATTACTATGAGATGAAATGATGAGTAATGATTTATCCCTAAGCATATATCACTACAAGATGAGGAGTGGTGATGTAACCTAAGGTGTATACCACTATAAAATGATAGAATAGGTGATGATGTAGCCTAAAGCATATGTCACTAAGCTAGAAATGTCACATGATGAAAGGTCGAATAGTAAGTGTGTGAGGATTGTAAGGTCCATTTGATTTGTAAACCCTCGGCTAGTTGAGTATGGACCGAGGAGCTAAAGTGTGTCATCAAGTAGTGAGTGCAGCGCATGGAAGACAATATAGTATAGGTGATGACCATGTGATGAGTAGAATGTGTAAATACGCTATGTGTAGAATGTAAATGCAAGATGTGTAGAACATGTAAAATGCAAGGTGAATAGAACATGTGAATACATGATATGTAGAATGTAAATGCAAGAAGTGTAGAATGTGCAAACTTACATGTATGTAGATGGACTAGTAATGTAGTATGTAAGATGATGTTATGCTAGACTCATATAGGATGAATACTAGTATAGTATGTAGAATATGTGTGAAAGTGCATGGTGTAAAATGAATGGTATGTAAGGTATGTAGATAAACAAATAATGTAGTATGTAAGATAAGTAGTATATGATGTAAGGCACATAACCAATGGTGTAGATATAATGGTGACTAGTATGATGTATAAATGTCAAAATGTTGTAGAATAAATGTATAATGTATGGTGTATGATGCATAATATGTGATGAAACGCAATGTGTAATTCCTATAGTGTAGTGTGTGGGGTTCATGTGTAGTAAGCCCTAAACAATCAAGTGTGAACCAAAACATAAAAGTATCTCATCGGGAAATGATGCTAGAATGTATGATGAATATGCCTAATACAAGGATCGAATGTATAAATGTGTAAAAGATGATGAGTGTGACTATGATAAGATGAGGTGGGGAATGTGAAGTGTTATGCCCCCTAGCTCATTTGAATTAATGAATTATCTAATGACCGTATGAAAGACAAAGGTCCTTCATCTATTGTAAGAGATGAAATTGTATGACTATGCTCTAATAATGGTGGTATGGTAGACAGACATTTTCGTGGACAATGAAGTCTATGTGCATGTGAGGGATGACTATATGAAGAAGTTCGTGGCATCACAAAATGCATTGGTGATGGAGATCTATGTGATGCGAGAATGTGTAGGTGAATAAGATCTGCATAGAATAAATTGAGTTGGTGATCTATGCCAAGATACGATTACTTATCCAAGGAATAGGCCTATACTAATGTGTAGGACTAGTCAAACGATGTAGTCACATATTCATTGCTTGAGTAGGTGAGATAGGGGTAGATTTCTCTTTGAGAAACATAGAACGTTATGTGCTATAAGAAGTAGGTGGTTTCTTAGGAGGCTCTTGACTGGCCGAAGAAGGAACACTAGAAATAGTGGCATGATGCTCAATAGATGCAAAAGGAGTAGTATTTGGAGCCCATTTGGATGTAGCATTTGGAGATGGGCATGCAATATAATTTTCTATAGTTATTTAGATAAATCCTTGATGTAAATTAGGTAGGCAGTCATAAGTAACTCGAGGGATGATGTTGAGGATGAAATGAAAGAGGAAATAATTATTCATGTCATAGTAAGTACTGATGGACCCAAAGGGGAGATGAGTGTACCATTGCAATGCCTTAGTAATAAGACTATGTCAAAATTCCTTGAGTAATAATCTATCATTAGAATAAGAGGTCATAGCCATACGGCAATGTAGAAGATGAGCATGAAGATCACTAGTACCATCAAAGCAAGTGAATTTAGGAAATGCCAAATTATGAATCTTCTTAGGAATAGGGTTACCATGTAATGAGTTATTGTCAATAGAAGCATAGTAAATTGTACTTGCTAGAGTAAGAGAATGGACACGAGGCGTGGTGACCTACGACATGCATGAGAGGGATAATATCCTATGAAGGAATAGTGGAAGATCATAATAATGTATTAAGAGGTTGTAACTTCTTATTGTGAGTGATCATACAAATGGCAAGAGAAGATAGAGGATATTTTGATGTTAAAGGAACATTCAGAGTAGGTGTCAAAGAATCTATAGTAAATGATGTAGGTGGAATATCCATAGTGATGGTAGGACTAACATCAGAAACATCCTTAGGCAATGAGGTGACCAATGGAGATATAACTATGGGAGAAGATGAACTAATATGCATGGATGATGGAATGAGAGGAGATGAAATAGTAGGAGAAGAAGAATTGATAGATGGGGGTGAGTCATGGATAGTGCTAGTAAAAATATCATGTAGAGATGAAAGTGGAGGAGAAATTCCTCCATCAACCATATGAGAAAAAAGTGAAATGTCAGTAGCTTGTGGCTCTACAGTATCAGATAAAGATATAGGAACAAATATTGCATTGAAAGGATCATCGGTAGGAAATGTTGAAGAATTAACGGGAGGGAGGCTGAATGAGAAGTAATGGGAAATTCAGTAGAAGTTGGAGAGGTAACTATATGATCAACATGAGTAACTTGTTCTTTTGTAGCCTCATATAGGAATTGCACTAAAACATTAGGATCAATAAGTACGTATATAAGAAATGCTAGCCTCTTCAGAACTTGAGGATTTATATCAAAAGATGGAATATGAGTAAAGTAAGGACAAGGCCTATAAGCTGCATAGATCAACCAGGTGTCAACATAGGAACAAAAAGAACTATCAAATTGAAGAGTGAATTGAGAAGAATCCTTATCCATGAGGGTTTGTAGTGGATCCTAAGGAAAAATATTCTAAAGGATGGGTTCACCAAAATGATTAACTAAAATTAACTAATAATGTAGTAAGTGGATAGTTAATCTAAGTTATGAACAACTTTAAATAAATGCAGTAAAGAAGGATGTAAATGAGCTAAACAAGTATGTAAAGGAAAATGATAAACCCTAATATGCAAGAGAGAAGAGGAAAGAACTCATCTCAATAACAAATGCTCACGGGAATGTATCACAGAGGTGACTAGAAAATCTAGAAGTAGGAACGAATGTGAAGAATTCCGAAAAGGATGGATATGGAGGATCTAGTTGGACTAGAGTGCCTAGAGAGGGACTTGGGCACTGTGACCAATATGGTCCGTAATCGACATGCCCTAGTCTGTGTAAAATATCTAAAAATGGTCTTCACTAGTTCGGTAGATGGTTTGAAACACTCATTGTCTATTGCATCATTTTTTTCCATCCCGTGTCGGATGTTGTGAATAATCCAAGATGAAATAAATACCTACAAGACCCCAAAACAAGCATCAAACCCTAAAAAATAAAAATTCATATGAAGGGGTCGGACTAAACACAACTACCATAGTGGTGGAGTTACTAATCGAGAGTGCACTACATCTCGAGACTTGATGTATTTCTATGTGAAAGTGTGTGTGAACATTCCCTAGGTTTCTCTTATGTCATTCACACTTTATGAAGTAGCAAGCACTAATTATGTGTAGAAAATGCAATCGAAGGTTTGCATGGAATATAATAGAATCCCTCCCCCTATGAAGTGTGATGTAGATGTCCTAGCCATATGCCTTGATGATGGATCTATGTGGATGCAAGTGATCTCAATTCGAGAGATGGATGCAAATCTAGATGGATGCTAGAAGTGAATGATACTAGGTCTTTCATTGTGGTCTCATAACTTTATATTTATAGGGTTCTCTTGATATAATTTTGTAATTAACTCTGAAAAGGCCAACCACAAGAAAGATAAAGATCTCAAATGGCTAGAAAGAACCAAAAATGTTACATGAAAGTGCAGAAAAGGACAGGGTGCCCCTGGTGGGACCAGAGTGCCTTTGGGTTCCCAGTACTAATTTGGCTTTTGACGAGGCTAAAATAATGTGGGATGACAGAAGTTGGTGAGCATATGGGTACAATAGGTTGGTAATGACGAAATAAAATAAAAATAAGATGGCCCAAAGATAACAGATTAATTAGTACTTTTTTTCATTCAAGAACCTTCTAAATAGTAGTATGAGACCGAGATATATAACGTCTAAAGTGCATGATTTTGTGACTATAGTTAGGGTTTCAAAGAAAATTACCTTCTTAAAAATCTTTCATAAAAACATGAAGATCAAACCACCTAATTCTTTTTTTGAAACCTTCATATCTTACCTAATAATATATTTCAAAGAGATCATGTGCACATGTAAAGAACACATATCACAATGAACATCATAAGGTCCACTTCGACTTAAAATCACACTCTGGAATATCCAATTTTTCCAAAACTTAAGTATCTTGAAATTCCTTCTTTAGAATGACCTATAACTTGTCATGAAGCATAATTAAAACAACCTTTACATGTCTATATTCACCATATATCCCAAACAGCTCTCAAACGCTCCATCAATCTCATTTACCAAGTCTTTCTTTCCTTTTCTCACCTACTTTCTTTCCAAATACCTTGTTATCTAATTTCCTCCACCGCCCACTAATATTAGATAACAAGGATATTCCTAATAAAATTGAACAAGTAAGCTCTGGGATTCCTACAGATTCGAATTCCACCAGGGGTCAAGCCTTCGGTAGCATGGGAGAAAGACTTAGCTGAATCAACAATGATAAACTAAGTCGGGACAAGCCAATTCAAAAGAAAGTAACAGTCTCGTACACGAGGCCAAGTGTCGACACAGTGCAAGTTCCAGAAAGAAAAAGGGGGAGAAAGCCTCAATATCCCATGGGGCTTACACGTGGGGTCATCTATGAGTGTCCCACCCAAGAAAAATTATTTGCATTAATATGCAACATATCCATTACATGCTTAAAGGAGAGTAGTAGGCTCGTGGATGATGCCAAGTGTCAGCTTAATGCACTTCCAAAAGCTACAAAGAAAGCAGAGACCCTAGAGAAGTGCTTGGCCTCCACGTAGATCTCACAATAAATGGGCTCCAAGTTTGAAGCAGGTTACGAAGGATTGATGAGAAGCCAAATACCATGTATGGGCAATTATGAAGCCTATCTAAAAGTTTTAAATGCTCAAGATATTTTCAAAAGATCAAAGACAAAGGGTCATTTGGCTGGTCTTTTTAGTAACAAAGTTAATGCATAGTTCTGTGTGAAGAGTGTGAACCTATGAATACTTAATTTGTTCACCTACACTCAAGGAGTCATTTTTAACAGATTAGTATAAAAATAGGTTCCATGCCAAAATCGTGATCCCAGAGCCCGATGCATAAAATTTAGATATGTAATAAAGATTTGAATGAATAAGTCTGCTCTAAGGGAATCAACTGCAAAATAGTTAAGCAATGTATGAAATGAGTATGAATCTCACACAATGAAAAACAAATCATGGGGAAGTGTGAGATAGATCTTGCAATCTACTTTTGTCACTTCACACCATTTACCATAATGAACAAGCAGTTGGAAAATAGTTTGGGAATGATCTTCTTATCTTCTTCCCATCCTATATATTGTAAAGGTAAGGTTAAAATCAAAGATCGAGAGTTAGTAAATTTTTCTTTTATTGCCTCGGTTCCTCTTCCGTGAAAGGCAAAGGTTTGTAACTCGAGCTTTGTAATAGTGCTCTTCTTGCCTCTTACCTATTGTAATATTGTGCACACTTCTTAGAGTAATATAGTGTGATCCATTTTTCCATCCTTTGTATATATGTATTGTCTTTTATATCCTTTATTTTGATGTTGGTATATTGTGCATGTTTTAATGTTATTATTGTTCTCTCGAAGTTGTGCTTAAGTAGTTTTAAGTGGGGCTCTATGTGAATTGTCTATGGCATGTGGTGCATTTCGTCCACCCTTTTCATTGCTCACCTCTTCCCAATTCAGGCAGTCATATTCGTGACTAACTTCATTCTTTTCGGTGCATCACCTTAGTTAGTTTTATGTTTCTTTTCATTTTCTCCTAACCCTCATCTCACACTACAAAGAAGAGCCAACTTCTTTAAAATTTAGAGGTTACCTTACGACGCATGTCCCACCAACCTAAGGTATCCAATGAATCTGGTAGTTCATATGTAAGGATAATCATCAACAATTTTCTGGCATGCCTGGTGGGACTCTTGAAGAATCCTATCATTTCATTTTATCAAGCTGGTGTGTTCTTGGTGAAATTCTACCTTTGGAGGCATGTACAAACACATTGTCGACTCTGTTTGGCCCAAATGGCCCCTTCCTTGAAATTGCAGACCCTTCTTTCATCCATCTCCATTCATCTTTCTTTCCATGTCCCTCATTTTCCTTCATTCCATGAAGTTGTGCAATCATGACTCAATTCCCACAAGTGGAATTCACACTTTCAGCGGTATCATCAACATCTAATGAGCTTCATGCCTGCTCCAAACTAGTAGCATAACCAGTTTCAAAGCTGTTATGGAGACCAGATGAGCAAAGCCAAGACCAATTTGGATTTGAGAACAATCAAAGACATGGGCATGCATTTGGTGACTACAATCAATTGGAGGATGTTGGTCTACTAGAGAAGATAACACAAATAGAGGCATGCATGGTTCAATCTCGGGCCACAACACAAATGGAGGCATTCATAAACAGGATGCAGGGCAGCTTGTCTGTGGGTTGGCCCTATTCCCAAACACTATAGCTCGCAGGAGAATCTTATATTTTTAGAAGTAATATTGCCTTCACTTATGAATTATTGTGTCGGGATTCCTTCTTGTGAGATACCAATCCCACGGAAACCAATATGAGAGAAGCAAATTCGTTAACTTCGACTACATACATCATCATTCCATCCGTGAGATTTAACCTCCCCTTCTTCACCAATGTAAACTCTTTGTCTATGCTTGTTTTTGATATTTTCTTTGGTGGACCACCTTTAGGGTTTTGAGCCTCAACCATTTTTTTATTTTCTCCCCACCTGTAATGGGTTTTTAATCAAAATAACAAAATAAAATAAAATTTAATATTAAGTTTTTGTTTTTTTATTGATAAAGCGGGTTGAAGGGACCCATTCCCTATTTAAAAGAAGAGGCTAAATCCTCTAGAAAACAAAAGGGCTACAAAATCCAAAAAACAGTTGCATACCGACTTTACAATAGATAGAGAAATCCTTAAATTACTTCCCCCTCTGGGATGGAAAATAATCGTCAATGCTGCCCATGCGTCCTTTTTTATTTTTACGCCTCTTTACTTCTTGCCATTTTCCAAGGTCGGACGAGATAACCAAAGACAAGGTCACTGGGGTTCGCCAACGCCATCAAATTACCTGGCACAAAATCTTGATCCGATTCCAAACTTTCTGAAGTATGTCCCCTTTTTATGCCACCTCCAACCAAGTTTTCTTCCTGAAATCCCATCTCTGTATCATTTTTCTCTGTCACTGTTTTACCATCGGAGGTAGGATTATACGGATTATCTTTAAATTTTGATGCAGAAACCAAATCTGGGTTTACAGAACCCCATCCATTTGAAGATTTTGATCCATTTTCTTTTTCAGATTTTGATTCTTATTGAAGGGACAGGAGGCTTGCAAATGCCCCACATTTCTGCACAGTCTACATCGGAATGCGGTATTCTCATAATCTAAGACTTGGGTGTGCTGAAAATTACCAAACTTAAGGTTGATTCGATCAGGTAATCCTTTTCTTAAATCAAGTTCAACACAAATTCGGGCAAACGAACACAGGCCCGAATGTGTTCTATCCATATCCTCTTTTATAAATTTTCCCAAGACGTTTCCAATATCTTCCAGGGCATACCACAGATGTAAGGGAAGGTTAGGAAGCCTGACCCAAACTGGTGTTTTGGTCACCGAATAAGTATTCGGATTAAAATATGGGAACCATGGAGTGATGAATAGACCTGCATGTCCCCAGAACCAAGGTCCCTCTATCAAACACCATTGGTAATCTTCTGTTTCCCTAAAATGGACAACGAAAAAACCCTTGGAGCAGAGAGAGATTTCACATTTATTGGTCCAATTTTTGAAGACCCACTAGTACAGAGCTGTGGAGGAAGGCCAAAATCCATTAAACCTACCCACCACCGCATCCCGTGTTAAATTTTTGAAATATTCTTCAACTTCTGGATTTTCTATAGTGAGGGAAGGGATGTCCTCGGCTAGATCGACCAAGTATGCCTGGGTTTTAGCTGTATGTATGCCCAAGGAACTGCCACCCCTATTTTCTAGTGCCTCCTTGAAGGAAGAAGCCTTGATGATACCCCAAACCATGGTTTCTGAATCTCCACCCCCCGGTTCCACTCACTTGTTCCTTCCTTGCCCCCAACGTCGGAAATATTTTTCATTTTTTGAGCCCTAGGGTTAGGGCGTGGAACAACTTCAACCTTCTCCCAAACAACTCTTTCTCGCACTCCCTCTCTAGCACGAGTGCCCCCAATATGGCGGAACCCTTCACAAAGCATCCTTCTACCCCTAGAGATCCTCCTGGAACTTGCTGATCGACTTCTTTCCTACTCGCATTAATTATACCTTTTCCATTGGTTGGCCCTATTCCTAGACACTATTAAGAAGTATTGCCTTCACTTATGAGTTATTGTGTCGGGATTCCTACTATGAAATACCAATCTGCGGAATCCAATCCTAGAGAAGCAAAGTCATTGACTTTGACTACATCTATCCTTCCATCCGTGAGATTCAACCCCCTTCTTCACCAATGTAAACTCTTTGTCTTTGCTTGTTTTTGATATTTTCATTGCCATTGGGTGCACCACCTTTAGGGTTTGAGCCACAACCATTTTTTTATTTTCTCCCCACCCGTAATGGGTTTTTAATCAAAATAACAAAAAAAAAAATTTTTTTAATATTAAGTTTTTATTTTCTTATCCTTTATTGATTTTCATTAGTTCTTATTAATTTTTATTTTCTTATTATGCCGAGAGGCATCTTCATTTACATATATTTTGATTATGCCGAGAGGCATCTTCATTTACATATATATTGAGTTGAGGAGTCTGATGTCGTGCCCGTGAAAATTTATTTGTGTAAATAAAAAAATGTGTAAATAAAAACCCAAATAAATGTGCTAAGTGAAATGGGTATTACGCGGTAAATGGATAAATTTAATTTCTTTTGAAATGGGTGTAATGAAATGGGTTATTACATAGTAAATGGGTAAATTTAATTTCTTTTATTGATAATAATAGAGTGAAATGGGTATTACATGGTAATAAAAAAATCCTTTATTAATTGATCTCTTTGGTTAGTAAAGGGTATGGTATTTAATTAATTAATAAAATGGTGAAATGAGATTTCAAAGTAAAGGGTATTACATAGTAAATTTAATTGTATTTTATTAATTAATGATAAGGTGAAATGGGTATTACATGGTAATAAAAAAATCCTTTATTGATTGCTTCCCTAAATTTAATTTCTTTTATTAATTGATCTCTTTGGTTAGTAAAGGGTATGGTATTTAATTAATTAATAAAATGGTGAAATGAGATTTCAAAGTAAAGGGTATTACACAGTAAATTCAATTGTATTTTATTAATTAATGATAAGGTGAAATTAATGGGTATTACATGGTAAATTTAATTTCACCTATTAATTCATTGTTTTGGTAAATTTAATTTCTTTTATTAATTAATGATAGGGTGAAATAGGTATTAAAGGTATTACACAATAAATTCAATTGTAGATAAGGGTATTAAACATTTTAGGCATGTGCTTCCCTTACTTTTCTTCTCTCTTTTGCAGAGACTCTGGTAAAGGTAAGTAACCCTATTTTCACCTTATTTAACAATATGCCTACATTTTCTTTAACTGGTATGTGCATTGGTTTGAATTTTCTTAATAAAAGGATGTTTTCACATTGATTATTTTAGTTTATATGGTTTCACATTGATTATTTTAGTTTATATGGATTGTTCAGGGATAACATTGTGCACTTTTGAAACCATAAGGAATTGTTGGAACAGACTTATTTGCTTTCTATTCAAAAATTTTGAGGTATAAATTTTTGGACACAGTAAAGGGTTTATTGATTGCTTTGGTAAATTTAATTTATTTTATTTCCTTTATTAATTGATTTCTTAAAATGATGTTTCCACATTGATTATTTTATTCTTATATTTATATGGATTGTTCAGGGATAACATTGTGCATTTTTCAAATCACAAGGAATTGTGGAAAAGACTTATTTGGTTTCTATTCAAGAATTGTGAGGTATAAATTTTTGGACATAGTAAATGGTTTATTGATTTTTTCTTCCGTAAATTTAATTTCTTTTATTTTTTTATTAATTGATCTCTTTTTACACAGTAAAGGGTATGGTATTTTATTAATTAATGATACGGTGAAATGAGTATTTCAAAGTAAAGGGTATTACACAGTAAATCAATGATCACACTAAAGGGTATGATATTTTATTAATTAATGATATGGTGAAATGGGTATTTCAAAGTAAAGGGTATTACACAGTAAATCAATGATAAAGTGAAATGGGTATTACACAATAAAGGGTATTACACTATAAATTTGATCACTTTTATCAATACATATTACACTACATTCACTTATACACATTAGACAACAATAAGAAAATAATATACATGTGCATAATATAGTACATTCAAAATAGAAATGTCAATTTATGTAAAAAAAATAAACATGAACATGCTCACAAATATTACAACAAACCAAAAACTATATTAATTAATATCTTTTATTTATTTTATTAATTGATCTCTTTTTACATAGTAAAGGGTATGGCATTTTATTAATTAATGATAG
This sequence comes from Taxus wallichiana var. yunnanensis, assembly GCA_018340775.1. Taxonomy (NCBI): domain Eukaryota; kingdom Viridiplantae; phylum Streptophyta; class Pinopsida; order Cupressales; family Taxaceae; genus Taxus; species Taxus wallichiana. The sequence goes on from CM031237.1 coordinate 266,799,789, forward strand.
GGTATTTTATAATTAATGCCGGAAGAATTCAATTTTAGACTTTTGTGTGAATTTTACAAGTAATGTCTTTTTTAGTGTAATATGAAATTTTGAATGTCATTGTGCTTTTAAATATTAGATGAATCGGAATATCATGGTGCCTTTGAATATTAGATAGATCTATATATAGTTCATTCATGATTTGTATTTACTACATTTTGGAAATAATTATCTAAAATTGGTATACCATTTACACAAGAAGCTACGGACATTTGTCCAACTCGGAATCTAGCGTTGCATGTGCCTTTTTCGATACCAGGAGCTAGGATTTTTGAATGGGATATTTCCCTTTGAAACTATCCTAGCACGTTCAAATTTGGACGTCAGACTGTGTTTTTGAAAAGGCTTTTAAAGCAACGTAACGAGGGTGCCCCTAATGTATGTTAAACTTGTCCATTTTGGGACGATGTATTTTTTTAGAAGTCTCGAAATTAATTGTTTGATGTTTTTGTAGCAAAATCATGTCCAATTTGTGTAGAATTGTTTTGTATGTTGACTTCTAATATTTAAAAAATTGATATTATATGATTCTTGTCTATTACATGCATGTGAAATTTTTAGTTATATAAATAATTAAAAAAATTCTTGAAAATACATTATAGGTATGGCTCGACCAAGATTAAATTTTGAAAATGAAGAAGAAAGAAGATCTTATCAAAGAGAATATCAAAGACAATATCGCATAAGAAGACAACAAGAATTGACAGATGCACAACGAGAAGAACAAAGGAAACATCAAAATGATAATGATAGACAAAGACTTGTAACACAGAGAAATGAATTAATAAATGAAGAATTAGGAAGAGTAAATTTTGAAAATGAAGAAGAAAGAAGAGGATATCAAAGAGAATATCAAAGACAATATCGCATAAGAAGACAACAAGAAATGACAGAGGTACAATGAGAGGAACAAAGAAAAAATCGAAATGATAATGATGGACAAACATTTGTAGAATAGAGGAATGAATTAACAAATGAAGAAGAGAGAAGAGAATATCGAAGAGAATATCAAAGACAATATCGTAGAAGAAGACAACAAGAAATGACAGATGCACAACGAGAGGAACAAAGGAAACATCGAAATGATGACGATAGACAAAGATTTGTAGAATGGAGGAATGAATTGACAAATGATGCATTAGATGCAGAAAGACAACAACATGCAGATAAGATGATAACAATTCGTGCGCGCTCATCTCAAGATGACTCACATGTATCAAGAACAAATATACAAAGACATATTCATTCAGATCAGTTGTTAGAAGAAGAAAGAATTCGAAGACAAGAACTTCATCGTGAAGCATCTCAAAGGCACTATCATAGATTGGTTAGTAATGATGAATTCAATTTTGGGGGAGGAAATTCAACATCGGTGGATCGCGTGCTCCAAACACCTGAAAACTTGGGCCAAGATATAATGGATGTCGATGTTATAGATAATGTACATAATAATGGTGTGCAGGACAAGACAACATTACAAAAAACATGAGAAACAAGAAGAAGAAGAATGCAAAATAATAATTTACAGGAAGCATCAACAAATGAACCTAGAAGAAGAAGAAGAATGCAAAACTCACATATTGAGATAGAAAAAAATATATTTGATCCCAATGGAATGGTTGGGAGAGATTTGAATACCGTCCAAATGATTTTTCGACGTGGTCTTGATAACCTTGCTTCACCGATCATGTGTTATATTTGTCAAGAATGCTACCTTGGAATAAAAGTTTCTCGAACACCTGAAGGACCCATGTGTACTAGATGCCGACAAGAGAAAGGTCATCATCGATTTTCAGCATCAAACAATATGGATCCGGGCACAACCACCAGAACTTGCAAACTTAACTCAAGTTGAGGAAATGTTGATAGCCCGTGTCAACCCAATTTTGCAAGTGACACATGCGACAGGAGGTCAATATATATTAAGGTCACATGATAAGTTTTCCTCAAGAAGTAAAAGAAATCGCTAATCTTTTTCCGCATAGATTGAAAGATTTGTCGATGATTATTGTTCGGAGGAGAGATCAACGTGGAACAAATTACAACTTTACAGTCAATAGAGAGTGAGTTTACAATGCGCTGAAATATAAAATAGAACATGATAAGTTCTATTCAGATGTTGATTGATGAAAATGCTTTAAAGAACTTCCACCTCATTATGATGAAAATGTATTTGAGGAGTTGAACTCAGTGCATACGGAGTTTGATTTTGACGCAAATGAAGTTGTATTTGTAGGTTCGACCATAGAGATAGATGAAGGAAACATAATTACTCATACAACATCAATGGCGTCTAAACCACCTAATGCCCCAAGGGAGATGGAATTAATCCATGCATGGGTGAATAACCCTCACACAGACCCTGGAGTGCTAATTGATTGGCCAGGGATAGGATCATCTCCTATCAATGAGTATGTGACAAGTAGGATTACTTGATATGGCATTCCCTACTTTGTTTCCCGATGGAAAATGTGACTGGCTAGAACCACGGTTAAGACGAGTACGTCTCCATGAATTTGTAAAACATTTATTTCAATATAGGGATTATTGATTTGGCCGACATCCCCGATTCAGGTATTACATGATGAACATGATCATGAGACATCGTGCACAAAACTCATCTGTAGTGTTTGTTAAGAAAAGCCTCCAAGATATGCCAATCACCATTAATGAGTTACGTGAGCATATGCAAAATGTTCCCCATTCCAATCTGGTTGATCGTTTGATGCGATTGAACATCTTTAAAAGTACGAGGTCTTATTGGGCAAAATGTCGTGGTGAATTGATGGACATGTTGCATCAAATCGGATCACCTACCATTTTTTTCACATTAAGCGCAATTGATATGTATTGGCCCGATCTACATGCATTAATTCCTGGAACGCCGCCGGATAATCCACGGGAAGCACAAAATTGGCGAAGGAAAAATGTCATTGAATATCCACATATAGTGGCACATTATATGCACTTGCGACATACACTTTTCTGAAAGGAGATATTACGAAAAGGAATGAAAGTTAAAGATTATTGGTCTAGATATGAATGGCAACATAGAGGTTCTTCGCATGTGCATGGATTCATATGGTTAGAAGGTGCACCGAATATGGACAACCTTGATTGGAATGATAATTTTCAACGTGGAAATGCTGAAAAATACTTCCATTCTATTGTCCATGCATGGAATCCTCGGGAGGATCCGCACCAACAAAACATACAGGTAATTTATCAATTCTCATCGAGTTTGTGATTTATATAGAATTCTTACGTTCTCAAAATATATTGCATATTCTTATGTTCTATGTTACAGGTCTACCAAAATTTTATGCAGCATCCATGTCTTCGAAATACAAGACAACTGACACAAGTCGATATGGGATGTGACTACGAAGAGATTCTCAACAGTGTAGAATGACATACAATGTGTAGAGAGGGTGCCTGCCTACGTAAGAAAAGGGGGAAAATGGTTTGTAGGTAATGTTCAAAATTTGGAATAATTAAATTGAAATAAAAAACACATATGTGGAAGAACTAATAATTGATTATTACATTTTGCAGGTATAATGCACCATGGCCATTGAATCTCAACGGATCAAAGTTATATCAAGACTCAGAGACAGGAGATAAAAATTTTGAACCTGCGAGAAATGATGATAGGGTAAATACACATAATCGCTACATATTACAATTGTGGAGAGCAAATGTAGATTGGCAACTTGTTCATTCCAAGCATGCCGTAGTCAAGTACAATATCTTCCAGGGCATACCACAGATGTAAGGGAAGGTTAGGAAGCCTAACCCAAACTGGTGTTTTGGTCACCGAATAAGTATTCAGATTAAAATATTGGAACCATGGAGTGATGAATAGACCCGCATTTCCCCAGAACCAAGGTCCCTTTGTCAAACATCATTGGTAATCTTCTGTTTCCCTAAAATGGACAACGATAAAACCCTTACAGAGCATAGAGAGATTTCACATTTATTGGTCTAATTTTTGAAGACCCACTAGTACAGAGCTGTGGAGGAAGGCCAAAATCCATTAAACCTACCCACCACCGCATCCCGTGTTAAATTTTTGAAATATTCTTCAACTTCTGGATTTTCTATAGTGAGGGAAGGGATGTCCTCGGCTAGATCGACCAAGTATGCCTGGGGTTTAGCTTTATGTATGCCCTAGGAACCGCCGACCCTATTTTCCAGTGCCTCCTTGAAGGAAGAAGCCTTCTGATGATACCCCAAGCCATGGTTTCCTGAATCTCCACCCCCTGGTTCCACTCACCGTTCCTTCCTTGCCCCCAACATCCGGAAATATTTTTCATTTTTGGAGCCCTAGGGTTAGGGCGCGGAACAACTTCAACCTTCTCCCAAACAACTCTATCTCGCACTCCCTCCCTAGCCCGAGTGCCCCCCCAATACTTGGCCGGAACCCTTCATAGCATCCTTCTACCCCTAGAGATCCTCCGGAACTTGCAATCGACTTCTTTCCTACTCGCATTAATTGCACCTTGTCCATTGGTTGGCCCTATTCCTGAACACTATTAAGAAGTATTGCCTTCACTTATGAGTTATTGTGTCGGGATTCCTTCTTTGTGAAATACCAATCTGTGGAAACCAATCTCAGAGAAGCAAAGTCATTGACTTTGACTACATCTATCCTTCCATCCGTGAGATTCAACCCCCTTCTTCACTAATGTAAACTCTTTGTCTTTGCTTGTTTTTGATATTTATTGCCCTTGGGCTGCACCACCTTTAGGGTTTTGAGCCACAACCATTTTTTTATTTTCTCCCCACCCGTAATGGGTTTTTAATCAAAATAACAATTTTTATTTTTTTTTTTAATATTAAGTTTTTATTTTCTTATCTTTTATTGATTCTCATTAGTTCTATTAATTTTTATATTTTCTTATTTTATTTTGTTGTTAACTCTCTTTTGTTCATTTTAGTTAATTTTTATTAGTCATTTATTTCATATTTTTGATTTTTACTTTTTACTAATTATTAAGTTTTATTAATATTACTTTTTACTATTTATTTACTTTTAATCAATTTGTAATTTTTACCTTTTTTAAAATTTTATTGTTTTGAATATTTACTTTTGTATTTTTATTAATTTAAGTTAATTTCTATTTATATTAAATTTAATTTTTTCAATTTTAATTTTTAATATTAATAACTTCTTAAATTTTTGTTAATTTAATTTCTATTTACTCACATTTTTAAAATTTAAAAATTTATTAGTAATTTATTTTTATTTTTATTTTTACTTTTTGTTAAGTAGTTGATAATTATTTAATTTTTCAATGTTTAAATTACTAATTTTTAATTTGTAACTTACTTTGCATTACTTTTTTATCTTTCAATGTTTAAAATGTTATTAAAATTATTTTTAAAATATAATTTTGAATTTCCAATTTTTTAACCAATTTGAACTTTTTATTATTTAAATTTTTTTCTATTTGTTAATTTTTTGGATTTTTATTAAGTTTAACCAATTTTTTATTTTTATTTTGAATTTCAAATTTATTTTTATCAATTTGTACCTTTTATTAATTTTTTTAATTTTATGTATTTATTAATTTTTAACAACTTTTTAAAATTTTCTTATTTTTTCATTTTTATTTTAAAAATTAATTTTCAATTTTCAATTTTTTAAACCAATTTGAACTTTTTATTAATTTTAATTTTTAAAATTAATATATTATTATTATTTTTTTTTTTTCTATTTATTTTTTTTTCGGATTTTTATTAAGTTTTACCAATTTTTTTTTTTTTAAAATTTCAAATTTATTTTTATCAATTTGTACCTTTTATTAATTTTTTTAATTTTATGTATTTATTAATTTTTAACAACTTTTTAAAAAATTCTTATTTTTTCATTTTTGTTCATTTAATTAATTTTTAATTTTCAATTTTGAATTAGTAATTATTAATTATTAATTTTTTTATTTATTCCTTTTTATATATTTACTACTTTTTATTTATTAGTTTTGAATTTTAATTTTTTTAATCAATTTGTTAATTTTATTAATTTTTACAATATTTTATTTTCCATTTTTTTTTAAATTTTAAATTTTAATTTTATTTTTTTGGATATTAATTTTAATTTTTTACTATTTTTATTTTGTATTAGTTATTTTTACAATTAATTTTCTATCATATTTATTATAATGTTTATTTTGTTTTCATTAATTTTATTTCTGATTTGTTTTTATCAATTTGTAATTGTTATTAATTTTAACTTTTTTAATCAAATTTTAAATTTTTAATATTCATCTTTTATTCATTTTTATTTTTATTTTTCCCTTTTTATTAATTAATAATTCAATATTTTTATTTAATATTTTAATGTTAAAATTACTAATTTTTAATTTGCAACTTTTTATTACTTTTTAATTTTTTAAATTTTCAATGATAAAATGTTATTTAAATTATTTAAAAAATTAATTTGAATTTCGGATTTTTTAATCAATTAGTACCTTTTATTAATTAATTTGTTCCTTTTATTAATTTTTGTAATTTTGTGTTTAAAAAATTGTTAATTTTTAAATTTTAATTTTATCAATTTGTTATGGTTATTAATTTATTGTTTTACTTTTTGAATATTAATTTTTTTATTAATTATTAATTTTCTATCATATTTATTATAATTTTTATTTTATTTTCATTAATTCTTATTAATTTTGATTTATGATTTGTTTTTATCTATTTGTAATTGTTATTAATTTTTAATATTCGTCTTTTATTAATTATTAATTTTTGTCAATTGTTATTGATTATTAATTTTTAATTGTATTATTTTTAATTTTTCATAGATATATTTATTTATATTTTATATTTTTCTTTTTTTCTTTTTATTAAGTTTTATTATTTATTATTGATTATTAATTTTTTAATTTTTATCAATTTGTTATGTTTATTAATTTTTAATTTTTTATGGATATTAATTTTAATTTATTTCTATTAATTTAGAATTTTGATTTTTTATCAATTTGTTCTTTTTATTAATTTTTTACTATTTTTTTAAATTATTTATTATTAATTTGTTATTTTTATTATGTTTTTTTATATGGATATTAATTTTAATTTTTTACTATTTTTATTTTATTTTCGTTAATTCTTATTAATTTTGATTTATGATTTGTTTTTATCTATTATTAATTGTTATTATTTTTTAATTATTAATTTTTTAATTTGTATCATTTTTTATTTTTATGGATATATTAATTTTAAATTTTTAGTATTTTTATTTTTAATTTTAATTTTTATTAATTATTATTATTTTTTAATTAATTTTCATATTTATTATCATTTTTTTATTTTGTTTCTTTTTATTTTGATTTCTTTATTATTCTATTTATTTATATATTTTTGTTTCTTTTTTCTTTTTATTAATTTTCTATCATATTTATTATAATTTTTATTTTATTTTCATTTATCATTTGTTTTTATCTATTTGTAATTGTTATTAATTTTTGTTAATTATTATTGATTATTAATTTTTTAATTTGTATTATTTTTTTATTTTTATGGATATATTAATTTTAAATTTTTACTATTTTTTTATTTTTTATTTTTATTTTTTAATTAATTTTTTTACTAATTTTCACATTTATTATCATTTTTATTTTGTTTTATTTTGTTTTATTTTATTTTTTTAATTTCTTTATATTTCTATTTTTTGTTTTTGTTTTTGTTTTTATTAAGTTTTATTATTTATAATTTATTATTGATTATTATTATTTTAACTTGTATCAATATTTTATTTTTTATGGATATATGAATTTTAAATTTTTACTTTTTTTTTTTAATTTTAATTTTTATTAATTATTATTTTTATTAATTTTCATATTTATTAGCTTTTCTCTTTATTTTTGTGTTTTAACTTTTTATTAAGTTTTATTAATTAATTGTTAATTACTAATATTTTAATTTAAACCCATTTTTAATTTTTAATTTTATTTTTTTAAATTCTTGTGAAAAAAGAAGACACAATATAAAAGCAGTTAAATTGTATCCTAAGAAGACAAAATAAAAACAGCAGCCTGCAGTTCAAAACAATTACCCCAAAACATCCTTAGCTATTTGGCTTTTTCGGTATCCTACCTTCCTTAAACACGGACAAAACATCCCACCCCACAAAAATACAGAAATCAGCCACTGAACTCTAATAGAAACCAAAGGTAAGGGAAAAAGAAAAAAACAGAAAATAGAGCATGGCCATAAAATACAAAAATAGACAAGAAAACACCTAAACGACTAAAAAAAAGAACTAAACAATGCAAGCGCCCCTATAAAATACAAAAAATAAACAATGCACAAAGAAATAAATAACTACGCTATTTTACATTAGATCCTTCACCATTTTCCAGCTCATCCTGTCTCATAAGAGATGATGCCAAATGCATTAATATAAAACAGCTAACTGATGCATTTAATCTAAAATACTCATTGATAACGTGCAAATTAAGAGAATTAAAAAAGGTAAATCTGACAGTGCTGTTGATTATTAGCAGAAGCTACTACAATTTGAAAAGTACAAGTAGAAATTCCATTAACATGGTTAGCATATGGATATGCTTAAAAGACTGGTCTTTCCCATTTTAGTCAATTGATAAAGATTTTCCGCACAAACTTCTTATCATCTTCTTCTTCTTTCAGCTATTAGTTCTCAGGAAAAAATATATGCTATCATCTTCTCTTCTTTCAGCTATTAGTTCTTAGGAAAAAATATATCCATATGCTATTTTAACAGAAGTTCTACATGTAGTTCTCAAATTTTCAGGGATGTATGGAGACTGTGTTCCCCCACATACAAGACATCTCCAAGAGAAGGGAACAGGGGAGCAGCAGGGTACAAGTTTCCTCTCTTGTAATAAAAGATATTACTCTTACCAAAAAAACAATAGACCATAATCTATTAGAAGCTAACAAAATGCATAGACTTGTCTAAAAACAACTGAACTGTCTAAAAAAGACAAATGCATAGCAAAAGTAGTCATTACAGTTAGCTACTGTTTACAAAGAGTTAAAAATTTATTGACAATGTACAAAATTTTCAACAATCAAATATTTTAAACCTTCCAATACAATTTAACTGTATATTTTATATTGATCTCCCATTGAGAGGTACAAAATTTTCAAACAAAAAAATATAATATTTTAAACCTTCCAATACAATTTAACCGTATATTTTATATTGATCTCCCATTGAGAGGTACAAAATTTTCAACAAAAAAATATAATATTTTAAACCTTCCAATACAATTTAACCGTATATTTTATAGTAATCTCCCATTGAACCCTCTGAGCTCGACAAAAATTACTCTTACAACAAACCCATATTCTGAAAGTTGAAAGAAACATACCAGAACGAATCCTTTGCTGTCTGGCAGCCCCAGTCTGCTACTACATACGTAAACAGATTCTTAATTTGTAAATGCTTTTTATATGCATAAAAGCAATTTATTAAAATTTGAATCCAAATTCTTAATTCTGTGCAAACAAAAACACAGATAAATCATATTAAACAAAAAGTCAATTTTAACGGCTCAGTGATATTAAATAGAAAAATTAACAAAACATGCATACACATTAAAGAAAACCCTCAAAAGTTCTGGAACTGTTTTAGGAAAGAGTTACAACAATATATGTTTTTAACCTTTTGGGCACACGGTGATATTAAATTGTAAAATTTAATGGATATACACATAAAACATGAAAAACACTATTTGTGGTGGAGAAATCTTGAGAGATGAACTGAAACTGAAACTGAAAATCCTCAGACATGTTATTTAACTGTTTTACTCCCTCTTAAATTCTTTGACAGAGTTACGAGGTTGCTTGTGCTTTTACCTTAAAAACATTGTAAACAAGAGATATTCAAATCCTAAATAAAACAAAAAGACCTTATGAATTTTTCTAATTGAACTTTCTAAGACCTAATCCTTAGACATGTTCTCCTTAGACATGTTCTAGAACTGTTCTACTCCCTATTTAATTCTTTGACAGAGTTACAAGATTATTTACTGCGTTTTTACCTCAAAAACTTTGTAAACAAATGAGATTTAAATCATGAATAAAACGAAAGGAACCTTGTGCATTTTTCTAACTTGACTTTCTAAATACCAAGTAAAAGACAACAGACAAAAACCACCTACAAAATTAGAGAAATCTGCCACTAAATTCACAAAAATAAATGATAAAACAACTCTCAACATTATATAAGAGACCAAGAATATGAAAAAAGAAAAAGAAAAACAGAGCATGGCCATGCAACACAGAGACATCAGAAGGATAAGAAAATCCTACAAAAAATTAAATTAATTAATAGCAATGCGGAAACACCCTTAAAAAGGGAAAATGAATTTAAGAACCAACAAAAATAAAAGAAAGATATAAACAATGCAAAGTATAATACAAAATGTTGTTGAAGACAACATAAAAACTCACCCATGTTGTTTTCCAGCCTGTACACGCACTTGCCTATGCTGTTATCTAGTGTACAGGAAAAAATACCAATTCCAGACACTTAATATAAACAGCTAATACACTTAATACTAAAAAAGCAATGCACAAGAAATAAATCACTACGCTATTATACACCCACATCCTAGATAATTTTCCAGCTCATCCCGTCTCAAATGATGCGGAAAGCATTGATATAAAACAACTAAATGATGCATCTAATCTAAAATACTTATTGATAATCTGCAAATTAAGAGAATTTTCTGCAACATTTTATTAGAGTCCAAAATATGAAAAAAACAAAGCAATCACTCACATCAGAACACTTACAATCCCACTAATACAGAAATACACAATATAAAAACCCCCAAAAACACAAATAAACAATTCAAAATCCACAGAATTTTAAAAAAGGGCATGATCAGAAGACACCAACAACTCCTCTGATTTCCGACCCTCACCTATAAGAGTGAAATTTACTCCCTATATTTTATAAAAACTCTACACCCTCACCTACATTTTCTGAAGCATTTTATTAAGAGTCCAAAAATGAAAAAACAAAGCAATCACTCACATCAGAACACTTACAATCCCAAAAAAACAGAAATGCACAATATAAAAAACCCCAAAAAACAGAAATAAACAATTCAAAACACACAGAAATTTTAAAAAGGGCATGATCAGAAGACACCAACAACTCCTCTGATTTCCGACCCTCACCTATAAGAGTGAAATTTACACCCTATATTTTATAAAAACTCTACACCCTCACCTGCATTCATTAATGCCAAATAAATTGATTTAAAGTAGTAAATGATGTATCTAAACTAAAATAGGTATCAATAATCTGAGAATTAAGAGAGTTTTGTGGAGTAAAAACAATCCTACCAGTTAAAACAGAGCATGGCCATGCAATATACAAACAACAGAACAAGAAGAAAAACCCCTAAAAAATGTTAAATAAAAAAGGATTTGGTAAAACTGGTTGGACCTCTCAAAGGCAATGGCATTAATAAGGATTTAGTTAAACCCCTGACCTAATTATAACTTCAGTGACTTCAGAAGACAACGAATCTCAAATATGTTTGAACGTCTCAATCTAAGAAGCTTTATTGTTCTCTGAGCCCTATTTCCAAACCAATAAAACATCCACTGAACCCAGAATAAAACAACTCTTAACCATTTTCTCAGAGACCAAAAGAAATCAGGAAAAGAAAAAAACAGAGCATGGCCATGCAATACACAGACAACAGAACAAGAAAAACCCCTAAAAAAATTAAATAAACAAGGATTTGGTAAAACCAGTTGGACCTCTCAAAGGCAATGGCATTAACAAAGATTTAGTAAAACCCTGATCTACATATAACTTCAGTGACTTCAGAAGACAACGAATCTCAAATATGTTTGAACGTTTCAATCTAAGAAGCTGTATTGTTCTGTGAGCCCTATTTCCAAACCAATAAAACCTTCAAGAAGGTGAGCATTATACTAAACATGGGAAAATAAAAAATAAATATAACCCTAAGATATAAAAACTCTGAATAATAACCTTCTACAAATTATTTTTAAACCCCAGCCTACAATGAAGGACGGCCATCAGGGCTGCAACAGATCATGGGACCATTACCTCGATTAATTCACCCTAAGCTGTAGCAAAATCTGTCCAAATAAAACGACCTTCTTTGCGGAGATAAATCAGCACAAAAATAAAACATACCAGTGCTCTGTTCTGCCGCAGTGCTCTGTTCCGTGATAGCAGAGGAACCTGTAATTACAGAGACAAAAGCACCAAATCCAAATCAGAAAAAGGAGGAGAAAACTCAATAATCTGCAATTATACATCTGACAATAGAAGCTCAGAGTAACTTACCAGAACACGAATTATTTGTTATCTGCTCCATTCACTGCCATCTCCAACAGAACACAAACAAAATATACAAGACACGAGATTGAAACAAAAAATACAGGCAAAAGCTATTCAAAGCTCAAAAATAAGGAACAAACACGGGGCATGGCCATGCCACATTCAGACAAAGCAAAAAATCACAGACACAATTGAAAAAACACAGACACAAGTGGTAAATAATTGTTCAGAAAGGGTTTTTATAATGCTTTCGCGAACGGCTCTTTTCCCAACAGTCATTTGCTCCTGACACCTGTCTAACATGCATTTGCTTTTTTCCGCTCTCTACCACTTTCCCGTTTATTTTTAGGAGATCTTTTCAACGTTATAAATTTTAATAATGAAAGGTTATTTGAACATTTCTGAAAAGGATTTGCAACGTATTTATATTCAGAGGAAAATAGACGGGCGGTCCTTTAATGTGTTATCTTTTAAATACGAACCCTACATATTCTACTATTAAAAAGTATGGCTTACCAAATATGATTTGCAACGGAATATTTATGGGTAACTTCACAAACCTTAATATTTAAGGCTATGAAAAAGGAAGAAAGAAAAGCAAAGGTCATTTTATGGTATTTTTGTAGGGTAAAGAATCTATTATAAATTAAAAACTATGGTCTATGTGAATCTTTAACTATTATTTTATTACGTTTATCGGTGTGTTCTTATTGGAATTAACTATTTGTCAACTGTTGTTATCTTCATATATTGATGCATTAATTAAATAAATAGCGGTCGATTTTTTATGGTTATTAGGAAATGATTTTCCTAGGAATATATGGGACATGACAGTTGGTAGTCTAGTCAGGGGCAATGGGGCAAAACACTAGTTTCCAACATTGTTGAGCAAGTGGATGGACACAATCCACATCTATACCTATCTTACAAGGATGTAATGCTCTGCATGCTTCCTCTCTTCTCTATTTACGCGTTTGAACTTTTAAATATGTGAATTCAAAAAGTTATTAATAAAATGTGTGTGAAAGTGGGATTGGTGCCTCTTTTGCTGAAATTCATGAGCAATAGCATGAATGAGGGCAAGGAGAAAGGGGGATGATGAATTGCTAGCTATCCTGGGCATTATTTTAAGTTTTGAGGAAGGTGCCAAGGACATTGAATAAGGTGTAACATTTTTGTGAAGGAGGATGTCATTCTAAAATAGACTTATGGTTGCAACAAAGAGAATGCAATTGGATGTTTGGTGAAACCATGCTAAAGGGGATAGAGATATGTGAAGGAGGTGAAGAATGGAGGACGATACATGCCATTGGTAAATAACGAGCGTTATTGGAATGAGTAGACAAAAATGAAAAGAAAGACATCGTTATACCACATCCATAGACAACAATAATTAACAACCGTTTAGACCCACTTAACATACAAATTGTTTAATATAGTTTGTATATACATTCTTTTGGAAAGTATTTTATAGGAATAAAAGCTTAGGATTTGGGGAATATTGAGGAAGTTCATTTATATACAAATTATTGTGTAACATACCAAATTATTAATGTGGTTATAATAAATTGGATAGGATTTAGTCTATGAAAACCTATTCCCTAAATATATTAAGTATTCCCACTATTCCAATTGTGAATGCTTTCACTTCATCTTGAAAATGATCATACTTTGTCATGCGAGGTATCATATGTCAATGCGAGATGGATCACACTTTGATGTGTGATCCATCACTCTTCGGCGTGCAAAGGATTACACTTCGGTACGAGGATCACACTTTGACGTGAGAGGGATCACACTTCATCATGTGATGGATCACACTTTGTTGTGCGATGAATCACACTAATTGGTAAGATGTACAAGGCCACGACTCTCTCGTACTACGATGAGCTATCAATGTCATGTCCAGTGTTAGTAGCTTGCTCGCACATTGAAGTGAGATCACCAAATTCTGGCCTCCCATTAGAGTCAATATTTGAATTTTGGCTTGTAAGAAAAAAAAACTACGTCACAGTGATAAGATCCTTGCATATAATAAATCAATAAATTGTAGAAGATAATAAAACACAAGAGATATGGGGGCCAAAATGCCCAAATAATCAATATATGCTAGAATAATACCCTTAAGGTAGGGCAACACCATACAATGCTCCTTAAGGAAGGAGTAACTCCACAATCTCCCAAGATGGGAATCCACTTCGAGGGGGACACCTCCAATATACCTCTACCAAGTAGAAGACTCAACTCATACATCCATGACATGCTCATAATGATACTCACATCCTTTAAATAGGATGGGTAACACCTAATCCCAATGTAGGCCGACCCATTACCCAATATAATTAATTCCTATGTGAGCCCATATAACTAACTAAGGGGATGTGTGCCACATGTCGGCATCTCCATCAACCCATATACATTATAATATTATATCCCATGTGAACCCATACATATAACTAAGGGGATGTGTGCCACATGTCGGCATCTCCATCAACCCATATATATTATATTATCATATCCCAAGGTACATAGCATTGCCTCCCTCTTTGACATGTTTCATCCCCAAAACATAAGAAGAAGCCATATAATGAGTGCACTTTAAATTATTGCACACTTGTCACCATGCTCGATCATCCAACAACCCATATGAAATCCTAGTGGGTGATGTTACTCCAAAACTGATTCCATATTCCATTGTGCTCATCTGGTTCCATACTGGTCCATATGTGTTCCTTCTCGGCATCCATGCATATCCATAATTATTATTCCTGTGATTCCATGTCATATAATTATTGTTCCATTGATTCCATGTATAGCCAAAAGTATTCCTGTGATTCCCTATATATCCATATGGATTTTTATCCTCATGTGTCCTAACATGTCTCCATGATTTTTTCCTCTCATGATGGTGTGGGTGTCGATATGGTGCCACCTTCATATAATCAATCTTATCAACCTTTTCCTCAACTTTCTTGTCTTCTTCCACCTTGTTTGTTACTTCTTTTTTCTCTTGAGTAGAGAAATTATTTGTGACTTTATGTTCTTCATCCTCTCCTTCTGATTCATCCTTATTCCCTTCGTCACCATCTTCAAATTCATCTTCATGATCTAATTTTACATTACTTTTTTCTTTGCTAAGTGTGATATCTTGCAATGTAATTTTCTTTCTCTTGTACCATAATTTCATGAATTTCTTTTGCACATTAAGATTAATTTTTCCCAATCTCTCTAACCAAGGATATCCAAGAACAATATCCATACCATCCATATCTAAAGCATAAAAATCAATGTAAAACATATTTATCCATAAAGAGCTTTAAATCTTCAAAAACTTGAATATGCTTACCATCCACTTGAGCTTCCTTAATATGTTTTTCTTGTACATGTAGATTTTGAGCTACATCCATATTGATGAAGTTATATTTGCTACTAGGGTTTATGGAAACAATTACCTTTTTCCTTTGAATACATCCTTCAAACTGAAATATTGAAGCTTCCTTCCTTGGAGATGCACTATCATGTGTAACAACTTCATCATCAACATTTTCTTCTTCTTCTTCTTCTTCTTCTTCTTCTTCTTTTTGTTTTCCCATCTGTCCATGAAAACTTGTTCCAGTTCCTCCAAAGACCAATTAGACTTTTCCTTTTCTAACTCAGAAAACCAAATCTATGTAGGGCCACTAATCCACAACTTGAATAACCAAATATCTGATGGTTTAGAGAATTTATCCCTAAATTTGTTCCACCATTCTCTAGCATCAATCCTGCCATCTCCAAAAAAAGTTACCATCCCCATGATCCACAAAACTAGGGTTTTAGGAATAGACCCTTTTGATCAAAACTTGTTCTAACCCTTTCGGCTAAAGGTCGGCCAAAAATCAGAAATCACAGAACACAAACCCCAATTTAATTTTTGAGAGGTTTCCGAAAATGTAAGAAATTTAGGAAAATTCCTCAAATTGCGGCCTGTGGAGCAAAATAGTGAAAAACAATAAAAATGAAATAACTCTGACAAAATAGATCCAAAAATTCTGAAATTTCAGTGGTATCACCTTTGAATATATTACCATCAACCCCAAAAAAATTATTTCCTAATTCGTCATTATTAAGAAGATATAGATGAAACCATAGAATTAGGGTTTCAACCCTAAAATGAACACAACTTTTGTAAAACAACTCCAAAAAATCTGAAATTTGAAGGGCAGATCACTTTAATTATTTTTCTACTCCCCAAAAAAATCTGAAAAATTCTAGGTCGATCTCTAGATATAGGCGAATCACCAACATTAGGGTTTCATCCCACAAATCGCCCGAGATCCTTTGCTCTCCGATACCACTTGATAATAACCTTGCATATAATAAATCAATAAATTGCGAGAAGATAAAAAAAAATCAGATATATGGGGGAAAAGATACCCAAATAATCAATACATGCATAATAATACCCTTAAGGTAGGGCAACGCCATACAATGCTCCTTAAGGAAGGACTAACTCCACAATCTCCAAAGATGGGAATCCACTTCGAGGGGGACACCTCCAATATACCTCTACCAAGTAGAAGACTCAACTCATACATACATGACCTGCTCATAATGATACTCACATCCTTTAAATAGGATGGGTAACACCTAATCCCAATGTAGGCCGACCCATTACCCAATTCCTATGTGAGCCCATATAACTAACTAAGGGGATGTGTGCCACATGTCGGCATCTCCATCAACCCATATACATTTTAATATTATATCCCATGTGAACCCATACATATAACTAAGGGGATGTGTGCCACATGTCAGCATCTCCATCAACCCATATTTATTATACTATCATATCCCAAGGTATATAGCTACGCTTCGGCATTGCAGATTTCACTAAGGGTTTTTTTGGGGAACTAGTTCCCACACATTCAAGAGTGCCACAAAAGAAAAGGGTGGTGTCATATGCAAATTTTGTGGGAATATTGGCCCTCCATGGAACAATTGAATTAGTTCCATGCCCAAAATGGTTTCCGTACCAACTTAGAAGTTACAATACAAAGAAAAACAAGTCCTTGTAGTGTGGAATGTGATAGGGAAAAGAGAACAAAAACCAATTTTTTTATTTTGAGTCAAAATGATCTCCCAAACCCACATTTCTCTATCTCTCACCCATGATCTCCTATTTTACAAACCTTATATCAATGGATTATTTTTTTAATTCTCTACAACATGGAGACAATAAATTAGAAGTTTTGTTATGGTAGGTGGCTTAAAAATGCAATAAAATTTCCCATATCAAATGAACACTTCAGTCGATTAAGATCATTAAATGAGATATTGGAGTCAAATATCTTCTCCCAAAAATAAAATTAGATGGTGGAGTGGGTTTTGTAGAGGTTCCCATTACTTATCTAGGCTAATCAATGCAATTTTTTGTGGTTGAAGCAAAATTTTGAGTCTCTTGCTTCTCTTTCTCATATATTGTAAAAATGAGCTCATTTAAGGAGTTGAACATTCTCCATTTTAATCCTTTATTCTCTACATGTATTGCAAGTGTATTGTGAGCTTCAAACCTTCATTTTTAGCCTTTTGAAAGGATTACATACCTCATTTCTTCATTGTAATGAACTGTGTCAACATTTGAAGCAATAAAATCAAGTTTTTGGTCATTTTGTAACCCTTGTTTGTGTTTTATTGGTTTCTTTGGCCTCTTCACTACATTTAAAGGTATTTTGTGCATTTTAATGATTTATTGCAAGCTCTAGATGATTGTATTTAATGAAAATGGTAGTGTAAATGTGTGTTATAGATTGTGATGCTCTTGATATCCTCTCTATAATTCTTATTTCACTAAACTGGGACATATTCCAGTAAATTGAGACTCCTGTATTTCAAGTATCGGAAGAAATCCATCTTCGTTTTTGTGTATATTGGATTCCATTTTTGTCCATATTAGATTCCGTTATTACTATTATTGGAATCCAATAGTAACAATATTGGATTCCAATATTGTCATTATTGGAATTATTCTAGTTCCAATTTCACTATTATTGGATTCCAATATGGCTATTATTGGATTCCAATTTTGCTAATATTGGATTTCAATAACACGATTATTGGATTCCAAGTTCACCACTATTGTAATCCAATTTATAAATCCCATTTTTCGGATTTTAGTTTCACTATTGTAGGGTTTCTTTTTGTTATTATTTGAATCCCCGCCATAAGCTAAGCACCCACTATCTTACATAAGCATCACGATCACTATCTTACATAAGCGTTACAACCACTATCTTACATAAGTGTCATGAATCTGTTATCTTCAATAAGCCAAGCATCCACTATCTTACATAAGCCAAGCATCGGCTATCTTACATAAGCATCCCGGCCGCTATCTTCAATAAGCCTAGTGGTTGGTAACTTACATGATGAAAGTGCATGCTAGGTGAAATCAACCTAGTGGGGTCAAAGTTACATCTTTTATTGGCTGATTTGTACATGTGACTTGATTTTACCTGTGTTATTGTCTACGTTTTTTCTAAATTTTTAGTATAAAAGTTATAAATACTGACTTCGATTTTTAAAACTAGTGGTCCTATCCTACACATTACCTCTCGCAGTCATTGGCTTATGCACAATCATTGGCTTCTTTCCCCTATGGCTTTCAAAAGTTGTATAGTCCACTTTGGTCATTGTGTGTTATGATCCTCATGTGTGGATTTCACTAATGCTTCGAGGTTTTGGTGTAATGGTTCATTACATTTGGTATCAGAGCGACCACCCATGTTCGAATCTCACTCGGTTAGTTACACCATGTAGCCAGGACCCGTGGGGTGCCTAAATGTCAGTGAAGTGGGGTTCGTACGTATGGGAGTGCAGGCGCAAACCAGCCAGAGTCGAGGCTCTACAGAAGCGTGGTGGGATGTTATGATCCTCATGTGTGGATTTAACTAATGCCTCAAGGTTTTGGTGTAACGGTTCGTTACACACCTTGGCCCCTCATGTCAACCCAACCTCCCGCGGCCCATTCCTCTCGGGCCCTTCGGCCCGCAACCCCCGAAGTCTCCGCAATAAATGTGAACTCCACCCTCCTTTGTATATCATCCACTAAGGCCTTGAGGAGAACAAATGACCCCTAAGCCTAACTTCCATTTATTCCCCACGTGGTCAATTTAGCCAACTAAAAAGGAGCATTAGACTCCTTAGTAAATCGTCTCTAACCCTTGTTCTGGAACACCACTCGACCCACCATACCAAGGAAAACACCATTTTTTTCCTTTTTCTTTGGTGAAAGGATGCAATGAAGCTACGAAACATAGCTTGTAATGACCCAAAAATTCACACACACTAACAACATAGAAAAATATAGTATAATTTTTTTGACTTGCTTGACACATAACATGACACAACATGTCATCACCAAGGTTACAACTAACTCTGTGAACAACTTGATACAAGGATGACCACAAAGGCAGCATGGAAACGTTCACACCCATCAAGGACAATTAACTTTTTTACAAGACGACATAGAAGTCCAACCACAGAACACACTTA
Organism: Taxus wallichiana var. yunnanensis; assembly: GCA_018340775.1. Classification (NCBI taxonomy): domain Eukaryota; kingdom Viridiplantae; phylum Streptophyta; class Pinopsida; order Cupressales; family Taxaceae; genus Taxus; species Taxus wallichiana. The sequence continues at coordinate 266,819,686 of CM031237.1, forward strand.
CAGTTAGGGCATACCACAGTGAGAAATTCTTGAAGGTTATTTATTTTGATAAAACATCCTACAATTCTTGACTTACGTTTTCAAGGAGACTCTGGATATGATTCGTACAATTCATCTTACAAACTAAGTTTCTTTCTTATACACTGAAGAGTAATTAGCTTAAAGTCTTCTCTATTATGACAATTATTTGTTTAATTCATTTATTTAATAAAGAAGGTAATTTAATTCCACAAGGCCATCTATCCACACTTACGCTACTAAAACTCACTCATACCCTTATTACAATATGGGTTCACATTTAGCATACTTAAGAGGAAATTACAAAGCACCTTGGAAAAAGTTCGAGGAAAAAGGTCGAGTTGAATACATCTTTAAGACCTCATTAGTTATTACTAGGATTTAAATGAAGCTTGAGAATTTATCCAGAATTATTACAGGTTTCACTTAGGCTTCATTGGATGAGTCTTTTTTTAAAACAATAGAAAACAATTTACCTTTCAAACAGCTGAGAGAATAGATTGCGTGGTTTCAAAACTACTTCCCCTACTTGTTAACTCTTATTAGATTCTAACCCTAACCATTGATTTCCCTTAAGATCATTTAAGAATTCACCATAAAAAGGATAGTGTTCACTAGTTTTGCTAGGGATAGCAAGTTATATATTTTTACTTTACAAAGGATAGTTTCATCTTAGATCACTTATGGAATTACCTGTTCTCCATTAGGTCACCTCTACATTAATTTATTTTCATATAAATTTTAGTTTAACTTCTATAAGGATTAACCAACCCATTTTACTTTACTTATAACACATTATTACTAAGTCATAGCAAGATTTAACTCAACATTTATTCTCAAGGGTAAAGTTTAACAATTCTCATTTACGAAAACAACACAAGGTTACATCAATTCTTTCCAGCACAATACACAACCCAAAGGGACATACCAACTCTAAGGAACCATGCATAGGGAACAAGAGAGTAATAACATTGACCAAGGAATGCTAAACTATTCTTAGAATTCTGATAATCCATTAAGGTCACTCAACAAAGTGGTAATCCAATTTTCTTATATTTTCCATGATAGCCAAACAATCCAAGGTTTCCAAAGTTAAGAAGATATAGTCCACAATACATTATACTAAGACAATTGACCCTCTTCTAAAATTTCCATTGGACCTTATCAATAGTTGAACAACATAAAAAGGATTTGAGAAAAATAACTTCTCAACTGAGGTTGAAGCAAAAATCTACAAGTCTACCCCTCGTCTACTCGCATAAGCCATTTCCAACAATTTCCCACAAGAGTCAGTTCACGAGAACTGAGCAAGATAAGGCTACACAAAGCCACAATAACTATTATCTAACAATACTATGAAAGGAAACACTTTATTACAAGAATTGGGTCAGATCTCTCAACACTAACAACACCACAAGTTGTAATAAAGCCTTTACCATGCCAATCAAATAAGAAAGACCTTTGTACTTCATTTATGAACAAAACCAACGAAACTATAACAATAAATGCGAGAATGTCCTGGCCCTATAAGAATAAATAAACAATCTAGCAGAAATGGGATTCACATCAAATAATTAAATAATTACAAGATTGAAGTTTGATATACATGTCATCCATCTGAAATTATCAAAAGATACCAAAAGCATAGGCTTTAATGTTATATTTCTAAAAGACAAGAATTGATCAACCCAACGAGGAAATCACGGTGTTCAAAGATCAACATGAAAAGCCAAGCATGCTAAAATTTTCAACCCTATAATCACTTAGAGTATATGAGTGAAATTAAATACACGAACATGACACAACATAAGTTTCGAAGCGAAGGCAAAGTATATTAGACTTGACCATTAACTCCCAGAGATTCCCCAATCATTCAAGAAGGGCCAATGCCCTTATGGGCTAACAACAACACGCAAGAGAAGAAGGGGGTTCCGTCAAACAAGAGTATACAAAACGTCATCCAAAAATTTTATATCACTAAGGATTTACAAACCTCCACAATAATTCTAAAGTTTGGTTAATTTAAAATAAATTACCTCTTTTCCAAATCAGCAATACTTAAAGGCAACCCTTGATAACATAATCAACCATTCAAACATAGGTACAAACATAAATCACTAAGTTTCGTTATCAAAGCAACACCTTCTGCTATAGATCCATGAGACTATCGATTGCAAGATTAGTTTTCCCCAAGGTTGATAGCGTCAAGGAAAATTCCATCACAAAACATTAAGGTAATTACGTGCATCGAAAACGACCAATCTTAATTACTAGCATTAACATTATAAAAGAGAAAGGACACAAGTTAAAAAATAGAAAATGCCGGCAACAATCTTTCCGAGGAAATATACCAAAACAAATCTAGTGTTAGCGGGGTACTAGATTTGCACAATTGAAACCTCAAGCTTAGCTGATCCAAAAACTAGTTATGGTTCAAGTTGATGGGGACGGTCAAGGTACTTCCTAAGGATGGTTTTAAAAGCCTAGGAACAATACTGATGATAACACAATAATCTAAAATACACGATATTTGAAACATGTTGCACACAAACTTATTCATTCTAAAAGTTTATTACCGAATCTCCTACCCAGCTAGCCCAAGCATTGATCACTCCAAACCTAAAACCTCTCTTTCCTGATGTCAAAAGGGTTGTCAAAGGGTTTGAAAGAGAGTTAAAAACATATGAAAAATACAAAGAAAATCAAACTCGGGTGATAGGAAGGAGCTTCATAGTTATCGCAAGCTTACTTTAATGACAATGAAATACTAGGTGGAACAACATAATAACTTGAAACTCAATCGTAGAGAAGAAGATATATATATATATATATATATATATATGAAGGTCGATAACTCAAGCAAGAAAAACATAACACTCAGAGGAGAGGATACATGCATGCTTTCCACTAACATATTGGCCACGATAAAAGCTTATACAAGAAGAAAACAAGCGAGAAAGGGGAGATCTCCCAATAGGGTGTCCAAAAGACCAATTCAAGGAAATGGTGGTTCGATTTCACAATAAATTAAATATAGCAATAGTAGCAAAGTGTAGAGATATCTTTCCCACTCCTCCAACTTCAACGAGACATCCAAACACCTCAAATTCTAGTAGCAGCAATATTCTAGATGAATCCTCGTCCTTAGCAAGTAAGGCGCCAACATTGCACTATCCTCCAGCTTGTTGGGTGGTCCACACTCTTCTCACAAAGCAAGGGTATGGAGTCCCCAAAACAACGAGCTGCAAAATTCTATGAAGCTTCCATTAACATGCACTTACCAAGAGTACAATCAGACTCCACAACCTTGCCAACATCCTCACAACCCGCACCAAAAGGAAAAACAAACCAAACGGCCTGTTCTGATCGTTCTAACCAAAAATACACGTAGTCAAAGGAAAAATAAATAACAACATCCATCCGAGCATTAGGAGGAAAGGATTTTGTCAAAAGTTGAAGTAGCAAGTGCCCAGGAAGAAAAGAAAATAGGCACAAGAAGGAGAAAAGCCACGATCTAGCAAGATATACACGAAAGGGATCTGAAAACATGATTTTCTTCACCACACGTAGCTAACAAGTCTCCAAACTATATAGTTTGTTTCCTCCCAGAATGGACGTAGCCAACAGGTGTCAAGACTGATCAGTTCACCTTTACTAGCATTCACGCAAAGCAAAGAGAAAATTACGAGTTTGGAATAGGAAAGGACATCCATCGAGTAAAAGAGACACACACCGTCCCACATGAGGCTCCACACTAGAAATCTCCACGCGGCTAGCAACATGTCACTAGCAGGTTACAGAAAAAGAACATCACTCAGACTCATTGAATACGCATTTCCTTCCCCCAAACGTGGGCTAAAAAAACAAGGCGTGAATAAAATATTGAGGGCAACATGGGCCAATAAAGGTAGCAGGTCATATTTAATTGGAAGACAACTAGAAAGGGAAGACAATTAACAAAAGGTGGCCACCTCCCAAATTGGAATAAAGACCAAACAAGGGTCAACACACCTTCTCCTTACGAAAATTAATGGAAATGTAGGTTCCCATCCTCTAACGCACTTCCACAACTAACTCAGAATTAAATAAAACTAAAGTGTACAGCTCGTAAGGAAGAAAAGATGGTGGGGGGTGCGTGGTGCCTCCATACCAAACAAAGTCTAAAAAAATACGCATTTCCATGAAATGGTAGGATACCAACAAAATGGCCTACGTGGATGAAAGCATCCAAAATTCTCATTAATTTAGAATATATATATATATATATATATATATATATATATATAACACGAGAGGAGACATGGTTGGCTCAGGTGGTAGCAATATCATTTCACCTTTAAAATGACAAATAAAACAAGTACACAAGCAAGCCTAGTCGACCAAGGAGGAACTAGAGAGGAGTTTCGAAAATGAACGCAAGACAAGGACCAACCACAACATCACAACAGATACCCTCCTCTTGCGCGAATCAAGGCTCGATCCGCAAAGTGACCAATCCAAACAATAAAATCACTTATTGATAATTAACAACAAAGTTTATAACAAATCAACGATCAGATAATGAAGTTATCGTCCATCAATAATTAAAATAATAATATTATTACTATTTTTATTACAACTTAATACTACTTATTAATCGCATTAACAAGGACCCACATACAATCTTGACCAAAATAATAATAGCAAGAATCTACAATTCAAAAGAATAAGTATTATTATATAGATGTTCCTTTAATTTGGTCACGCCCTAACAACATCAAGTCATCATTCAAACCACCTATCGAATTCGAGAATGAGATTTTTCCTTAACGGGGTAATCGAAAAGGTGAAGCCAACAAAGATCAGTAGGAGCACAAAAACGCTAAATGCTTAGCAACACGGTCATCGAAGAAGAAAAAAGAAGAACGATGAACGGGGCATTACATAGCTCAAGATATAAGATATCTCAAATTCATGTCAAACCCGAAGCGAGAAGAACAACTACCCCAACCACCTAAATTTAATGAAGGATAATGTCATTTAAGTTCTCGATGCCACGTGATAGACTCAAGGATCATGCTAGAGTTGGTGTTTAAAGTTGGAGGTGTCCATATTTGTATTAAAATTAGACTCAAAAGATAAATCATGGTGACCACACTCATTCAATGTGAATTTAAAAGGTGATTAGTTCCAGCTCGACAATCCTTTTCCCTCTCTTTATTCTTTTTCTCATTCCAAATTTTTATGAATATAAGTTCCTTGGCACATAAAGAGAGTTATCTCCCACAAATTTGTAATATTTTTCTTTAATTCCATGCTTATGGACCTTCTCAGTAACCATATCTCATGGAGGATTATTAATCCTTTGTTCTATAAATGCGAATGACATCATTTAATGAAATATAATTATGTTATTTTCTAGCATACTTTGTGTATTGAATGTGAATCCTTAACCCTTTTGTCTTCATTTATTCTCTACTTATAGAGCTTTGAGTTCATTGTATTTCCTTGCTTTTGGTTTCAATCATGTTCGTGTGAGCTAGGTGTGGATATTATTTTAGATTGGTGTATCACCTTATTCTAGTTTGTAACATCTTTCCCATTTCTCTCTCTACCTTGGATGGACTATGAAAACATAACTAGTGTTAGTTTAGTTTCATTCTTAGGTTGTATGTTAGTTTTAGTAGGATAGAACGCCAAGTAGGAGGCCTTCTCTTGAGGTTGATCTCACTACGTAAAGTCCCACACTTTTGATATCATCCCATGTTACCCAAAGTTTTGGGTGTTCACCAAATAACATTGAGAGGGTGCAACTTTTGGGATTAACACCTAGATTATGAGAAAATATGCAAATGATGAATCAAATAGATTCACAAAAAAAGCTAAATTTTGAAAAAGAAAAGAAATAATGACTTAGATCCAACCTCTTTCCATAGATAAAAGTAGTTAGGATAAAGTATATTGATTATACCACGAGAAGAAATATCTCCAATTTACTTGGGTGAGTGAGATAGTAGCAATTGTGATGCAAAATAAGATTGAGACACCTTGAGTGAAGAATAAATGTAGGATGGTAGTATATATGTGTTTGGTCCAAGGAATTTAGAATAACTTGTTTGATATTCCTTTTATCCTCCTTGTAGAAACAACAAGAAATAAATAATCCTATGGAGTTATTTATACGAGAATAAATCTCTCTCTCTCGACAATTACAAGAAGAAACTCTAGAATGTGTAAGTCTCTAGGAATAATTTTTTTGAGGGGTCGAAATGATGTGAAGTTTTTTCAAAAGAGAATATTTCAATCCATTTCAATCTCAAATCTAGATCAAAATTGATCTAGGGTTAAAATTAGATCATGGGGAGGAATTTGGAGTGAAGTGGAGCAAACATAGGGTGAAACAAGGTATTGGTAGTATTTAATGTCATTGAGTGTAATCTCAATTGTTTCATAATTTCACCCAACAAAAGCAACATAAAAACTTCAAAAGTTAGGTAAAATCACCTATAGATATGTTGAATTTCCTCCGCATTTGAGAGGGGGGTAGTTCCCTTGTATGATGGCATTTTTAATATTTTATTTCCTTTAATAAGAGAAGGAAATGAGAAGGATGAGGATGGAGGAAGAGAGAAATCCCCAAAAAATAAACACAAACAATGGTGTGGATATCTCAAATGTACATCAAAATTAAATCCTCTCTTTCCCACATGAAAGGAAAAAGAAGACGACAGATGTAGATGATAAAATTTAAAAGAACAAAGTATTCACTACTCTTAAATTGCACTAATTTGACACAAAGTCCATGTAAATAGACATTCGATACATGTTCTAAGTACCAAGGCATCCTATATAGTGGAAGAGAATAGGGGCATTAATTGGAGCATTCAATCATAAACATCATAGTATGATTTTATGATTTAAGAACATTAATAACAACGTGGGGTAAAAATTGTTTCATTTGTGTTGCATTCATATAGTCATGAAATTATAAGAAATTGTTAGGAAATTTGTTTTCATAGTGTGAACATATGGTTTGAATACTAGTATTATTTAATATTTAAATAATACATGAGTGTGCAAATAGTTGTAATGCACAACTCATAGATAGGGGTGTGAGAGATTCTCTAGGAGAGAATAATGCTTGAGAGATGGTAGGGATTGGGTGAGCCATGACTCCTTGATTTAAGGATCTCATTGAGCTATTTATATGTAAATCATTCTCATGTATTATTATCCCGTATGAATCAAATTAATTAAAAAAATTACGGTGTTAATTATGTGTAGTTTGTTTCAATAAGATTATGATAAAATTTCATTGAGAAATCTACACCAATATTTATCATTGGTATCAGAGCATGGCAGATCCGAATGGAAGCAATGAGTTATAATATTTAAGATCATGATATTATCCACGTATGATTCCTTGAGCATTCCATTATATTGCTGCATAGATCATTGAGTGTTTTGAATTGTATTGGATCTCTGTCTACTTCAAACGGGGTCACCTCTCTTGGGTGAATCCATAGTCATCTGTTGCCTTCTAAAACTATGATTTGGACTTTTGGTTTCAGCTCTAATACACGAATTCCTCCAATATTCAAATCTGCATTAACATGTGCATGCATCGTGAGTTAGAACTCTTAAGTTCCATAAATTTCAGCTGGTAATGTGTTTTTTTTTGAGTTGTACGCATTGATCCTATGCTTTCTGCTACCAAACCAAAAATAATAATTTTTTCCATTTTTTGCAAATATTTCAGAAAATTTTACTTTCATCTTTTAAATAAAGATTATTGTAAGGGTGCATTTTCGACTGAGTTCGACACCCATAATGGAAATCCCATTAGATAAATTCAACGGTTTAAATTTTCACACATGGAAGGTGAAAATACAAATGCAACTAATGAACAAAAATCTCTGGGGAATTGTAAATGGAAAAGAAGCTGAACCAATGGATGCAACAAAATTACTGGAGTGGAAAACCAGGGATGATAAAGAAAAATCCATTATTGGGCTTGCTTTATCTGACACTGAGTTGCATTATGTAGACTTAGAAAAAAATTCTAAAGACATATGGGATTTGCTTAGTCAGACATTTGGTGCAAAAGTTTGTGAATGCTAAATTTACACTTAAGTTGCTGGTTATTCAAGTTGAAAATGAATGAGGGTGCAACTATTTCAATTCATAGTAATGATCTTATATCTCTTCTAAGACAACTGAAATAATTAAATGCTCAGGTAAATGATGAAGAAAGAACTGAAGAAGAAGAAGAACCTAAACCGAAGGAATATGAAGATGACTACTTATACTAAGTAGCATCACTCAATGGAGGCAGGAGGCAACAGAGGAAGGAGGGCGATCAACGATTCTCGTCAGTCACCAACGATGGGGCCATATTTTTCTATGGTGACTTCATTTTCAGTTTTTGTTTGCTTTCAACATGTGTGGTAGTAAATAACAACATGTGGATAATTCTTGTTCATAGTTAGGAACATATTTTCCTATATTTTGTTCTCTTTTGTAAAATATGGATGGGGAAACGTGTACACTGCTATGAAAGTGGTTGGTGGTCCACTAGAAAACCAATTTGGGAGTTTGTGAATCTCTTTGAAAATCACATACAAAGTGGTTAATGGTTCCACTAGAATTTTTTTGGAGTTGATGGTACTCTTAAAACCTCTGTCATATTGTAGAACATGAGCAGTACTAGACAAAAATCACCCATGTTCACACTAAGGGGGTAAATCTTAAGAAATTTTTGTCCGTAGTGATAACATATGGTTTTAATACCAGTATTATTTAATATTTAAATAATACATGAGTGTGCAAATAGTTGTAAAGCACAACTCATAGATAAGGGTTGAGAGATTCTCTAGGAGAGAATAATGCTTGAGAGATGGTAGGGATTAGGTAAGCCATGACTCCTTGATTTAAGGAGCTCATTGAGCTATTTATATGTAAATCATTCTCATGTATTATTATCCCGTATGAATCAAATTGAATAAAAATTTGTACGGTGTTAATTGTGTGTAGTTTGTTTCAATAAGCTTATAGTAAAATTTCATTGAGCAATCTGCAAAGTTTGAATACTAGTATTATTTAATATTTAAATAATACATAAATGTGCAAATATTTGTAATGCACAACTCATAGATAAGGGTGTGAGAGATTCTCTAGAGAGAATAATACTTGAGACATGGTAGGGATTTGGTGAGCCATGACTCATTGATTTAAGAAGGCCATTGAGCTATTTATATGTAAATCATTCTCATGTATTATTATCCCGTATGAATCAAATTGAATAAAAAATACAGTGTTAATTGTGTGTAGTTTGTTTCAATAAGCTTATGATAAAACTTCACCGAGAAATTTGCACCAATATTTATCGAAACTATATAATCACAAAGTTACAACAATATTTCTCCAACATTCATAGAAAGAGAGCGGGACTTAAAGAGCCTTGTATATTTGATTTCCAACATTATATAAGCATCTTGATCAAAGATGTAGGTGAAGAATTATTTTTAAAGCAACTTTATTCTTAACTTACTTTATTATTTGAAGTTGACTCGAGTTATAATTTTATTTTTCTCATTTCAATATTTAATTAATTCATTAAAAGGATTAAGTAATTATATAATAATTTCTTCATAGAAGTATCTTGAATCACTACTATAAGCGGGGGTGTTTTAAGACAATAATAGAGACAATACTTGACCAAATTGTTTCAAATAGAGACGATAACAAAGTTATATATTGTCTCTATTATTGTCTCAAAGTGGGTGTCTCTAATTATTGTCTTTCTAGAGACAATATAGATTAATACATATTTTGTCTCTTGAGAGACAATATCATTTTTGTCTCTTTAGAGACAATATCATTATTGTCTCCCTAGAGATTATACAAAATACTAATTTTTGTCTTTCTAGAAATAGTGCTAATTTCAATTTTTATCGTCTCTCTAGAGACAATACAAATTTAATGAATGAAAAATCTGAATTTCAAGAATAAATAATAACCAAATATCATACAATGCAATTGATGGCTACATATCATCTATGATGTCGAGTGGGCTAGTAATTAATATTTTAAATTAAAGAAAAAATTATTTGAATATTGTGCCCAACAAATAAGTCCATAAACATTTTATTAATATCAAATAAGATAAAATAAATTTGGGTGTCTAAATGGTGTTAACCCTTTAAATACAATGATAAAATACAAAAGGGTGCCTAAATACCGTTAACATTTTGCATACAATATGAACACCTTCTCTCCACCACTAGCTTCAAGAAATATGTCTACTTCCCTAGTGTTACTTTGAGGTTTTTTTCTTAACTTTTATTTTGACAAACTTCCTCTCTACTATCAACTATCATTTCATGTTCTTCACTTTGATTGTCTCAACTTTTATACAATTCTCTACTATCAATAGCACCAAGAAACTCAAATGTAGTCTACATCAAAACAAAAATTATAATGACTTGTTGTGTTTATCACCTATTACTTGAATAATTATAACCAACAAACATCCCATTAAAATATTGATGTTGAATTAAATATATAACAAGAAACCATCAGCCTTTCATAAGAAAGGCCATCTTTAATAACAAGGCATGCCTATGTTGAGCCTTTGCATAATGTGACAGTAACTTGAAAAGACAATACATAATAACATTGCACTTATACTTGAAGCTATTCTAATGATACAAGCTCACATAACAAAGAGTATAGTCACCTCCAAGCATAACTTGACCACGAGCTTTTGTAGGCCAGGATGAGAAAAGTCTGTATTGAACTACACAATTTGGAGAGCTTGAATAACTTCAGCGAAAATGTCTACCAGGGGATGCATGTCTGTAAGGAGATCGTGATCTAATTCTTTGGTGACTTAATATCTACACCTCCAATACTCAAACCCAAGAGTACAAATTTTCGTACATCGAACACAAAAAAATCAACTCTTACTAGCCATATCACTGAAATCTAGTTTTCCTATTGAAAATATATCAGATTGCACACATGTGAAAAAACAGTGATCTTCAAAAGAGTGAACACAAAGACAATAAGTTAGACTAGAGAGATTACACTATTCTTGAAGTCTTCAACAAGGTTGAAGAAACCATTCATTATATTACAAATTAAGGTGAGTCCATAAAATCAAGGTTGGCTTCATATTAAATATTACCATAGAATGGTTACTGAATTTCAGAATCCTACTTTCTATCATTTAATGACATAATGAAATATAATCTAACTAATATATTTATGGATTATTTTCATGGCACTCATGTAATCCTTAACATTAAATTTACTTGCAAACCTGTATGTTGCCTTGTATAATTTATGGAAGAGATGAATGGATAAGATCAAGTCCTTTTCGGTAATCCAATCTTCCAATGAAACCAATCTACACGAAATTTATTAAGACTGTTAAAATGTTACCTAATGAATTATAAATGGAAACATTTAACTTCTTAAACTCACCAATGGTACATCTAGTTGAAAAAAGAGTCCAAGTTTTGTCTAAAGTGCAAATTTGCATTCAGCCTACATGGTAAAACTACACAAGATTTACAATAAAACAATTAAAACTTTCTATATAATCTAGAATAATATACAAGGTTAAAATTATTAAAATAAAAATAAGAGATGGAAGTTACCTTTCCTGAAAGTTTCTCTGCAGAATATTGACGTGCAATGTAAATGTATGAAGCTGGGTTCCACTCATCAACATTTATTCCATTTGTTATGCCTAGTTCACTCAAAAAATATTATTGTAAAGAAGCAATGCAATTCCATTTTATTAGTTGTTGTAAGGTTTTGGAAACAAAAATGGTATCATCATTAATTACATCCTTTTTGCTTTGTAAAATCTCATTCGGACCCATACACCTTCGGTGGTAGTTATTTCCCAAGCATACCCCTGACTAAAGAAAGAAGAAGATAGCATAATGGTTAGATGAGTGTATAATGGAGGGAATGACAAGTAAATAAGGCTAAAGAACCAAAGATGAATGAGATAGTGAGAAGAACCCTAAGGAGATACCAAGCAAGAGTAACATTAACATTCCCCTGGGTTGGGCTATTAATTATTGTACATTCATATAAAATTTCACCTAGATGGGTCATTAAAACTTATAAGCTTTACATATAAGAAAAACTGGTTGGCTTCAAAAAATGTTCAACTTCTAAAAAACTCTATAATTATAACAACAGGATCAATTAATCCACAAATATAATATGCTCCCAAGTGTTGAGCTTTAAATCCAACATTCAATACATAGTTTTATCATGCTCTAAAAACATGACCAACATGATTTTGAATACTTGCCTTTCTCCAAGAATGGCTCCAAAGAGGTTTCAATTCTAGATCAGAAGTTCCTTGGACAATCCCATGGGGAAAGGAATCAATTCCTTTTCATCTCTAAATGTTATATTGATCTTGATGAATGTTGCAACAATTCAAAGTAAGTAAGACATGTAAAGTGTATAGCAATAACAAGGGATACTACACTGAAATATACACACTGGAGTAGACCAACACTTTTACATTTTTAGTAATTCAACTATATAGGAAAAACACAATGGACAACTTTGTATCAAAATTATCCACATAGAGCTTAGATGGGTATGCTACTCTTCCTTATCTTCTTCAAATGGGTATTTCCTCTTAATAGATACCGAAAATTTTGGTCTCTTCACTTAATCAAAGGGTCGCCATCTTCCATCCATATGGAGATAATTAAAAATTCCCCTTATATTTCAACAAACATGGTTGCCTTTCAATACTTTGAAGTGTATCCTTATGATAATATATTGAAAAATATATAATCTATACATGTGTCTGTTCATATTTTTCTTTCATGGTTATGCTTATGAGGAACAACATAAGTAGTGTCAAAATTCCCAGCGAAGGGATTGTCCTCATTCTAAAGCCCTTAGGTCCCATCACTTTTGGATCCTCTAGCATTTAGGAATAGCATGTGTTTTTGTTTAAATTAAGCATTTCCTCTCAAAAAAAAATTAAGAATTTCCTCTCGGGAAAAATAGAAACATATAATATTCTTACATTTTTCTTCTTATATCAACAAGAAAAAGGAGATAAACAATGAGCTTACACATCCTCGGAAGATTTGGCAAAAATGAGACTTAGAGCGCCAGGATTTGAAGACCTTCATAGGATTTACCATTAATTCATATGCGAAACGAGTTCATTTATTGCTCAAAGAATGGTATTATCAACTTCTATTTAATTTAGCTCGCAATTCCAACTTTGCTTATGAAATAGTTACTGATGAAAGCTGTCGAATTTAGCCTGCAATTCCAACTCTACTTATGAAATAATTACAGTCAAACTGTTAATACTTCAGAATCTACCAACCTAAACCATCCAAATCAATGCCTATTCGACTAATTTTTGACTATTGGAAAGAAAAAAATGGCCAAATTTTTGGGCGCATGAATGTAGGGCATTGAAAGAGTGTGCGGTGCTAGAATATATCTCAAGTGCCCAGGATCAAGACTTAGCCATTTTTGTTTTAAAGGTTATTTTTGGAGTTAGCATGCTTGAGCACACAAAGACATGAAGACTTACTATCCACATAATGGTATTTTGGGAACAAGCAATGGCTGAGCGCCATGCATAGTTTAGGCTAATAATAAAATTTCTACTCAGAGTTAACTATAGGAAGTCTATAGTTAGAACACTTTCATGTTATCCATCCTTTTGTAAAGGCATGTGACTATTATTATCATGTGATATATTTTGAGAAGTGCATGGGAAGTGAAGGGAAAGTCCCCACCCCTATATATATATATATATATATATATATATATATATATATATATATATATTTGTGTGTGTGTGTATTTATTTGCACAGTTTAGAGAGAGTCAACTATTGTAGAGTTATGTTGCTGGTTTTGTTGAGCGCATGACTCATAAAGATACTTTTATAGTGTATGAAGCTTCTATGTTTTATAGTAATTAATGCAATGGGTCATATTGGTTGGATAATGGTGTTGAACATGACTAAATTTGGTTCTTGTATGGTAAACCTTGTTCTAGTCATTGTTTAGTTCATATTTTATATAATCTAAAATCTAGATCTGGTTTAGGCATAGTGGATTGTTTATTACTAGTTATGAATCAGAATATATATATGTGCATCATCATGTTAACATTGCACAAGAAACTCTAAAGAGGGACTTGGCACCTTTGCGCACTTCGGTGATTTGCTCATCTCGAAATTTGAGTGATGTGTCGGTCTTGTTTGGGTCATTGATAATGAATTCTAGGTTGCATCATTTGTTCCATTATCGGGACCACTTTTTCATCTTTTTTAGGATGTTGCGTGATGAAGACATACCAGTTGACCTTAACAAGTGTTGAAGAATGGATAGTAGATCCGGAAGAAGAGTACAGTTGGATATTAAGGATTGGATATGAGTTTGATAAACGCATGTGGATGGAGCAGAATTTGTATGACTTCTTATATGAGATGTTTTTGCTATCTTTCCAATAGAGCTATACGAGTGGTTGGTTGCTTATGCGTCTAAAAGGGATTAGAGATTTTGTATGATTTTCTAGACACAAGAATAATTTCAGGCCCTCTATGATGCTTATATGATTTGGATGCGCTATGGATACTTGGTTTTGTGGTGTTATGAATAGCTATATTTTGGAGTACTCAATTTCCATTTACTTTTGTCTAGAGGTAGCTAAGTTCTAGTTTTCACGTTATCCCAGGGGAACATATCTGTAAGGAATTCCACTTGTGATCAAGATCTTTATGGTAACCTTAAATTTGGGAGAGAAGCTGATGGCTAGCTAATTACCACCATGTGGGGAGGCGGGGAGCAGGTTTGGTGAAATATGGTGGACCTAGTGTTGATCAGATTTGGAGCTCAATTGCTTGATTTAACATGCTACATTAACTTGGTGGAAAACACGGTAAGAATTGTCATCGGTTATGAAGGGATTGATATCAGTCACCTATGACCGGTATTAGTCGAGCAAGTAGAAACCGGCATCGGTCATGAAAGTAGGAACCGACATCGGTTACCTGTGTGTGAGTGTTTTATTTAACTCACGAGAATTAGATCTAATTTTAGTATTAAATCAAATCTATTGATTGTAATTGCATGGCTAAGTGCCCTAAGTTTGTATAAGGTATTTATAAGCTAGAAATCTAGGGTTAGAAGAGAGAGTTAATGATTATTATGAAAATAATTGTGAGAGAGAGAATTCTTAGAGAAGAAGGAGAATCTTGAGAGAAAGAAAGTATTGTACATCGTGAGAGATGTGGAAGGTTAAAAATCTTCATTGTATAACCGAAAGCTTTGGATAATAGATTGGCTTGTTTCTTAGTGGATGTATCCCACACTTGGTGAACCACATTAAATCTAGTGTTGATTTATATTTCTTGTTTTGTATATTTCTTCTGGTAGAATATCCACTTTTATTGCATGTATTTTTAGATCGATATATTATTTGTACAACCTTTTGCTAACCCCAAAACTCGTATCAAAGCTTTGTTTGAGGGTTTGTGTGTTGACATTTTACTCATAGAAGGTTTTCTAAGTGAGTGGGAGCTACAATAATGGCGAAGAAAACAAATACAAGGTAGAGAAGTTAGATGGCGAAATTATCAATTATCTACTTACCGTATCAAAGATATTTCTACTTACCGTTGGATGAAAAGTCTAGACCTAGGAAGATTACCTATGAAGAATGGAAGATTCTTGACGAGAAAGTCTTTGGGATCTATAATATTGAGTCTAACAAAGATTCATCGTGGCTTCTAATATTACGGAAGCAACATCTATAGTAGAGTTAATGAAATCTCTTTCTAATGTATATGAAAAACCTAGTTCTTCAAATAAATTTTATTTGATGAAGAAACTATTTAGTTCTAAGATGCATGAAAGTGGATCTGCATCTAGTCATTTGAATGATTTTCGGTCTATTATAAATTAGTTAAAATTGGTTGATATTTTGTTTGATGATGAATTGAAATCACTCTTATTCTTATATGCTTTGCCTAATAGTTGGGATAGCTTGGTAATGGTTGTTAGTAATATGTCAAAGACATCTGCTAATAATATTTTGAAGTTTGATAATGAGGCTAGTATAATCTTAAATGAAGAAATTCACGGGAAAATTACAGAGGAATCATCATCCGGGAATGCTTTGAATGTAGAAAGCAGAGGCATGCGAAAGAGATCCAAGAGTAAGAAAAATGGAAAATTAAAGTCAAGGAATGGCATATCTAAATCAAGAGGTAAGGGAATTACCTGTTGGAATCGTGGAAAGAAAGGACATGCAAAGAAATATTGTTGGTCAAAGGACAAAGAGAACCAACACCCAGACAAAGGTAAAGAGGTAAATATTGTAGCAGAGGTAATGCAATATGCTCTTATTATTTCTTTGGATAGTAGAATAGAATCATGGGTTTTAGATTCAGGATCTTCTTTCCATGCAACCCCTAATAAGGGTTATTTCAAAAATTATGTATATGGTAATTTTGGGCATGTTTATTTGGATGATGATGAACCTTGC
The DNA here is from genome assembly GCA_018340775.1 of Taxus wallichiana var. yunnanensis. NCBI lineage: Eukaryota > Viridiplantae > Streptophyta > Pinopsida > Cupressales > Taxaceae > Taxus > Taxus wallichiana. The sequence goes on from CM031237.1 coordinate 266,836,246, forward strand.
AGTATTACTAGTAAAGGGGAAGTTCATCTAAAATTGCAGAATGAAAGTACATGGGTATCAAAAGATGTGAGGTATGTGCCAAGCCTCAAGAGGAATCTTATTTCTATAGGGTAACTAGGTGAAGTTGGTTGCATGATTACATTCATAGTAGACTCTTGGAAATTAACCAAGGGTTCCTTTGTTGTGGTAAGAGGCAAGAAGGAAATAACGGTATATTTATCTACCTTTATTACTGATTCCTTTTCTATGCTATCTACTTCATATTCAGATGCATGCATGTGGCATAATCATTTGGGTCATATGAGTAAAAAAAGAATGTAGATATTAGAGGCTAAGGGTAAGTTATTATATTTGAAAGATTTAGATCTTGATTTACTCGTGAGCATTATGTCTTTGGAAAGCAAAAGAGAGTGATATTTCTCAAAGTTGGGGGTAACTAACAACGAGTAAAAATTAGAGTTTGTACACCCGGATGTGTGGGGACTAGCCCGGGTAGCATATTATGGAAGATCCCAGTATTATGTTACTTTCATTGAGGATGCTACAAGAAAGGTATGGGTTTATTGTATTAAATATAAATATGATTTTTTTGATACTTTTAAAATATGGAAAGCCCTTGCTTTGAGAATGAATAATATTCAAAGTTAAAGTGCCTTAGATATGACAATGGTGGTGAATATTGTAGCAAGACTTTCAATGATTATTGTTCAGTGAATGGAATACATAGAGAAAGGATGGTTCCAAGAACACCACAAGAGAATGGTGTTGCAGAAAGAATGAACAGGAAAATCATGGAACATGCTAGAAGTATGAGGATACATGTTAGATTACCCTTGCATTCTTGGGCAGAAGTAGTTGATACAACGGTTTATTTGATTAACTATAGGCCTTCAATTTCACTAGATGGAGGAATACCAAAGGAAGCTTGGACTGGAAAAGAGGTAGATATTTCTTTTCTTAATTTTTTTAGTTTAGAAGCTTTTGTGCATATTGATAAGGAAAATAGAAAAAAATTGGATGCAAAATCCAAGAGATGAACTTTCATTGGTTATGGATCTGGTGATTTCGGATTCCATTTTTGGGATTTAGAGAATTCTAAAATTATTAGGAGTCATGACATTGAATGGAATGAAAAGAGAATGTGTAAGAATCAAATTTTGGTACCCAAGGATGAACCGGTTGATAAGTTTGTGAATGAAAATGAACTTTGATTTAAAACTCATACTACATGGCTACACGAGTAACCGGTGTCGGTTGACCCACGGTCGACATCAATCGGTTGAACCAGTATTGGTTAGAGAAGCGTCAAACCAACATCGGTTAGTATCATCGTCATCAACTATAGGTGACCGCGTCGATCACCGATAGAATTGAAAACAAATGTCTAGGAGGTCAGAATGAGCCTCCAATCTGTGAGAAGGTCACAAATGGTAAGTAAACCTCCAAAAATATTTACACCTTCTCTATCTTATTTATTATTGAATGATAATGGTGAACCAAATTTTTGAAGAAGCAATGTAGGATGAGACCGACGTTCAGTGGGAGCATGGCATGGATGAGGAGATGGACTCCTTGGAACAAAAATAGACTTGGGATTTGGTTAAGTTGTTAGTAGGTAAGAGGACATTACAGAATGAATGGGTTTACAGGATCAAGGAAGAAGAGGGTGGATAGAAAAGGTACAAGGAAAGGCTTGTAGTAAAATTATTTACACATAAAGTTTGTATAGGTATTGGTGAAATATTTTCTCCTCTTTGTTAAAATGACTTCCATGCATATTGTATTGAGTATAGTTGTAGTAGATGATTTTCATTTAGAGAAACTAGATGTGAAGACAACTTTCCTTCATGGTGATTTGAATGAAGATATTTATATGTAACACTCGTTTGGGTATGAAGTCAAGGGTAAGGAGAATTTAGTGTGTAGGTTGAAAAAGAGCCTATATTGGCTCAAGAAAGCTCAAGGAAATGGTACATGAGGTTTGATAGTTTCATGCATGAGCATGGTTACTTGAGATGTGAATATGATCATTTCAATGGGGTTAATGCATGGTGTTGAGTCCCACTTTTTGTCCTAAAAATGCGAGTGAGGAGTGAGTTTGGGAGGTAAACAAATATGGTTCACACGAACACTCCCTTCGCACAAATGCGGTTCACACGAACTAACACGTCGATTTTTTTCCACGTATATCATTGAATATGGTTCACGTGAAAGTGGTGTTCATGTGAATGCACTTCACGTGAAGGGAATTTGGGTGAACACCCCTATTTATAGATTGGAGGCACTGTGGAGGAAATCACTTTCCTCCGCCCGCCTCCTTCACGTGAAGTTTACCCAGACCGAGCCCACAGCCCACGGACTAGAGCCCACCGAGCACTATTAAAGGAGCCGACCGAGGAGACTGTTGAGCCCACAACGAGACAGGCTGAGCCCACAAGTGAAGCCCAGACCGAGCCCACAAGCGCCCACTGTGCCCAATGATCCGACTAGCGTGGCCATTGAGGAGTGAGGAGGCCATTGATGAGCACCGGGTATGCATTTAGTTGTTTTTTTGGTGAAAATGGAGGATCCCTAGAAAATTGAAAAAAAAATGAAACCCTAGTTTTTTATTTGTAAAACCCTAGCAAATTGTAGAATTTTTTTGTGTAATCATTTTTAAGAGAGCTCTGTTCGCATTTTTCATTGATCTACCTCTACATTGGCACATTTGCTTGTTTTTTACAATTTTATCTACATGAGGTTTTAGTTAATTTTTGAAATCCAAAAAAGAGTTTTATACAATTACATATTGCTATCTAATTTTTCATTAAAAACACTTGTTAAAAGCAAGTAAAAACTCCATAGAAACAATCAATCAAACCCACACAAAGGTTTCATTTCCCCTAGTCAATAAATGGTGTAATATATATATATATATATATATATATATATATATATATATATATATATATGCCTCTAATTTTCATTATTTTTTAATTTTTAGATTCTTATGACATGTTCCAAGAAAATTTAATCCAAATAAAACTTCAATAATTTATTTTCTTTATAAATTTTCTCCCTGGAAATTAATCAAGAAATTAAAATAACTTCACCAAAAAAATTCAAGAAAATTCTTCACAACTTCATGTAAATATTTGTAGCTTCACGTCTCTTCTATTTTTCTCCTTCCTCATGGATCATGAGAAACCATTGGGATGTGATACCAATGGTACTAATATTTTCACAACTAATATGGAAGAAATGTATTAAATTAAGAATATATTACAACTTTAATAAATACTCCATTACATTTAATTTCCTTCATACTCAAGCTTAAATAATCTTATGAAAGAGTGTTTTGTATATATAAGTAAGTTAGAAAATAAAACAAACAAAAACACAATGTAAACTTAGGATCACATGTTCCAACACATGTACTATGATGTTTTTATTGATCAATACATGACCTACACTTAATAATCCCCTTGATGGGATTATAGGTCATCTTTTCCAACCTATGTTCATATGGTAGCTTAGATACATTTGAAGTGAAATAATTAATTTTTTTATTTTAGGATCTAATATCCCTTATGACATTACTAATATTAGTAGTCCTTACTATTTCACAAGTAGTCATCCATTCATCTTGATAAGCGAGGAATTCAATGAGAGTAGTAAAATTGAAGGGAAATGTTGTAATTCTTGAGAACTCCATTTGAATTTATGGAGTTCATTATTTGATAGAAATCTCTCTTACTTACACCAATACTAGATAGACACCTAGTAATTCTAGGCATGACTCAATGAACACTAATTTCATATATAGTATATTTAATATCTACTTTTCAATCCATTCCAAAATAATTACCTACATTTGGAATAATAGCCTTTATTCAATAATTTTTAAAATCATGGTTTGAGTGAATTTTAGTTCAATGAGTATTACCATCTTTAAAAGAGCCAACTTTGAGTATGAGAGAAATTGATTGAAGAGTATTATTGTTTTAATTTATTGTAACGAATAAAACCCATCCATGAAAGAAGGAATCTTATGCCTAACATTGAAATTAAAAATCATATTAGTATAGGGAAAGATGATGTCATCAATGGGGCATACTTTATTAATATCACACAAAATTGTATATATCTTAATGCCCCTAGTTGACTTACCGATTGGGACAATGTGGGAAATCTATCAAAGTTGTCGATAGGTTTAACAAAATCATAATTGAAATAAAAATTTAGATTTCTTATTAGGCAACTTTATGATGTATCTTTTTACTTTGCGTGTTTGACATCACGATTCACAAAATATTATGCACCATGATAAAAGTAGGCATATTAAACATATATGCACATAACCACGTAACAATATCTTGATATTTTATTAATAACCCAATATAAACTTTTTTCTCTATGAGAGTCGATGAGACACCTAACTCAACATTTTGGATGCCTCACCAATGCCAATTTTAATATCATATTTCATTTAATAATATTGATACATTCCCCACAAGGAATCCAAAAGGTCTAATATAATCTCTTCATCACTATACAATGACTCACTTTCCCCAAATAAGCATGATATCTCTCAATGTAAAAGGGAATTTATTCTTATGATGATATGTAGGTGAATCCACATTAGTTCCAAAATAATTTTTTATGGTTTCATTATTGCAAAGAGTGTCAAAATATACTCTCTCATATGGCGAATCAAAATGGTTTAACTTAAGACAACCAAGTACAATTTGTAATTTTTATTTTGATAATTAATTCCTCCTTCAAAGCCCAACTCCCCTATTTAACATGTTTGGAATGTTCTCGTGTGCACTGAAGAACCTCGTGAGTCATTTGATTGGAATAATCATCATGTTTTGGTTGTTACTAACCTTTTTTCCCGTATGGGTGAAATAACTATATATGTATATATATATATATATATATATATATATATATATATATATATATATATATATATATATATAACCCTAGCAATTTTACATCCACAACTATACATAAAGTTGTGGTTTCCGTCACTTTGCATAAAGCATCGATTTGTCGACCAACCTAGATTTTCCTTTTTATCGAGTCCTTGACCTTGTAGCATCTCTTTTTAATGTTTGGATGATAATCCCTATAAATAACTTCCATGTAACCTATCAATATTTAAACCCCAATGAGCTTAAACCTCTATTTTTATTTGTACTAGCATGTGGGTTTGACACAATACTTCTTAATTAAATCAAAGTATGGGTTATAAAATCATCTCTTAATGTGTCCACATAATGTTATGCACCCCATCATTAAACTCCTTTGTCTTTACTACACATACGGGGAAATTAACATTTCCTATCTTCCCAATTTTCTATAGGAGTTTTCCATTTCATTGTTTTAAATAAGGGATCATGTGAGCTACTCATTTCGATTGTTATCATGTTTATATTCCATTTAATTTTTAAATTTTGATAAGATTTTTGGTTGTGTCCAATTGTAGGCATTATATCAAATAACATTCTTCTAAACTTTTTTGTGTCCTTAATTTTAAGAGAGTTGTGGGTGAGAGTTTTATATCTTAAATGTGGTTACTAGCTACTTTACAATGATATTAAGTTTTATATAGACATTTGAAATCATAAATTAGTACCAAAAAACTCTAAATGAAAACATTTAAATAAAGTCACGAACTTTTATTATAAATATTTATAATGGTGGAAACAATCTTTGTACAAAGTATATCAACATTGATAGAAGCTACAAACCAACTTAGCCTCAAGGACATAAATAGTCATTATCAATTATATAGAAATATTTGTGTTAATATCATATGTATCTTACCATGATTATTATCTACACATTTATAACATGCATTCTTTTTTATAAGAATTGTAATTGATCACAACTAAATATTTACAAGTTACTTTTATAAAGAACCCTTTTGTAAGCCACATATAATACAATGCATCACACTCAAATTGATAGTAAAACAAAAAATGTAAAAAAAGGTCTTGGCGCGATGTATTCTCAAATAGCATAGTGAATAAAACTAACTATTGCACCTCAAGGGTACAATGAAAACATTGACAGAGGTTGTGAGTCATAGATAGTAACAATCTAAAGAGAAATAAAAGGTGATTATTTGTTAATAAGAAACCTACTTATAATGTCTTGGTTTATTACATTTGATGATAATGTTAGTTCAATTGTGCTTTATATTTGATTATTTGTTAATAAGAAATGTATATTTATAATGTCTTGGTTTATTTGTTAATAATAAACCTGTTAATAAGAAACCTAAAATATAATGTCTTGGTATCCTAATTACGTGCACCAAAATTTATTGTGTGATGTTGTGTAGGAACTCAATGATATGTGCAATATGTTTCTTGCATTTGATTAGATTCTAAAAAAACTGCATGTTACATTCTAGATAATTCCTCCTTTAGTTCCATTAAATCTATGCGATCCATACACTCATGCATGACTGACTTATAAGATATATGTAATTTCTTATTTTCTAAATTATTTGCATTGAAGCTTGAAAATCATATTTCTATTTTCATTAAAATAGGAGAATATCTTAGGAAATTTTTTTAATTAAAAGTACTATTAATTGAATTTTACTTTCATTTTTTTACTAGTCATGGCTTCTTCCACTCCTAATTTGTTTGAGAGGACCGATTTAGAGATTGCAAAATTACAATCTATTCTCCAAAATCCAACTACAGTTGGGCATTATAAAGCCCATTGTGAAAAATACTGGCTGATATTCGTAGAATAGAGAAATTTTGAAAACATATAACCCATTTGATTTTGAGTCAATAAAAAATTTTATGGATTCATTAAAATCAAGTGTCTCAGGAGATGTAGGTTATAATGAGATTACATCACGACTTTCCGATAAGGAAGTCGTTAAGAGGTCTTGTTGGAGTTTTTATGCAGACAAATGGAAAATAAGGGCATATTATGTAAACAAATGTTCATGTCCCCTATGTGCCCCTTTGATTTATCCTAGATTTGTGGTCTCTCAAGGCCAATTTCGAATAATGACCATTCTTGTTATACTTCATAATGATACTACATGTTGAGGTTCACTTAAACCTAAAGGTGAACTATTTAGACATCCCTAGTTATTTGGGGGTAGGGCATGGCCATATTAGCCACAGGGAGGCATATAGAAAGGAGGGATCTCCTGTAGTTATTGACATGCGACAACTTGTACCAAGGCCACAACCATTCTTATCAAGCTTTCAGGATGTCGCGGACACACTGTCGTTATGACGCACATGAGGCTGCTTATCGAGGGTCTTGCTTAGAATTGCTCACGAAACCCAATTGATATCTTCTGAATGTGTGGGTCAGTACCTTTAGAGACGCGATACTAGCCAAGTGGAGGTGCTAGTAGCAGTAGTGATGCACACAATGAGGTATACACTCGTGCATATTTGATTTCCCTAGATGAATTTGAGCTAGTTCTGAGATCCCGATCGGGCACATGTCGGCTAGGATGCATCATGGCTGCTGACTTGTTGCATGCATATGAGGTGATTTCATAGCATTGAAGCATTCCACTATCGGGGTTTTAGATTTTATAGAGCAGAGTGGGAGTGTATCTTCTAGTCAGGGTACTACTGCCGCTACTACAGATAGACTTCTTGTTGTTGGGATCGTCACACCTGATGTTCAGCACATTTATGTTCGGTGTGAAAATTAAACACCCAATATAATTAAAATTTATTTTATTTCATCATTACTTTACAATTTATTAATATTAAAATTAAACATGTACTTCTGTGTTTAGGCTTCTGCTCCAGTGTGTGGAGCTTCATAGCCCACACCATCTACCCGTGTGACATACACACAGCTCTTGATGGAGCACAACATGGATCTTGATGTTCCAGGCCTGAGTCATCTTGGCTCACTTGGTGACATATTTGTTGGTGTTGAGGTCATGGGTGGCAATCCCATAGATTTGGAGACGCGTTCTGCAGAGGTATAGATACATGTGTTTTAATAGAATTAATATTTAATCTAAATTGAAATGTTAGAAATTAATGAACTTTATTCAAAAAACTTATTTATCAACTTCTTACATTTTATTTTTTTTTTTCACAGGATCTACGAGACAAAATCTACACATAGCTTAGATATGCCCAACATCCACCCAGGGACAGATACTGAGGTAATCAATTGTACATATCTGTTATATGATGTATTGAATTAATCAAGAAATTGTTGTATAATTTTTCTTATATATTTTAATATATGGTACATGTTATATATAGTTTATAGCGTGTATATTCATTTTTTTAACATGCAGGGTGCAACAGAGTGTAGTGAGGGGTCTGGCACTCGCCCTAGTGCACGGAGGAGACTTCAGTGATATTTTATAGATTTTAGACATTTTAGACATGTATATACTCATTAGACATGATTTTTGATATTTTAGACATACTTTTAGAGATTTTAGACATACTTTTTGACATTTTAGACATACTTTTAGAGATTTTAGACATGTATATACTCATTAGACATGATTTTTGATATTTTAGTAATACTTTATGTTACATTAAACCTTCCATGGCTTAGTGAATGCTTCTTTACTTATGCACTTGTCAAATATTTTCAAAATACATTGTTAGTATTAAACTATCTCTCTAAAACTCTATAGTAACTTAAAAGCTTGTGAAAATAATAGATTCCCTCTCTTTATCTATCCTCTCTCTTAAACTCGGGAAATATAAACTCATGTGTTGTTACAGGTGTGTGAAATGATGGAAAATGAAGTAAATGTAATGCAATACATTTCCATGATTTGTACTATTTTAATGTAATTGTAAATTTGACTTTATTTGGAGATTTGTACTATTAAAACACCTAACGTAAAATGCCTCTCTATAAACCAAAGTCTTTGGAGATACAACTCGTGCCATCCTACCTCATAAAGAGTAATAAGTCTTCATCTGCATTTGTAATATGTTCACTCGCATTTCTACCACCATTTGTAATATTATTAACCTTGAGTCATAATATCTTTCAATACAAGTAATAAATGTATTTTGCATCTTTTATTAATTATATGTATGTGTATTGAATGTTTAGTTTACACATTAATTTATATCAAAACTCTTTATTACTTTTAATATCAATCATATTATTTTTTTGGATTAGTTAAATTGAATTGATAATAATAATTTAAGGTCCTTACGAATTAGGTTTATCAAACCCTATGAAGTGGCTAAATAATCTGATCGACTAATCCACAAAATTCCATAGAGGAAATGGAAGACCAAAGATTGTCCAAATGTGGATTTTGAGCTTAGCTTTCTCAATGATGACAAAATACCATTTCTAATGGGAAAAATCATAATTATGTTTCAAATAAACCAAGGTCCATTAGCTATGATATCTCTACAATGGTCAACATTGTTATAGTTAGAACAAAAAGAAACACTTGATTAAGATTTGATTTCCCTAAAGCTTGACACCATGAGGCATAATCCATGCATCATGAACCCATGATTTGAAGGTTCTCTCAAAGGGGACTCAACTAAAATAATATGCAACTAAAGTAAGTTGCTCAAAATAATTGCATAATTTATTGAATTTAAGGAAATGTAAAACATCAAGAATATTTTTAGGGCTATGATCACTAGCTCATGAAAATATTTTGGCATGGAATTTTTTTGTCTCTTCGGTGCCTTTGAACTCCAAAATTCCATTAATTTCTCTTACAAAAATGACTACAAGAGTTGAGGAGGGAACATTATAAATGGCTTACCTTCCCAAAGGGTATTTGATTAATGCAAAACAATAATTAGCCAAAATAATAAAATTTCTAATAAGTGTTAATGGCGGTGTGACATAGACCCTATTAGGTATGTTAATATTTAGTTTAATGATGTACATGTACCTGAGTTGTCTTAAGGTATGTGGACTCACATAACATCCAAATCATGCAAACAATTGTTAGCAGAATGTAGGACCCAAAATTTGGACCTAAGGAACTTGGAAATAATTATTTGGCATCTACCCCAACATATTCCCATTTACACATAAATTGACTTAATTGTAAAAACACCCCGCTCAATTCCTATGTTATGATTCCATCAAATCAACACTTTTCACTGAGTTTAGCACTTTAGGAACCAATTTACCTTACAATGAACACACACTCTCATATCCACTCAACACATGTATGAGATTAGGTCCCAAGTTAAACCTGGGTAGAATCGAGTGACAAGGGTAGAAATGACCAATGTTTTTGACCCAGGTTGAAAATTTTGACCCATGCACTTACAATGGTCACATTTTCAAATACACACCTTACACCAATCATCTTACGGTCAATTGAGTGGGAAATATTTCACACAAGTTGTGTATATAAACACATACATGTTATTTATTAAGGGAATCTCTTAACTCCTTAGACATCTAAAGGATTTCATTCTAAAGAACTCTAAGGACTTTAGGCCCTAATAATTAAAATATCACATAATCACATCCTTAGAGCATGCCAACAAGTTACAAGTCTACATAAATCCCATGTTGTTTCCCTAGAACATTATCATGCACTATAACTAAATTCAAGGATTGTTACCAAGTGTTGGAGGCCTTATTGGGGTCTTATCATAACCATTATTTATGCATATATGCACACACATCTAGTGGGAGGGATAACCGCATAGGTGTGAGGAATTTTCATATTATAGATATGTAGGTGATGCTTGTCTCAGAGGGGGTTGAGGAATCTTAAGCCAATTGGACTAAACTCTTTTTTAGGTTATAACCTGGTAAGGATCTAGGGTTTTGTAATATCCAAACTAGGATTTTATTCTACTTAAGATATATATTATGTGCAAAGATGATATATGAATCATAATTGATATAAAGATCTTATAAACATGTAATGATTATATTTGGATAAATACAAGCTCTAGAAAATTTATTAATACAAGAGTCATGTAGTTCTTTATTGTCTATATCAAAATTTAATTGTCTATCATTTTGCTCACATGAAATTTTAAATGATTCAAGTTAGATTTATTGACACTAAGAGTTCTTGTTTCAAATTGTTATAAAAGATGTTGGAAAAGAGAAACTAAAATGAGGAAAAATAATATATAAATTAATATCCATTGCTTTACATCCATCCACGAGTGAAGAAATCATCAACTCAATTTTTGAAAAATGGCGATTAATGTCGTTTTACATGTACACAATATCTAAAAACACCATCAATACAAGACATGTTGGGTAGACCTAACACTAAGTTTTTAAAACTCATTTTTATATATAGATATAAATGGAAATAATATTATTGGAGATACTAGGGAACAAAATTACATCATTAATGAACCCATCCTTAATATCATAGCAAGAAAGTTGTCAAATATGTATGCCAAATGACAAATAAAATAGATAAAATATTTTAAATTCCTGGAAGACATGAATATATAATATTCCATGTCCTTCTATATAATACCAAGTGGCTCTTCTCATTGTTCAATGACCTGTAAAATTTTTCATGGTCTTCTACATCTAGTCTCCATTTTTTTGCATTGACTAGTTTTAGTCTTCACCTAGCTGCAATTGTAACCCTGTAGCAATTATGTGATGGGTGTAATGATACACCTTTTTTTCTAGTTTGTAATCAACAAAGTGAATCCCACTTTGGAGGGATTTCACTTGTTGTAAGTATGTTCCTTGCACTACAACCGAGCCAGTATAAAATGTTGTCTCTTCACTTGTTATTTCACATGTTAGCTTTGTTCTCTCTTTTGTGCAACGCAACAAGTAGTACTCCACTTTCTCAACATTGTCTTCTTTAGCAATGACTGCAAATACATCACCTACAAAAAAATGTAAATAAACATTCAATGATCCATGTATAGTATAAATATATATTTAATTATCAAATTATACAATCCTTTTAAATAAAACATACCTTGTTTAACCAATCCAGATATGTGGTCATAATCAGTTGAAATTAATGGCACATCTTCAAAACTATCATCATGATCTGATCCATATGTGTCATCCACAACTAAAGGAACTTGCTTCCACTCACCTACATACCCATGTTTTTTACTATTACACTCTTAATATGATTTGTTCATGCATTCATAACAAAAACAAGAATAATCTCTTGTACAGATTGTTCAATTATTACCATCCATAGTCATCAAAGAGTGAAAATACCTAGAATTGGGAATCCTTTCACATCCATACTTTGTCCTTTGATCAATACCTTCAATTAATCATGCTCAAAAGATCAATAAAGTTTAAAACAAACATCAAAATTCAGAATAAAAAAATTTAAAGTTAGTAACTTGTAGAACTTAATAAATCACATCAAGATCTACATATCTATGTTTTAAATGTGCATGTACTGTTATCTCCCAAAATACTCTGTGTGGGGTTGAAGCTGTGGGGTTGAAGCGTGTGATGTTGAAGCTTGTGAGGTTGAAAACTAAACTGTAAAATGTTTCTTACACCATTCAACAACGATGTGGGCATCAATCAATCGATCTCCCTCATAATCAAAGCTTTGTTTCTTTAGAGCACGTTTGATGCATGCACCCACACCATCGTTTCTCCCTTCCCATGACCACTCTCAAAAAAACTCCATAAATGAGGAATTTTGTGACGACGATGATAACGAATGAGTGCAAATAAAGGGCGAGAGGATTTGAATTGTGATGTGCAACCATCTAACCAAACAAAATTTTGATCTATTTGTATTCCTCTGATGAAGATATTGAAAGAACAAACGAAAACAATATTGCACAAAGTGGGTGTCATGATCCTTGTCATCACTTATATAGAAGTGATACTCCTTCTTGATCATTCGCTTCACATATGTACTTTCAACCCCATCCAAATCCAATTGTGCATGACTATAAAATACTTGAACTATGATAGTAACACAGTCAAGTATGATAATACTATGTATGCGAATTTTTTTTATGATAAAATGAGTAATTCTCAAAGCAAAATCAACCACAGAAAATATGGAACCAATAGGGAATGTGTCTCTATTAGTCTTGAATTGTGTAGATTTCCACTTTGAATAGTGAGAATGTTTAATGTATGGACTAATTAAACTTTGGAAACTTTACATGAATGTAGCAATGGGGATTTCCTCTTCTACCAAATCCAACTTGGTTGCATCTTTTCCAAGCCTTGTTGAATATTTTATGTATTTGAACCTACAAAATCAATTCATAATGGACAAATTGTCATGTATTCATTTGCAGTAAACATAAAAATCAAAATAAAATCTAACATCCAAATTTAAAAACATATATATATATATATATATATATACATATATATATATATATATATATATATATATATATATATCACCTCTTCGTAAAGCCACCATTTTAATTGTGTCCAAATCTTCATTTGTTT